>VBSM01003215.1:11187306-11212124 GCA_008086735.1 Cheirogaleus medius | reverse complement strand
ATTTCTTTCTATTTTTAGTAGAGACGGGGTCTCGCTCTTGCTCAGGCTGGTTGTTTATGTTTTGATAGACACAAGCCACAGCATCCATAGTGATGTGAGCATCTCAGTCATTTTCCTAAATTTGTCTTAAAGTCCAACTTCTGTTTCAGCCTCTAAACTTCTCCTTACTAACTGCAGTGGTTGGTTTTATTATTATGGTTTAACACATTGACTGCCACACTAGAAAAAATTTCTTTTTCCTTGGAGTCCACGGTGTTTTATTACAAAAATAGAATAAAAACCTCAAAAACAAAACAATCCTTTCTAATTTAATGAAAAATTTGTTATTTTTCATTGTTTTCTGTGCATGAATTATAAGCAACTTGAAAAACAGTTCTTCTGGCTCCCGAGGTGGAGAGACATGTGAGTTACACATGCTTCATGAGGCCTCAGGCTCAAAACTAGCATGAGTTAAATGCAGCTCACATGGTAGTTAATGTGTTAATATTCACAAAGAATGGGGGAGAAGTCTTGAATATATGGAGAAATTCCTTATTGATAATCTCATAGCATACTATTTCAGAACTGGGTGTCATAATTTCTCATTATTGGCCTTTAAAATGGTTTAGATAGAACAAGGTCATTAACGGCATAAAATTTATGTTGAAGCTTAACTAAAGTGTTCTCCAGGCTGGATACAGTGGCTCACGTCTGTAATCCTAGCACTTTGGGAGGCAAAGATGGGAGGATTGCTTGATGCCAGGAGTTCAAGACCAGCCTGGGCAAGAGAGAGACCCCCATCTCTATAAAAAACAGAAAAATTAGCCAAGCATGGTGGCACGTGCCTGTGTCCCAGCTACTTGGGTGGTTGAGGCAGGAGGACCGCTTGAGCCCAGAAGTTTGAGGTTGCAGTGAACTGTGATGATGCCACTGCACTCTAACATGGGCAGCGCAGCACGACCCTGTCTCAATTTTAAAAAGAAAAACCTCATATGTATCAGTCAGACAGACAGTAGTCCCTATGAAACTACTGATGATGAGAGATGGTGACTAAGAGATTCAGGCACCAATGACTAATAACATAGAAGCCCTTGTCACTGCCAGACTTCATCGAATCAGGACAGGCCAGGGAGTTGGCACGTACATGTACAGTGGTCTAGGCAAACAACATCCCCAAAATCATGGGATTAGGATAGCTTCTTAGAGATTGCAGACATCTACTCACTTTCTGAACATCAGAGCCAATCAAAGGATGATGACGTAAATTAGAGTTAGAGGTCAAGGTAAGCTGGTGTCAGAAAGCCAGCAGAGGCCAGGGGCGGTGGCTCATGCCTGTAATCCTAGCACTCTGGGAGGCTGAGGCGGGTGGATCGCTCAAGGTCAGGAGTTCGAAACCAGCCTGAGCAAGAGCGAGACCCTGTCTCTACTAAAAATAGAAAGAAATTAATTGGCCAGCTAAAAGTATATAGAAAAAATTAGCCAGGCATGGTGGTGCATGCCTGTAGTCCCAGCTATTCAGGAGGTTGAAGCAGAAGGATTGCTTGAGCCCAGGAGTTTGAGGTTGCTGTGAGCTAGGCTGACATCATGGCACTCTAGTCTGGGCAACAAAGTGAGACTCTATCTCAAAAAAAAAAAAAAGCAGATCACATGACTGAAGACCAGTGAGTGAGATCCTGGTGTATCCTGGGAGTTCATGGACCCAATGCGGGCTCCACGGGGCAGGAGCTTTGAGTGACTGACCTTCTTTAGCCCACATTTCCTGTAGGATAGTACTGAAGTGATCTGACCTTAGGGGGATGTTATGAGTGTGAAATAAAGTCATATGGAGGACAGCCCAAAAGGCCTGGCATGGTCCTAAACTTTAATAACAACAGTTTAAATGCTACAAACTTTTTAAAAATCAACATCGATTAAAACAAAACCTTAAAAATTTATTATTCAGAATGTAAATAGACTTTGAAATGTTTTTTCTAAGTTTGTAGCGCTTATGCTTCTGAAATTATGAACATTTACCCCTGTACCAAGAATTTGGAGGACACTGCATATGGAAATGCAGGTGTAAATGTAAAGCCCTCTGCCTATAGCACTCATTTGCATACTGATTGTATCGCCCTGTAAATTGCAAGTTCTCGAGGACAAGTCTTCGTACGATATCTGCACGGAAAGAGCTCAGGTCAAGAGGGACAGGCAGATGAGTCAGCTAGCAGTCCTCACGCTGGGTGGTCACAGTTCCATTCAGAGAGCCACGGGAGCACAGGGCAGGGATGGCTATCCCAGGACCAGGAGGAAGTGAGCCAGATGGAAGTCATGGAACTTTCCCCCACCCTGAAGCCCTATAGCAGAAGCACGTTGTCCTCCAGCCTCTTCAGGCTGAAGGCAGCAGGTCAAGGCCACAGCTGTGAGCAGACAGCCAGCTACTTGTGCTCCAGTTCTAACTGAAGCAAGGGCAGCGGAGCTAAGATTCTGGGGTTGTGTGTCAGAGTTAGGAAGAAAGTCTGCTGGCTTTCTGGGATATGCTACAGAGGAAAGGAACCCTGTCCTCAAGGACACCTGATCTCCATTCCCTGCTGCCCCACAGGATGCAGAAGGCTATCGACAGGCTCAGCAAGCTTCTGAAGCCTGGAGGGATGATGCTTCTGCGAGATTATGGCCGCTACGACATGGCCCAGCTTCGGTTTAAAAAAGGTATTTTGATATTATAATCAAAACAAGGGTTTTGCCATCAGAATAGAGACTCTAGAATTAGAGCTCCATATATAAAGCCATTTAAAATAGGGCAAGAGTAGTATATTTTTGAAGAAAACTTAAGAGGCTTGTATAATCTAGATACTGAGGTCTTTTTAACCAAGACAACTACTTATAGAAGAGCTATTTTTAGAAAGACATTTGAAAGACATAAATAGTTTTAAATGTGGTATGACAAAAGATGCCATTAAAAAGTCAAAAGACATGACAGATTGAGAAGGAATATTTTCAGTACATGTAACAGACTTAATATCTATGCTCTTCAAAGGCCTGTCATGAAATTGATAAGAAAAAGATCAGTGACCCACCCAAAAAACAGGCAAGGAATATTTAGAGTCCGTTCACAGAAGAGCATATCTAAATGGCCAATAAACAAAACTTCAAGGAGATAAAAATAACGATATAGTACTTCTTATTGCTGGCCAATTCAAAGAAAAAGATACATCTTCATTACTGGTAGAAGTATGACTTTTTGTGGCCCTTTATAAAGCACCCAGATATTATTTATTCAATCCAAATAGTCTTTTAGGGGAGTTGTTCGAGAACCATCACATGATACATGGAGATAAGGGGATGTTGTGCTTGTCAACTGAGGTAGGCCCCGTATTGCTGGGCTCAGAGGGATTTCTATTCTGTATTACAGAGTGAGAGAACTAAGGTGCAAGTGAGTATTTTCAACTTGATCCCATGTATAATGGTCTCTGGGGGGAATAAATGTGTATGTGTGTGATTATATGGCATTCAGGAAGGTATAGAAAGATACGTGCCAAGTGGTTACATTGAGGTAAAGTCAGGAGGTTAACAGCAGAAGGGAAGGAATGTGATTCCGAAAACCAGCTCTCAGTTAAAAAGTAAAATAAAATAAGAAGGGAAGGAGCGTCCACGATACAAACAGTATATGAGTTGCCATAGTTATGGTTTTGTGTGTAGACACATGGAGAGACATGCAAAAGGACAGTGACCACAATGGTAATGGTGGCTGTCTCAGGTTTCCTTAAACTCAGCTATATTGCTTGATTTTTTTTTAAACAGTGTGATTGTACTTTTAATTTAATTCGGGGTGAGGGTGGACAATGTGAGCAAGTTATTTTTATCAAACAGAATTCTAGAAGGAGAGACTAAGAATCTCGTATCTGACTGACATTGGAGTTTGATTTATTCCCATTGAGTTGCTCTTCTCTGAAGCACCATTCATTTGTAGGAGAGAAATTACAGATTTTTGCAAAGGACCTAGTGTAACCAAGAAAGGAGTCTGCTGCTTGCCCAAGAAATTGATATCTCAGTTAACATTTCATTAGCAATGACATTCAAAGAAGCACTTGAAAGTTTCTCTGATTTTTACCATGTCACTATGCAGGTCAGTGTCTGTCTGGAAATTTCTATGTGAGAGGTGATGGCACCAGAGTTTACTTCTTCACACAAGGTATGAAACACTCATCCTTTCGTGCTAAAGGTCCCCAGAATACCATATTAGGTGGTTTTCAAGGTACTTTCAGAAGGAAGATTGTCTAATCCCTCCTACCTTGTAGGCAGTCTTTTTCCTGTGGCTACCCACCCTTCACATCTGCTCCTAAGCCAACCGGAACTGGTCGCTGGTCCCCAGACAGCCCTGGCCTGTGTGTACCTTTAGTCCACTGCTTTGCTCTTCCTTTCTGTCACTTTGTCCAAAATGGGAAACCTGCCTATTTTGTAAGACTCATCTCCAGTCCAGCCTGTTTTACTCTCTGTGCTGGGTCATGCTTTAGGTGCACCTGCATCAGGGTACGTCATTTCCCCAGGTTTCAGGTATAACCCGGAACTGTTCTCTTCTGCTGCTGGCCCTGTGCACAGGTGTCAGGCTCCAACAGTGCTTTATTGATACTTCATTCATGGGCCCTTCTTTGGGTCACATACTTCTTTGAGCCTTTGGTTAAGATGATGAAACCTCTCCCCTAAAAAAATTGCTTTGACATACATGTATGTAGATATTTGCATACACTTTTAAGGTGTTCACAGAGCCCTGAAGGCCAAATGTAAGCTAAAGGTTAAAAAAAAACTGACCTATAGCTTTTGCCTTCTTAAAAATTCCTCCCCTCAGCTGACTCTTAAAAAGATCTCTCTCTGGGTTCCAGGCTGTACTTCCCAGGTGGTTTGGCTTCCCCTACCAAACCATGAACTTGCTGCTACCAAGCCACCAATGCATTTATTAAATATAACTAAACAGCCCTGCTCAAGCCACTTAAAATACATAATGGCAGCAATCTTACAGAGCCCCATTTGACATGGGATGTCATAAACAAAAATCCTTTTTCTTGGGGAAAAAATAAACATCTTTTTTCCAAACTAGATGAACTGGACACACTTTTCACTACTGCTGGACTGGAAAAGGTTCAGAACCTGGTGGATCGTCGACTGCAAGTGAACCGAGGGAAACAGCTGACAATGTACCGAGTTTGGATTCAGTGCAAATATCGCAAGCCTCTTCTGTCCAACACCAGCTGAGAGACACCTGGTGCTAATACAACATGAGCTCATTGTGTTGAGGGGTTTTTTATTTGTTTCTTTTTGAGAGAGAGTCTCACTCTGTTGCCCAGGCTGGGGTGCAGTGATGCAGTCATAGCTCACTGTAACCTTGAATTCCTGGGCTCAAGCGATCCTCCTGTCCCAGCCTCCCAAGTAGTTGGGACTATAGGTGTGTCACCACATCTGGCTAATTTTTTTTTTTTTTTTTTTTTTTTAATTTTTTGTAGAGACAGGTTTCGCCTTGTTGCCCAAGCCAGTCTTAAACTCCTAGCATCAAGCAGTCCTCCCACCTTGGCCTCCCAAAGTGCTGGGATTACAGGCGTGAGCCTCCGCACCAAGCCTTGGGGCTTTTTAAAAAGAATATCTATAGTGCACCGAATAGCACATACCTGTAGTCCCAGCTACTTGAGAGGCTGAGGCAGGAGGATATCCTTGAGCCTAGGAGTTCAGGTCCAGTTTGGGCAACATAGTGAGCCCACATCTCTTAAACTCAAACCTTGAACCTAGGAAAATTGCTTTTTATCAGGATTCTAACAATTATGCTTTATATTTGTGAAGCCCTTTTAATATATACTTTTCTCAAGTTTTGTCTTATTTTGAGATCTCTGTCTTGCCATTTTGTAACTAATAGAAATTTTATTCATGGGAAGTATGAATTTAAAAATACCATTTGGAAATAGAATCTAAAGAAAAATATGAATAAAAAAATAAGAGTTTATTTCCATGTGAAAAAGTTGTATGTGATATTTGTACGTTTCAGTAAACTATTTGGGAATTTAAATACCTGGGCAAGGCAGTTGTAACTGATACATACAAAGATGAATAAAGGTCTCATGAAGTCATAGGGGAAGCAGGTTGGGAAGAATCGTATTTGTCTTAGGATGTTTTCTGGACACAAAAGTGTCCCTAGAAAGAACATCAAAATGTAGTATTGCTCATGATCTTCACTTTAAATCTTAGTGCCGAGAAATTTTGAGCACAGTTCCCCCTCTAACCTATATTAAAAGGATCTTCACTTTTAGCGGAATTGTCTTTCTTGTGCCCTTAAATGTTTGACATGAAAGGAATTGAGAGAACTTCTTAATTTTACCTACATCACTTCACTTCTGAATGTGATCCGTCACCACTGTTACTTTATGTTCTACTTTTGCTCAGTTATCATTTTTATGTATTTCCCTCTTGATGATCCATGCAGTTATGTGATATATTCTTAACTTCAACAAGTGAGGAATTTTCAATTCTTCATTACTACATTTTGGATTTTCAGTTCAAACAAATATTCTCTCATTATATTACCTACTAAAATTTCAGAAAATGGGGATACATTCTATAAGGAAATGAAGAAAAGAACTTTAAAATTTAAAGTGATGCCTGGCTTTCACCTTTTTTAAAAATGTTTTTATTTGTTTTGAAATAATTTCATACTAACAGAAAAATATAGTACAGGAATATTGCAAAAATAGTCAAAGGATGTTTTTTTTTCTGAATCGTTTGAAACTAAGTTACAAGGTGATGTCCCAACATAGCATATCACCATATATATTCATCACAAGTAGAAATACATGAAAACGGCCGGGCGCGGTGGCTCACGCCTGTAATCCTAGCACTCTGGGAGGCCGAGGCGGGTGGATAGCTCAAGGTCAGGAGTTCGAAACCAGCCTGACCAAGAGCAAGACCCCATCTCTACTAAAAATACAAAGAAATTAATTGGCCAACTAAAAATATATAGAAAAAATTAGCCGGGCATGGTGGCGCCTGCCTGTAGTCCCAGCTACTCGGGAGGCTGAGGCAGAAGGATTGCTTGAGCCCAGGAGCCTGAGGTTGCTGTGAGCTAGGTTGATGCCACGGCACTCAGTCTAGCCTGGGCAACAAAGTAAGACTCTGTCTCAAAAAAAAGAAATACATGAAAACATTACTACCATTCCCAAGCCACTCAAGTTTTCTCGATAGTCCTTATCACATACAAGAACACCATTGTGTTGCATGTAATAGTTATGTCCCAATCTCCTTCAGTCTGGAACAGTTCAGGCTTGCTTTCCTAACCCTGGTATTTTAAGATTACAAACTGGGCGCAGCGGGTCAGACGCCTAATCCTTGCACTCTGGGACACCAAGGCGAGAGTTTCACTTGAAGTCAGGAGTTTGAGACCAGCCTGAGCAAGAGTGAGACCCTGTCTCTATTAAAAACAAAAAATTAGCTGGGCATCGTGTGGCACACTTGTAGTCCCAGCTACTCAGGCTGAGACAAAAGGATCCGTTGAGCCCGGGAGTCTGAGGTTGCAGTGAGCTATGATGATGCCACTGTACTCCAGCCAGGGCAATAGAGTAAGACTCTGTGTTCCGCACCCCTCCCCACCCCCCACCGCCCCACCAAAAAAATGATTACAGGCTACTGTGTAAACTTTCTCATTGGGTTAGTGTTTCCTCATGATTGGGTTCAGTTTATGCATTTTTGTTTGGCAGGACAATCAGAAGTGACAATGTGTTCCTCACATTGCGTTGTGTCAAGTGATACATGATTTTGAATTTCCCCATTATTAGTGATGTCACTTACTTGAGGTGGTGTCTGCCCGGTTCCTCCACTGAAAAGTTGCTAAGTGTTTTGTAAGGAAGTGCTTTGAGACTATAAATATCCTGTTCTTCATCAAACTTTTTTGTTATTGTTTTTCTGAGACAGAGTCTCACTCTTCCAGGAGTTGGAGGTTGCTGTGAGCTAGGCTGATGCCACAGCACTCTAGCTCAGGCAACAAAATGAGACTGTGTCTCAAAAAATAAATAAATTTTAAAAAATAAAAATCTTGCTCCCATGATCCTCAATACATTATATCGCCAGTCTCCTTTTGCCACCACCCGCATGTATTAATGGATGCCCTCCTCTCTGTTGGGCACTGACACCAAGCCAGTGTTGCTATCACTCCGTTGCATACCCTCCTCACCCTGTGCTGGGTCCAGCGCCCCCACAGGGCCACAGCACCCTCTGCGCCTGTGTTCTCTGCCTTGCTTGGCTCCACCTAATGGGTTTTAAAAGGTGGGAGGAAGGGAGCTACCATCTTTTCCATTACTGAATTTACTTAAAACTAGAGAAGACTGAATCGCTGGAATGATATTTCATTTATCTTTTCAAATGAAGAATAGTTTAAATGATCCGCCGAAGACCATACTTTGGCATCCGTAAAGCATTTCAAAGCAACAAGAACCCTGTATATTCCATCTTCCTGGCACCTGGCTTGGCCTTTGGGCTTGGCTAGGAAAAATGAACCTTCTGCTCCTGCTCCCTTTTAGTCCCTGCCATCCGCTAAGCTCTCTGTCTTTTTATCTGTCAGGCCAGCTTGAATTCTGTAAGGGACTTTGTGGAATGTTTCATCCTCGGAATCGCTAATGGTGGGCAGAGGACAATTACACATGTTCAGGGGGCACTAATATATGACCTCAGTGTCACTCGAAAAATCCGTGCTGCATGGACTATCGGTCTGACTCCGAATGCTATCTCTGGATATGCTTAATGCAAGAGTATACTGTGTTGGGCCAGAAGGTAGCTCCAGGTGTGAAGCTGCTCAGGAAGTGGTGTGGTTTAGATGCGACTCTTAATAGAGAAGTGTTTCTGAAACTGACTTATCTCCTCAAGTAGTATGAAACTGGCTGAGGAGATAAATTCAATGTTGTTTGAAAAATGAGAGACAGTTTAATTCGGGACAGGTGCACTGGAGCTATTGGAGTGAAGCCATGTTCCTAAAGGTGGTGCCGAGTCAGGTCATGACCACTATCACCCGGAGAGCATGGGTTTTACGCCTTGCAAGGGATTCATCTCCTGGCTTTTATGTCTCATCTGGAGCCTGACGTCTGTTCATGCTGTGAAACCTAAACCTGTGCTTTGCAATAGGTCTGCTGCCGCCCTTCATGTAAGTTCACACTCTCTTGGGCTCTGGTTGGAAATTAGGACCTCAGGAAACTTAGTAGGAAAAGGAAAATCTAAGGTACTGAGACATCTTACTTTCATATAATTGATTTGTATCTTTGCTTAAAGACATTACTGTAGTAGAAGTGGGGAGTTCTCTTTGTGGCTTAAAAGATGAGCTCAGGACAAACAGTTTCTTTCACTCTGTTCACAAAGGCCTGCTCTTTGATTTGTGGCTGCAGCTGCTATTTTCAGAGCCCAGCTACATCGATGCATTGCAGGCTTTTATATGCTGCTTAATTTGGTCTACAGGTTATGATTTGGGAACCCTGGTCGAGAGGTGGAGGAAGTGCTGATGGTGAACTTCCCAGGTAAAAACACTGACATGGGGCCTCGTGGCTGCCTCACTTTATTTCAGGAGATTTCTGGGTTTCAAGATTAGACATTGTCCAAGTTTCAGGACAAATAGTCACAGTCTGATTCCATGCGCCATTGAGGAGTCCCAAGACACACAGAAGCTTTCACCAGAGAATCCAGCTTGGTGTCTTCACCCTGAGGTGAGCCCCAAACTGCGTGCATTCATTCATTCTCCAGCTTCCTTTCCCTGAGTTTGGACTGCACCATTAAAATTTAAAATGTGCTGAGAAGGAGCCGTACTTTCAACATTTATCCATTTATCAGCAATAGCATGGTAGAGAAACACCTCCAAAGAGGTGAGCAGGATAAAGAGAGCCCTGAGGGACCCCCTATATGCAAGCCTCCCCACACCCTCTTCAGCTTTGCTTCCCATTACCCTTCAGTGTTTATTAGGCAGGCTGGGTGCAGTGGCTCACGCCTGTAATCCTAGCACTCTGGGAGGCCGAGGCAGGAGGATCGCCTGAGCCCAGGAGTTTGAGGTTGCTGTGAGCTAGGCTGACGCCATGGCACTCTAGCCGCGGCAACAGAGTGAGACTGTGTCTCAAAAAATTAATTAATTAATTAAAAACATTTATTAGGCAATTAAAGCTCAAAGGAGCTCACTAAATTATGAGTTTCTTGGGGGAACTTTGTATTCTAAACACTCAGCAGAGTAGCAAAGCACCTGGTCCCTGATCGATGCACAATAAATGAAGACTGAATGACTAAATAGGTTCTTCCTGCCCTGGCCAGCTCCTTCACCACACAGACACCCCTGACACACAGTGTGTATTTAACTCTGGAAGAATGTTATACAGGGCTATGGCTGCAAGTATCATGCTCAAGTTAAACAAACAAACAAAAATCCCCAAAACAACAGAGGGTAGAAGGGCACAGGGTGCCTCATGGACCCCAGGGCAGAAGAGCCCTGGGAAGTGTCATCTTCACTCCACCCTAGTCACCCTCACTCCTCCCAGATCTGTCTCTGGACTGCTTCTCTCTGCTCCTCAGTCCACTCGTAGGAGGCGACCATAACCAAGCTCCTGACATTTGATGTCTCTGTAAAATGGGCGTGCAGAGTGTGAGAGAGAGTGTGTGTGTGCGCGCATGTGCATGCATGCCCTCACTTGTGTGGAGCTGAGCAGTTCCCCAGGTGGTTTACGGGCCAGGCAGAGTCCCCAAAAGGCTTCCCTAAGAGCATGGTTTCCTAGACGTCAGCTGTTTTTGTTTCATCTTCCCAAATATTGACATCCAAGTAACACTGTTATTTAATCTTTTAAAATTATACATTTTTAACTTAAATTTATTTTTAAAGGAAATTTTATATCACTGCTATAACTAAAATAAGTGTCACTTCTCATGAATTGAAGGTATTTTTAAAAGTACCATGAAAACAAACAATATCATACGTTTTAGCTGGATACCTTTGCCAGTCAAAGGCTCTGAGCACTAGGTCTCGAAACAGGAGGGACTGAGCAAAGTCACAGCTTTCTTGGAACTATAGCATTTGAATGGGGAAATTCCAACAAGAAACCCGTAAATCATGTACCAGGTGGACATGTGCCAGGAAGAATCTAGCAGGGTAGGGAGGAGAGAAAGGGGCAGGGAGCAGAGGAAAGGTGTGCTCTGATGGGGGAGGGGACAGGGAAGGCCTCCTAAGAGCCTTTAAAAAGCCCTCAGAGAACAAAGCAACAAAAAATTAAAACTTAAAAAATAAAAAGCCCCCATGGGACATGTTGTGTTCCAGGCAGAAGGTACAGCCAGTGCAAGGCCTGAGGACCATGGAAGACTCCACGCTCTCCACCCCAGCAACATCAGGACCCTGAGTCGCAGCAAATGCAAGCTTGTGTACCACTGCTCAAGGCTTGCACTGAGTGCAGCTGCCTGCAGCACACTTGCTTAATGTCACCCAAGTGCAGTATGTGCCAAGAAAGAAGCAGGAACGATCACCTGCTTCCTGTTCAGGGTCTGGATTTTCAGTTCATCTGGGGACTATTAGAACTATGAAGCCAGCTCAGCTCACAAGAGTCAGGCTTATAAAGCAGGATTATTGATCTGTGATCTGAAAAGTAACTGACAAGCCAAGGGGATCTCCCCAGGGGAAGGGAAGGGAAGCTGCTTCAGAAACTGAATTTAGATCAGAAGTTGATTGTTCAGAATATACCAGAGCCCAAGGAGTTATATGGCGCCAAGAGATGTTTCCTTCCAGCCGTAGCTGTCCTGAGATTCCCCCATCCACACCAACCAAGCAACTGCTGAGCAGATCTGCACTAACACTCGCTGGCATTTGTTTAGAACTTAAGACTCTTTAAAAAGCTTTTCATATATTTAATCCTCACAGTGCCCCTGTGAAATATAATTATCTCCATTTTACAGATGAGGAAATCTGAAGTTCAAGGAGGATAAATGGTTTACCAAGGTCAGACGACTAGAGTTAATCTTGAGGTAATTAGCCTTAGATTAGGGAGGGGTGGTTTGATATAAATGATATCTGACATAAAATACAGGTTTACACATTCTTGGCTTCAACCAGCTGCGCCAGCCGAGGAAAATTTTACACCTGCTCAGATGCTCAGATGCTAACCCCGCTCCCTGCTGGGATGGGGGGGTTTAGACAGCACTGTCCCCAACCCCACCCCAAACCTCCCAGGGAAAAGAAAATGCTGCAGCTCTCAGAAGCGTAATGGAACTATCAAAAGTACATGAAATCGGCTACAAAGTTATATCTGTTTTGCAACATTGTCCAAATTGCAACATTCTCATCAAAATAGAAAACCGAATCCATCCCCCATCTTTACCCTGTGGCAGGGCCCTGCCTGTGAGGCTCAGCTCAGCCTGGGTGAAGGGGGACTGGGATTCTGGTGTCTCATTCTCTCCAGGGGCTCCGGAGGCTCCAGCCAGTTACAGCGGGCTGTGCTTGGCTTCATGCTCTGCTCTGCTGTCCCTGCCTTTCTTGAAATTCTTTTTTTTTTTTTTCTTTGAGACAGGGTCTAGCTCTCAGCCCCTTGGATTACAGTGCAGTGGCATTATCATAGCTCACTGCAACCTCAAACTTCTGGGCTCAAAGGATCTTCCTGCCTCAGCCTCCCAAGTAGCTGGGGCTACAGGTGTGCACCAACATGCTTGGCTAATTTTTCTATTTTGATTAGAGGCGGGGTCTCACTCTTGCTCAGGCTGGTCTCGAATTCCTGACCTCAAGCAATCCTCCTTAGCCTCTCAAAGTGCTAGGATTACAGGCCTGAGCCACTTGCACGGGGCCACTTGAAATTCTTAATAATTTTTTACACCTGGCCTCAAGTGATCCTCCTGCCTCAGCCTCCTGAGTAGCTGGGACCACAGGTGTGGACCGCACCCAGGCCTAAATTCTCATGATTTTTTAACAAGACGTCCCCACCACCACGTGACACAGTCAGTCCTGCTGCTGCTGCCTTGCCTGCTCCTTCCTCCCTCTTTCTCCATCCTTAGGAAAGAGTTGTCTTCCCTGGACTTTCTTGACAGTTATCTTTCCCTTCCCACCTCATCTCTGACTCGGGTCTCAGGACCGAATTGTCCGGAGGGATTGTCTGGATGGCGTCTTCTCACCTGCCCTGAGCAGGCCCCCACTGCCTTCCTCTCCTGCCTCTCTGAGCCCCTCCCCTCTCTCCTTGCTTCTTGGCGCCCACAGGTGGCCTTCCAGGGAGGCTGAGCCCAGACCCTCCGGACTTGTCCCTCTGAGAGTGCTGCCCGCCTCCTGCAGGTCCTCAGTTCCCCCACTTCCGGGTGTTGCTTCCTTGTTTATCGTCTGCCTCCTGCCTCTGGACGGTAAGCTCCTCAGGGTCAGGGACTTTGTCTACTTCGCTGATAGTGGTGTCCTTGGTACCTAGAATGGTGCTAGCACCTAGACAGTGCTCAGTAAATATTTATTGGGTGGGTGAGTACTTAGAATGTCAAGTTCTGTCATCCCATCCAGTGAGAAATAGTGGGGCCCGAGATGGAACCCCCACCCTTGTGGAGAGGAGGCACTCCCCAAATGTTGCTCAGGAACAGGGAGGACAGCCAGCCAGGGGAGCAGGTTGGATCAGAATGGTTTAAAAGTGCAGAAACAATCCTAGGCCCCGCAAGACTGCAAAAGAGTGAATGAGCTGATCCACTTTGAATCTCTAAATGCCACCAATACACGGATAATTCCCAAATCTGTGTCACGAGCTAAGGATCTCTCTTGAGCCTTGAACTAGTTTATCCAGATACCTCCTAGACACCTCTCTCCCCTGGAAGGCCCTCGGGCACCTCAAACCCAGTGTGTCCAAAACAGCCTGAGAGAACAGACTGGGGTTGAAATCCTGGAATCAGCATTTGTTCTCTGTGTACCAAAGCCCTCTGATTCGGTTTTCTTCAGCTGGAAATCGGGCATGGTAACCTGACAGCCCTAGTGGCTCCCACAAGGCAGTCCTCACCCTTGCAGATAAGGGCATTGAACTCCGACCACTGTGGGCTGGTCTTTACTCATAGAGTCATTTGCTTAAGGCACACTTCGTTATATGTTGTGTGTTTAGCAGTTACATCGATGGCATGTTCCTTGGCAACTTTAGCCTGGAGAGAATAAACATGTTAGTGAGTCTTGGTAAGATTTGTAGCAGAAAGCACTGATCTGCATTTTTTTCTTTTTTTGAGACAGAGTCTCACTTTGTTTCTCTGGCTAGAGTGCCATGGCTGCAGCCTAGCTCACAGCAACCTCAAACTCCTGGGCTCAAGCGATCCTCCTGCCTCAGCCTCCCGGGTAGCTGGGACTACAGGCATGTGCCACCATGCCCGGCTAATTTTTTCTATATATTTTTAGTTGGCTATAGTTTTCTATATATTTTTAGTTTTTAATTAATTTCTTTCTATTTTTAGTAGAGACAGAGTCTCGCTCTTGCTCAGGCTGGTTTCCAACTCCTGACCTTGAGCGATCCTCCCTACTCGGCCTCCCAGAGTGCTAGGATTGCAGGCGTGAGCCACCGCGCCGGCCCTGCATTCTCTTCCAGCTTGGAGAGCAGTGCAGAGGAGGTAAGAGCCTCTGGCTTTCGATGAATTTCAGTTTTTGCCATCAGGCAGAGTCCGCTGCTCCATTAGGCCCATCATAGTTTTAGGGGCCCTGGAAATGGTTTTAATTACCTTTGAAATCAGAAGAAAAATGCATAAAATAATAATGATTGTTATGACAATGAATCCGGACTAGATTATGTTCCCTGACCCCAGCCTTTGTCCGCAAAGAGTGGACGAGGCCATCGGAGCCCCTTCCCAGGCCCGGGTGCCCAGGGCAGCCCTGCTCTGCGCGCAGGGTCTCCGCCGTGAGCACTCAGGGGCTGTGGGCTGCTGGGAAAGAGGCGGAGGAGAGGGCAGCCGCTGGGGACCGCGCGAGAGCACGGCAGGCACAGGGAGAGCAGGGACAGCCCCAGGCGGGAAAGTCTCCGCACTCCGGGAGGTAAAGGCAGACGCCTGGGAGGGTCCCTACCGAGAATAGTGGAGGAGGCAGGAGAGAGGTGGGGCCCATGAGCCGTACGGAGTTGAGATGCTGTCTTGTGACTAGGAAGGGTTTTAAGGGAGGGAGTGACAGGATCTGTTTTACATTTTAAAAAGTTAGCTTGGCGGAAAAGGTGCTGTGGGGGTGGGGCGAGCAGGTTTGGATGCCCAGACCAGGAATGGTGCCGCAGGCCTCAGTGCTGGCCAGAGCCAGAGGTGAGTCCGGACAGGCCCCAGGGGCCGGAGGGGAGGGGTGGACTCAAGGGTAGAGGCAGGTGATGGTGGTGCTACTCCACTCCTGAGACAGGGAGGAAGAGAAGACTTCCAGGCTTCAGTTCAGACACACTAAGGCACTCATGGCACGTCCAAGTGGAAATGCCGAGAAGGCAGTGGAATCCTCCGTCTGGAGTGGGGGACCCAGGGCAGGGCTGCACGCCCTGGATGCTGGATGTGTAGGTGGCATCTGCGTACAGCTGGTGTTTAAAGCCACAGGTCTAGATGAGCTCATGGGGACCAATGAGGGAGGAAAGGGGAATGTGCTGGAACTGAGAAGCTCAGAGGAAAATGCCCTTGTCGAGCCCCTCCCCCCGCGGCAGAGGAGGATCCTTTAGGTTTGGTAATGGAAATTACCCCTGACCTTGACCACCGCCCTCTGGGTGGAGAGATGGATCTGGAGGTTAAATTGGCTTGGGCAGAAGAGTAAACAGCATGATCACCAGTGCCTGGCCTCATCCTCAGCTGGTCTCTGGGTTAAAAAATAGCTATGAAGGGCCGGGCGTGGTGGCTCATGCCTGTAACCCTAGCACTCTGGGAGGCCGAGGTGGGAGGATTGCTTGAGGTCAGGAGTTGGAGACCAACCTCAGCAAGAGCGAGGACCCCCCGTCTCTTCTAAAAATGGAAAGAAATTAGAAGTCAACTAAAAATAGAAAAAATTAGCTGGACGTGGTGGCATAGCCTGCAGTCCCATCTACTCGGGAGGCTGAAGCAGGAGGATCGCCTGAGCCCAGGAGTTTGAGGTTGCTGCGAACTAGGCTGACGACACGGCACTCTAGCGTGGGCAACAGAGCAAGACTGTCTCAAAAAAAAAAAAAGAAAAGAAAATAGCTATGAAGGATGTTTTGAGGGACAAAGTGGGGAAATTTGAAAAGGGACTTTATATTAGATAATGTCATATCAGTGCTCAATTGCTTGTGTGTGATAATGGTCTGTAGTAAGAGAGAATCCTGGTAGGAGACACATCTTGTGGTACTTATTGTAGTATTTAGGATGCCTGAAACTTTCCAGTGGTTCACAATAACAAACTCAACATCTACAGAGAGAGAGGGGGGGGAGAGAGAGAGAGAAAGCAAATGTAGCAAAATACTAACTGGAAAAATCTAGGTGGAGGGTGTTTTTAATATTTTTTTTCAGCCTTTTTGATGGTTTATTTTTTTCCTTAAAAAAAGCTGGGAAAAGATATCAATTAGAAAAAGGAAGAGTGAACAAAGCGGAGGCTAAAGGAGGGTTTTATACAATTTATAGATTTTTAAAAATGAAAGCTTATATGTTTGCTGATGGGAATGTTCCTGTGGAAGGGGAGAAGGTGATGATGTCAGCAAGGGGTTGGGGTTCAGGGCAAAAGCCTGGAGGAACAGGGGCCCAGAGGGTGGCCTTTGTCCAGAGGGGGCAGCCATGCTGCAGAGGGTGACCTGGGGTGGGCCTTCCTGTCTGATGATTTCCACTTTCTTCAGTAAGTAGGATCTGAGGCTTTGGGCTGAGGGCCAGGAGGGCAATGGGAGGTTCAAGCAGAGAAGGGCTGGTTGGGGCACAGGGCCAAGAGAAAACCGGTGGAATGTGTTTTGTGTTCAAGATCTGGATGAAGGCAGTTCTTCAGTTTAGGGAAGGAGCCAGAAGAGGAGAGATTTAAGTCCTTTCACACCTCTGGGACTCAGTTTCTCCATCTGTAACGTGAGGAAATTGAACTGGGAGATCTCGAAGACCCTCCAAACTGCACACTCAGGGCCCCTCTGTGAAGTGCTGGGGAGCATATACTGAATAGCACAGGTCTGGGCTGCTTAAGCATTAAGGATGGCTAAGAAAAACTAGACATTTGCCTGCGTTTCTCATTGAGGGTTAAAAACCAATAAATACAGAGACACTTAAAAGGCAGACTTCTTAAGGCTTCAGGGCAGCCCTGGAGGAGCAAGGGGGTGGCCCGGGAGACTGGGCTCTGAGGTACCTTGACAAGGTGCCCTTTGGGTAAGCACAGTATGAGGTCCCTTTGAGAGTAAATTCTGCTCTCCTGGCTCTCGCTGAAATTCACATCACACAGTGTGAAATGAAACAGCACATTAATGTGACTAACATTGAATAAACCTCCATGCGGAGCAAATATAGCATGAAGTGGGTTCAGGAACTTAAAAATATCTACTGTTAAAGACAGCCCCCAGGGCTGCAGTGGCATCTGATGACAAGCCATAGGCTGCCACTGTAATCTAATATTCCCATGGTCCTTCCCGTAGGCAAAGCTCATTTGCAGGCCTCGGTACTAAAGCTCTTTCCAGATCTCTCAAGGGCATAATCACCGCTACCCCATTTTATAGATGAAGAAACTAAGCCTCGGCAACAATAGGTTTCTAATATCATTGAGGACAAGGATTGTGTATGCGTCACCATTGGCTCCTAGTGACTGGCCCAGTGCCAGGGAAGGGGGAAGGGAGGCTGCTGCTCAGCTCGGAAGAGTCAGCCCAGCTAGCCAAGTGCACAGCTGTGGCGTGCCTGCCAAGCGCCAGGCTCTGTGCTGGCTGCTTTTACACAGATGGTCTTACTTAGTCTTGATGACAACCCGTGGAGGTTGGTATTATTAACCTCAAGAGGAAGCTGAGGGCAGAGAGGTTAAATAACTTGCCAAAAGTCACACAGCAGAATCAGGATTCAAGCTCAGATTTGTTTGAACTGAAGCATGTGCTCCTGACTGCCTGGCTGTACACAGTCTTCCAACAGAGCAGGTGTGGACTTTCGGAATTCGTGCAGCTGCTTTACTCGAAAGCGGTTAACACAGTGCTGAGGACAGGTAATAGGGCACTTGACAACTGTCAGCAACTGTTGACTGAGTGATTGACAGTCCGAATGAAGGAAGGAGTGGAGAAGTGACTTCCTGTCTTGTGGGGTCTTTCTCTTCAAATGGAAGATTTCCCTGTAGCCTTTGAATGCTCAATCTAATTAAGGCAAAAAGGCATCAGAGAATTGCTGGGCCTTTCCTTTATTAACTGTCAAGTCCAATCTGTAGGCTGTTTACGTGCCAAGGTCAGAGATCAGTCTTTAGCTGCTCTCCTCTCATTCATCTGGCCAAGCTAGGAACATAAAGTTTATTGATGCAAAACTGATTGGCAGGCAGGGCTAACGAGGTGGCGCCAACAGGGAACATCAGGCGTTCCAAGCCACCGTAGATTCAGCCCTGCGCCTTCGCGGTGCTAACTTCCCTGTGCTCTAGGTTGCTGGGTCACACACAGCCTTCCGCACTCAAGTCCAGATGAGGTGCAAGTGCTGTCTGGCCCTCTGGCAGTCCTCACTGTGCCCATCAAGATGGGGAGAGGAAGGCGTCCTTATTCTTGGTTTCTTCTATTAATTTGGAAAGAGTGAGGCATGAAAGGTTAGGTAGTTATGGTCTTAAAACTTCACAAATCAAAGAAATTCCTCTTTAAGCTCCTTCAGACAGGTCTGGAGGCCGTGAAGAGGTTTGCAGCCAGTGCATCACGAAGCAGCTACCTGTCTCTGGCGAGTTCCTGACAACACCTCTTCTGTGCCCACCATCAGAGAGGGGTGGGGAAAGATGCATGAGTCACATGCCTGGCTCTATTTGCAGTGTCCTCAGGATAAAAACCAGGAGGTGGACCCAGGAATTGTGGTTCATGCCACTCAAGGTGGGGAAAGGGCTGGGTGAGGTGGCTTCTGCCTGTATTCCTAGTGCTTTGGGAGCCCGAGGCGGGAAGATTGTTTGAAGTCAGGAGTTCAAGACCAGCCTGGGCAACATAGGGAGACTTCCCTCCCCCCTCTCCCCCATCTCTACAAAAAATAAAAACATTAGCTAGGCATTGGTGTTGTGTGCCTATAGTCCTAGCTACTCAGGAGGCAGAGGCAAGGAGGATCGTTCAAGGTTGCAGAGAGCTATGATCACACCACTGCACTCCAGCCTGGGTGGCAGAGTGAGACTGTCTCTTTAAAAAAGAAAAATGTGGAAAGGACTCAAATATTCCAAAGCATCCTGACTGCAGGTCACTTGAAATACCCTGTAACTTAGAAATAGTGGCTTTCCATGGCAGATAGCTATCTGGATTTCAAACCCCAACTCACACACTACAAAATAAAATAGTCCACTTAGGAGCAAAAAATAATGAAATTAAGCAAACCAAACCCTCAACCCACCCTTGTTTTGTTTCCTTGAGAAATAGTCCAGGTTCACAGGTTCAAGGTTTAGTCTAAGCAGGGAATGTCTCCCTCCTGGTATGTTTCTGGACCGGGGGTGGGGGTGGGGAGGGGAAGTCTCTTTTCCTCTTATCAGGGCTGGCTCCAGGTTGCCCAGAGCTCCAGAGAGAAACGTCCACTACAGAGCAGGGCAGGCCCCAGTCCAAGCTCTACCCTTATGAGCTCTGTGAACTTGGGCGGTACACATCTTCATCTTCCAAGGCTTTGAACGCTGAAGATGACCATGACCTTCTCTTTGAGTTCAGTCAATGAATGATGAGCATTTTGCTGTCAGGCTCTAGGCTACGGAGGTGATTTAGAAAGGATCCTGCAGAACCACACACTAACCACTAACCATAACATGATAAATGCTATATTTACAGTAGAAATAAAACATTTTAGGTGCATAAAGGAGGTGAGAAAGACTTCGGTGTTTCTCAAAGTGGTTTCCCCACCATCAACATCAGCCTCACCAGGAAAGTTGTTAGAAATGCAAATGTCAGGCCCCACCCTAGACTTGCTGAATCAGAAATCATAGGGGTGGGGCCCAGTAATCTGTGTTTGAACAAGCCCTCCAGGTGATTCTGATGCAAGCTAAAGTTTGGGAATCATGCAGAGGTTGACAACAACCCTGCAACCAGCAGCCTGTTTTTATAAATAAAGTTTTATTGGAACATAGTCATACTCCTTCACATATTGTCTGTGGCTACTTTCCTTCTAATTTCTAACCAGCAGAGCTGGTAGTTGCGACAGAGACACTATGCCCTGCAAAGCCTGATTCTGCCAAATGACTAGAGACCTTCCATGCTAGGGAGAATAGTCTACTAGACTTTTTTTTTACAAAATAGGTCTTGCTATGTTGCCTAGGCTGGCCTTGAATCCTGGGTTCCCGTGATCCTCCAGCCTCAGCCTCCCAAGTAGCTGGGACTACAGGCATGTGCTACTGTGCCTGGCTCCTGTCTAAACGTCCCCCACAGCTGCATGGTTTAGTAGGGGGCAGAGCAGCCTGCTTTTGTGGGAAGGTCAAGGCTCACTGCAATGTGAGAGGCCCTAGCCCAGTGCCAGGTATAGAGCATCAGGTCGTTTTTCTCCCTCTCTCTTCCCCTCTACCTTTTTTTCCTCCCTTCAATCTTCCTGTCTTCCTTGTCCAGTAATATTCAAAACTATTTGAAAGCCACAACCCTTATATTACTTCAGGAAACTTTTAGAGCTGCTCCCACTCTTTAGTCACACCCATCCACCCCCAAGCCTCCTGCCCCTCACTGGTGACCCCCTTCTTCCTTCTCTGTGGGCTCAGGGCCCCCCGCTCCCCATGCCCTGTGTCAGTGTATGTGAAGACTCATTACTCAAGCCTAATATGAGAAATCAATGGAAGAACTGAGATTTAAAAATATATACTTTGTCAGTTTCCACCACTATAGTGTTTGCTGTTGTCCCTATCTTTGAAGTTTTCTTTCTGAGAGACCAATGTGGAGGATTCAGTAGCTAAGAGGAGGAGGCTTGTTACATTGAAGTGGAGTTTAATCTTTTTTGCCCCTGTGTTACATTTAATCTGCTGGGAAGAAGGCACATTATTTAAAAGAAGTAACACTGGGGAGTGAGGTGAGGTTGCTCTCCAGTAGAAAGGGAAGATTGTTCCAGCATCAGTAGGCTGTGGGGAAGAATGTGTGACTTGATAAATAAAACTGTGTCAAGGAGACTTGCTTAAGAAGAGCTTCTGAACCAAGCGGGGCAGGAGGAGGATGTGAAAGCACACACAGAGATAGGAGACCAGCAGAGAATTTTATGAAGGCCAAGATCTGGTTTCATTGGTTTTTGTTAGTCCTTAGTGCACTTTCCTGGCAACCACACACTTTTCCATTTTGTTAGGAATGGGGAGGACAGAGGAAATAACACTGACTTAATGCCTACTCCATGTCACGCATGGTTACATGGCATGTCCCAATATTATTTCAGTTTTGATGAAAGCCACTTATGAATTAGGTATGCTGGCTACAGTTTTCAGATGAGGAACCTGAGAAGTGAAAGAAGTGACAGAATTGGAACCCAGTTCTGTCAGACCACAAATACCCTATGACTCGTGTTCTACACTAGCCCACCTGAATAGTTTATAATGGAAATATTGCCTTTACCAAACTCCTATTTCTTCATACCATTACAAACCCTTTCTCGGGGGTGGAGGAAGAATACAAAAAGGCTAGGTTACTTTTATGTTTTACTTGCCCCCGCCCCCAAATATAAAGCTTTCATTAAGAAGACATCAAGTCTTTTTTCTGTTATGAAGAAAATAGTACCACTAATTGACTCAGTACCTTGGCAGCCTGGTTGCCAAAGTTAAACTGTATGCTGTCAAATCATTCTAATGACAAATGTATAAATCCTTGGCAGAAATACGACTTTTATATTTGGAGACCATTACTTCAGGGATTAGTATGTCAGGCATATATACTATCTCATTTAATCCTCCAACAATTCTCTGAGGTAGTAACACCATTTTATGGATAAAGAAATGGAGACTATGAGAAGTATCTTGCTTCAGACTACAACCCTGGTAAGAAGCAGGTCCAATATTAAAGCCAAGGACCTTGACTAGGAAGTCTGTCCTAGCAACCACACTGCAGGCTCCTTTTAGAAAAGGACTAGAGGAGCAACAATGCATGGTGTTTTGAGAACTTTTTGATGAAGATGGTAGATATCACAGAACATTCAAGAAAATGCTAGACAATTTTTAGTGTGGTACAGGTGAAAGAGCAAAAGAGGGTTTTACGCAGTGTCTTCCTTAGATTACCTCTCCCATGAGGTATCCTAAAACTAACCAACCACAAACCAGGGCAGTTGTTCCGAAATCAAATGATAGGAAAGAACCAAATACCCAAATCCTCCTCTTGGAGATTGACACATGCGTCTTACACATTATAGGCTCTGAGAGGTAGTGCAATAAAAGATTCCACTTAACTTTAACCCTGAACTCCCCCCATGTCGCTTGCCAAATGTAACCTTTACTCCCTTTGAAGAATTATCAATGTATCAAAACCTGCAGAGCACACCTTGGGGAACATAAAAACTAGTCTGATGCATGTCCAGCCAGCTCTGTGGTCCATTAGGAACATGAATCTGGGACTTGTCATTCACACTCCTGAAGGCAGAAAAGGACCAGATGACCAATGTGAACATCTAGTTCGATCATGTTTGAGTTCTCCATGGTTGATGGAACAGGGCCTTTGCATGGGGTATGTCACCATTTGCCATTCCATGATGAGTCTCACAAAGGTGCTATGTGATCAAACATGCTTTAAACAAGTTGGTTCATGAACCCAAGGTTATATCACATTATGAAGAGGAACCATCTGACAACAGAATTTCTTTTGACTATATCCTTCTTTTGCTGGGAAAGGGCAAGCCCTATCATCTATATTCTCTTGCCTTACTATTGATATTTCCACTTATATGATGCTTATAACTAAAAGTACCCAATCTCTGATGTCAGCAAACCCATTAAATTCCTATGAGCAATTCCTATTGGGATGGGCATTGCATCTAGAGGGCTGTGCTGTGGTATAGGTTCTTTGACATGTAGAGAAAAATGAAGTAGGAAATGTGAAACTAAAAATCTCATCTCTCCCTGTGTTCCAATGATTATTTTAAATAATTACTTTAAAAGACGGACTTATAGCCTTTTAGACCTGGAAAGTACTTTGGAAATCCTCTAGCCCAGACCCCTTCTTCACAGATGAGGTTGGCAAAGCTTGAAAAGGTTAATTAGATAACAGTCCCACACAGCTTGTCTGTGGAAGAGCTGGGCTGGAAGTCAGCTCCGACTCTATGTCCAGTGCTTTTCTCTTAAACTCTTCTCTCCCAATTTAAGACATTCCAATGTCATTTTAAGGAGTTACTTTCTTGATCATTGGCTACAATGAAAGAACTTGCTTCATTTGCTTTTCTCTTGTACAGTGGAAGGCACACCATGCGCTCTTTGCTTCTCCTGTTCTGTCCCTATCATGCACTGGCGGCTGGACCCGGTTGTAGTCCTCCACCTTGCCCTTTTTCCTACTCGCTCCCCTTGTCCTTCAGAACACTGTTCTCTTTGGAAATATGTGTGTCCAACTTCCCAACCAGTCTGCTATCCAGAGGAAGATGACTCTTGGTTTAATGGAGTTTTTCCACAGTACTTGGATTTGCCCCAAGGTGTTAGAAGGTTGGAGAACTAACAAAAAGTAAACTGCCATCCTTTGTCCTTTGTGCAGGTCAATCAATGTTCTGTTAACATAGGGAAGAATTAATAAGTAATAAGAAAGAAATAAGGACAGAAACTCCACTTGGAACATTTGCCTACCCCTGGAAAAATTCAATGCTGGTATTCAAGGTGTGAATTTTTCCCCTTGTGATTCCATTGTATTCCCTAAATCATCTTCAGACACCTGATCAAGGAAGCATCAGAGGAAAATAATAAGTTGGGTAGTTGCATTGAAGTCAGTGTCCTGGCTCATGGGAGTCAGTGAAGAATGTGACTGTTTTCCCGGGCACTGGGAGATCAGAGTGGGAGCCCTGTCCTACACAGGAAGCCCTCCTTGCCTACAAGAGCTCACCCTTTCATATTTCTCACTCCTCAGTAGACACTCTATGAGGGGCAGGCCTGTTTTTTTCATTTGAACACCTACCCTCGGACCCCCGTAAGTACCCAGGAGGGCCATATTTTTAATCTGAGGTTGAAATGGAACCTCCCTCTGGGTTCCCGGGGACAGTCCCTTGGGGGCAGCGCCCCCCCTTCCGGAGGGCAGCATCCTGGGGGGGGAGTGGGGGCTCAGCTTTGATCCCAGGGCACATTTTGTCCCTGGAGACGCCCTGCCAACCAGGTATGTAGAGGGAAAGTGCAGCCTGCTCTCCGGGGCACCAAGTGGAGGTTTGGGAGCGGGAGGGCGGCTTTGGAGAGTGGCGGCCGTGGGAACCCGAGAACACGGGTGGGCACAGCGAACTCACTAACTGGGCGTCTCCGGGAGGTTCGGGCGGGGTCCGCCGGCTCACGGGTTTCTTCCTCTACAATCCATCCCTGGGCAGAGCAACCCTACTTCTCACCCAAACTCGCGGAGACGCGGGACTAGGCAGGCGCGGGGGTTCGGAGAGGCGGATCCGGGAAAGGCCCGGCTCGAGTAGCCAGGCCCCTCCAGCGCGGGTCCGCGGCCCGGGGCGCCAGCCTGGCTGCCCTGGCCGGGGCCGGTCCCACGGGGCGGGGGCCGGTTACACAAAGGCGGCGGCGGGGGCTCCGGGACAGCCGCGGGGCGCCCCCAGGCCGCCCGACCTCCCCTCGCGTCGCGGCCAGCCAGCTACCGCCGCGCGTCGCCCGCCCTCAGCCGCCCGGCGAGGCGCGGCCTCCTCCGCCG
>VBSM01003215.1:11168293-11187206 GCA_008086735.1 Cheirogaleus medius | reverse complement strand
CCTGCGACCCAGGCCCACCCTGAGGCCGGCGCCGGACCGCAGCTTCTTGGCGCTGAGGCGGGAGGGGCTTCCCGAGGGCTGCGGGTCGCTGAGGGGCTGGGCCGAAGATGGGGGAGGCCCAGGCGGCCCCGGCCTGGGAGTGGGGCCGGCGACCGGCGGAGAGAGGAGGGCGCCCCGGCAGCTGGAGGCCCCGGCAGCCTCCCGGGCGCTCCCGAGAGCTGGCCCTCCCTTCCTCCGTGACAGGTGGGCCTGGAGTTGGGGAAAGTTTGGAGTCGGTGAGGGCGCGGGGCCAGGCCCCATCGGTCCTGCTTCCCGGCTGCGGGTTACAGGGAGGATCCCAGTTCAAGGCCCCGCTGGTATGAGACAGGGTGGATATTTCCTTAACATGAGTTGACATTAAATGGAATAACCGCTGGGGCGTCATTTTCTGTGCCAGGCCTGGGGATGGAGGTTTGGGAAATGTTGTGAGAGACCTTGGGGTTTGGGAGAGACTGCAACCTCTACCATTCCGACCTCGATTAGGGCAGGGCGAGACGAGAGGAAGGCCACTCACTCTCTCAATCTCCTTTTTTCTTTCTTTTTCTTTTTTAAAACATACCTTTCACCCCTTCTGAGAATTTGCTAATTCCCATTCTAACATGCAATTGTAAGTGTAGGTGAAACTTTAATTTGTCACCCTTTCATTCCCCTTTGCCCCAGGCTCTCAATCCAGGAAGGGAAATGAAACTGGAGGACTTGTAGGGGGTTGTTACTGGAGATTGTGGAGTTGTTAGATTGCAGAGCAGAATGTTTGATTAACGTTTTCACTTAACTTTAAAATCACGCCAATCATTCCAATAGCTACTTAATATGTTTGAAGGGGTTCTATGTAATGATACATGCTCCTTTTCCACTTCTAATATTAAAGAGGCTTTCAGTGGGTGGTGCAAGAGTTGATCTCTTGCAAAGGATGGACATATTTGCTGAAAGTAGCCTGTACATTAATTGGTTATGGAAGGAGTTTAAAAATGGTGTCCTCCTGCCCCTCCCTGCTTGGAAGGACTGCTAAAAGCAGATGTCCAGAGAAACCTACTGCTCCAGGGAGTGGTCAGAAAAAGATTTTGTAAAGGGATTGTTATGGAGCTATATTAATTTCCTGAGTAAATGCAGGTTGATGAGTTTTACCATGGTTCTCTATTAAATTTAAAATAATTCCTTTTTTCATGAGCTACTGTGAGCTCTTCAGAGAAAGGAGCTATATAATAATGTTATTTGAAGTTATTTGTAGCTTCTGATTCATGCTATATTCTTTTGAAATTATTATTAATGATTCATATTTTTAGTTTAAGAACTAGTTCCAATGTATTTGGGAAAGAAATAGCTGAAAGTATTTAGCTAGATTAAAAGGTTGATAGAAGAAGGAATTTTTCTTTTTGCAAGCTAGCCGTTATTTTGTTTTTCCTCCTGTGCAACTTTTACAGAGGTTATATGAAGGGTTTGAGGTTTTGTGTGTGTGTGTGTGTGTTTTTGTTGTTGGGATTTTTGGGTTTTTTTTTGCTGTTAAATCAGAACTAGGGAAGAATAAGTGTCCCTCATTGAAGAAGACTTCTGAGCTGCTTTGTAAGCTTAAATGTATTACTATCTGATGCGGCACATTGTAGTTTACCACTTATATGCTATATTTACTTGAGGTTTACCTGTATGTGACCATTCAGTGAAATCATTACTGTGAGTTTTGTCATAAATAAAGTTGGTTCCTCATATTTTCGTTTTATGGTTTCACAGCCTACTTTTTCTTTTTCAGTAGAAATGATGGAAGAATTGCATAGCCTGGACCCACGACGGCAGGAATTATTAGAGGCCAGGTTTACTGGAGTTGGTGTTAGTAAGGTGAGTAAAATGATGACAGTGAACACTATTCATATTCATAGTTGAATTTAAACACATTTTTAAAGTGATGAAGAGTAATTTGGGTGGACCATTCTGATAGATTACAGGGGAGAAGATTTGGCTCAAAGTTCCAGTGAACTTTTAAGTCCTGTCAGTCATTCTGGTAATCATTTAATGGTACATTTAAAGGTGTTCTGTAAGGGAGTTTATGTTTCTTTCTCCTTCCTAATATAGGAGAGGTTTCTTGTGGGTCCTGTTGCAAGAATACTCACAGGATGTGTATGTAGATTCTATGTCATATTTTGTTAAAACTTCGCAGTCACTCAGAAAGAAATGGTTAATTATAAGTCATTGCATGGCTTCATTACACCGGACTTTTTGGTTAGTAACATGGTAGAGTATTGAAAAATCTGCCTCTGCAAAGTCTTGTCAGTTCTCCAAATCTGCAGCTCAGCAGATCGTTCCTGGTTACACCCCCAGACTGCTTTCTCACGCTACCTACTTTTCCTTCTTGTTTACTGTTTTTATTTTTGTTGTGGGAGCATAAAATAAGATCAAGCCCCCATTAATGGACAGGTATGAAGCTAAGTAATGTTATGACTTCCCATGCAGCCTTATGTACCTGCTAGTCCAGCCTTTTGCACTCTTAGGATGATTTTGGTACAATATGTAAAACATTTAAGATTTTAATACAGTCTGTAAAGTGTATCTATGATGTTTTATTTAAAACCTTCATCAATCCAAGATTGTCACATTGCTTGGGCTTGAGAGGTGTGAACGTGTAATTTTTTGTGTGTGTGCTACTCAACATCTTACAACGAAGTAACATGTAAATTTTTGATCTTTAACCAATGTGGTCCATTTCTTTCTGTGCTTTTCAAGAAATCCTGTTTAATGGTAATCTAGGTGTTACTATTATGCCTTGGTTAGTAGTAGCTTCTTTGAGGAGGTGTTAAAGGTTAGTTGGAAAAACTGGCTTCTTTGATGGGTCTCACAATTTTGGTGAGCTGGGATAGCTTAATAGTTTTTTTCATTCAACAGATACTGAGTGCCTTCTGTATTCTAGGCATTGTGCAAGGTGTTGGGGATGGTATCTCAGCACAATGCCTCCAAACCTGCAGTGTGGGACAGGGGGAGAGACAGAGAGAAACACACACACAGATGACACTGTGATTAGAGCTGTATTAGAGCTGTGACAAGGTGCTGTGGGAACACAGGATTTGTTACACATTCGTTCTCATTTCTTTGGCCACTTCAATTAAATAACTGACTTTTGTGTGGCACTTTTGAGTGGCTATACCCCTGGGCGTTGTTACATATTGAAGTTACACTTACAAGTGTAAATTCTCTGATCTAGATGAAGTAGCTTCAAATAGAAGTGAGCAGTATATTTGAGTATTAAATTGATCCCTGGTTCAATTGGTTACTTAATTATGACCACTGGTGTGTTTTTTAACTTGAGGATTTAGCATAAGCCTAATATCTAGATCTGTCTGTTCAAATGATCCCCCACTGAGTAAGTCAGTAAGTTTGTATTCGAATTGTATATAGTTTAAACTCAGTAGTCTTTTTTGTTAGAATGTTTTTCTTTCATTCTGTTTTTGGGTTCATGATGGCTATATTCAGATAATCTTTTGATGGAGTAGGGAATAAGTGATGGGAATGAGTGGCATTCTGAATTTTGCTGCCTAGACCCTACTTAAAGTCATGTAACTGAGGTGTCAGAAAACTTCAATACAGTAACCTGTTTAATAGGAAGTTCTACCTTTAACACAGAGAGAAAGAAGTTTTCCATACAAAAGTTCATCTAGGCCGGGCGCGGTGGCTCACGTCTGTAATCCTAGCACTCTGGGTGGCCGAGGCGGGCAGATCGCTCAAGATCAGGAGTTCGAAACCAGCCTGAGCAAGAGCGAGACCCTGTCTCTACTAAAAAAAATAGAAATTAATTGGCCAACTAAAAATATATAGAAAAATTAGCTGGGCATGGTGGTACATGCCTGTAGTCCCAGCTACTCGGGAGGCTGAGGCAGAAGGATCACTTGAACCCAAGAGTTTGAGGTTGCTGTGAGCTAGGCTGACACCACGGCACTCTAGCCAGGGCAACAGAGTGAGACTCTCTAAAAAAAAGAAAGAAAAAGTTCATTTATACCCTTAATTGTATGTTATTTTTGATGTTTCCAGTCATGATAACTATATTGATGACAATAAAATGTTATTTGAGGACTAGCAGGAGAATATTTTTTTTCCATAGCAAAGAAACTTGAAAAAAAGAAAATGAGTAAATTATTTTGTAGTTTACAGATCTGGAAAAAGAAAATCTCTATTTTGTAGGACGACTTTTACCAGCAAGACATTGTACCTCTCAGACCATCAATTTGAAAGGGGGCTGGATAGGAAGCAGTGGTACTGAGAGAAAGGGGTGCTTTTGGAAAAACTCCTCCTGGCTCTGTATTCTCGTGCATCATAATTTCCCAATGAGGATATCACTGTGTTGATGACAGCTTACCATTTTTCAAAGATCAAGAGAGGTTTCAGCCCTTGCAGCTCCAAATGGGAGAGCAGAGTGACTTCCCCATGATGGTGCCATCTAGTGGGACTGGTGCAGCCTCATGGATTGTCTCTTGAGTTTCTCCTAACTGTTCATAACATTTTCAGCACTTTCTGATGTCCATAGAAGGAAGAAAGTCAGTGCCACTGTGGTTTCTTTCCTAGTGGACAAGAGTGTTATAAGTAGCTGCAGGCTTTGAACTTCCTGGTTATTGGAGATCTTCTATCATGTTACTTCAAGTTTTTTATACCTGCAAATTAGATACATATCACAGAACTTAGGCTAAAACAAAATGGCCAAATCTTCACATTTATTACTTACATTTAAGTTGCTCATTCCTTATATTTGGGTTTTTTATTTTTAATTTCTAATTTTCTTGCATAATATAAATTTTAATTTTCTTACATAGTATATTTATATGCATTCAGTTTCTCTTTCTGTTAGCATATTTACTTCATAATAACAGGTAAACCAAAATCATTTGTTTCGGGCTTTGGGATGCACTATGTTGCTTTTGTTTAGAAGATTGTTATTTTCTGTCATTGGTAAGTAGCCTAATGTGCACTGAGAAGCCCATAGTGGGCTTTCATTCTAGTCTAGCTGCTGCCACTTTTTTTTTTAAGAGACAAGATCTTGCTCTGTTGCCAAGGCTGAAGTGCATTTGCACAGTCATAACTCATTGTAACCTCGAACTCCTGGACTAGCTGCCACTTTTTAGGAGGACCTGGCACTATCCTCTTAGCAGTTTTGAGGTGATAAGATTAGATTGGGTTGTGAACCTACTTTATTTCTTGTTGGCCTGATAGGTGAGCTATTCTATTTCTCTTTAAAATCTTTTTCTTTAAGCACTGAATAATCCACTTCCAGTACCGTGAAACTGACTGTATCTTATATTCATATGTTTTCACTCAGGACCTGTTGCAGTTTATATTCCCTACTCTGCTCCCTTTTGACAGTTAAGTACAGGTAGTCTCTCTGATTCTGGAGACTGTGTAAAGTAGGTGGAATTTCACTCTTGCGTGCATTTTTACCTGTACCTAGTTGAGTATCAGTGCTAATATAGTAGCTTATGGTACTTACGATGTGCCAGGTACTGTTCCAAGGACAATAGGAGCAATAAGAAGTGAATTTGTGTATTTTATACCATGGATATTAGTTAACAAATTTGTACTTACTTAACTCACTGGATCAATGGGCACTCTTCATTCTTTCCTTGTTAGCTGTACTGACTGATGCTCGCTGCATTGCTCCCACCAGTTGAATTATAGACTTGCCAAGGATCATTTTATAACTTGGGCTTGTATTGTAATTACATAATTTAATTGCATAAACCAAGGAAATATGATTGCAAAACCAAAGAATTGTTTCCTTGAAAACTAAATTAACTGCTCTAGAAAGACTAAGTATAAGGTGAGTCAGTAAGAAGAAGGAGATATCTGTAAAAACTTATATATATTTTTTTTTAATCTGGAAGAATTCCTTCATTTAAATCCTTGGCAAGTATCTTTAAGTTCTTACTTTTTAAAGAAATCGAAACTGGAAATTGTAGATGATATATTATGGGTGTGGCTTGTATAAGATTGCAATCAGTGGATCTGTAATTCAAAGGGCCTACCTCAAAAGACTGGCAAAAGAATGTACATTTATATGTTTTAAGTTCAAAGAAAATAGGATGTCTTTTTTTTGGATTCTTCACTCTAACCTGCTTTTCTGATTAATGTCATTGATTTTAGTTATATTGATTAAAAAGAATTATGCAGTGTGTGGATGGCATTGAAAAGCAAAGCAAAATGAGAAGTCATGAAAAGTAGGACTGTTTTGTCACAATAAGAATCATCACTTTATAGAGCCTGAAGTAAGATCATATAATTTTTTTTTTGAGACAGAGTCTCACTTTGTTGCCCAGGCTAGAGTGAGTGCCATGGTGTCAGCCCAGCTCACAGCAACCTCAAACTCCTAGGCTCAAGCAATCCTACTGTCTCAGCCTCCCGAGTAGCTGGGACTACAGGCATGCGCCACCATGCCCGGCTAATTTTTTTTTTCTATATATATTAGTTGGCCAATTAATTTCTTTCTATTTTTAGTAGAGACGGGGTCTTGCTCTTGCTCAGGCTGGTTTTGAACTCCTGACCTTGAGCAGTCCGCCCGCCTCGGCCTCCCAGAGTGCTAGGATTACAGGTGTGAGTCACCGTGTCCAGCCAAGATCATATACTTTTAAGTAGTACCACATAGTAGACATTGAATGTCTTCTTAAAGGAAAATGATCTCTTTTTCTACATTTTATAAAGTTGTAAGTTTGATACATGATCACTTTAAACCAAATTTGATTTCTGAAAAGGTGTTTAGCCAACTGATAACTTTCTGTCCTGTCATGTAGTTAATTGTAGCAATTAGAAGGTTTCAGTTATGGGTATCTAGTGTTAGCTGTTTCACACACCAATACCATTTATTTATTTTTTTACATGCGACAAGGTCTCTCTCTGTTGCCTGGGTTAGAGGGCAGTGGCATCGTCATAGTCCTGGACTCAAGTGATGCTCCTGTTTCAGCCTCCTGAATAACTGGGACTAAGGCGTGCATCACTAGACCTGGCTAATTTTTCTATTTTTTTGTAGAGACAGGGTCTTGCCATGTTGCCTAAGCTGGTCTCGAACTCCTGGCCTCAAGTGATCCACCTGCCTTTGCCTCCCAAAGTGCTAGGATTACATGCTTGAGCCACTGAGCTTGACTCATTTACATTTTTTTTTTATGTTCAAGTGTTTTATGTTTAAGACATGCTAGACAATGCTCAATAAACATAAATGCTAAAAAGTAGTCTGTACTGACACTGATGCATTTTAAGGAACTGCTGATTAATTTATTATTATGCTTACCTTCATGTTGTCCTCTCCCTTTGATTTACTTTAGTATTTATTTCTCTCCTCATTTCTCATGTAGTCAACTATCAACTTAATTTCTCTTCTTCTCTGAAATTTCTTAAGTGTTTCTCTGCCTTCATTGCTACCGCCTTAATCCAGACTTTCCTCATTCATAACTGTAATAGTCAATCTCTCTCTCCTATCCCATTCATCGTTCTTTAGACTGCCACCAGTTATATTTCTAAAAATACCAATATTGTATTACTCTCTTGCTTTAAAGCCTTCCCATTTCCTCTTTTAATTAGAAAGTCCTGTACTGTTTCTATTCTTTTATTCGTTATCACAGAAGTTATGACACATCCTTAACTTACCAAAGGCTAATCGATAGTTTTGCCCTCCTCTTGGTCTCCACTCCTGGAGACTGACCTGTTCCTCTCTCTGGAACATTAAAAAAAAGAAACAACAAGGGCCTTGAAGATTGTTAACTCCACTTATTTCTCTCTTGCATGCTATTGCTGCTCTGTATTTAATTGTTTATATAATTTTTATTTAGTAGACTATTTTTGAGACAGGTCTTACTCTGTTGCCCAGGCTGGAGTGCAGTGGTATGATCATAGCTCACTGCAGCCCCAAACTCCTGGGCTCTCACACAATCCTCCTGCCTTAGCCTCCTGAGTAGCTGGAACTACACACATGTGCCACCATGCCCAGCTAATTTTATATTTTGAAAGATGAGGTCTCACTTTGTTGCCTAGGCTGGTCTCAAACTCCTGGCCTCAAGCGATCCTGTCACCTGTGCTTCCAAGGTGCTAGGATTACAGGTGTGAGCCTAGCCTAATAGATTTTATTTTTAGAGCACTTTTAGGTTTACAGAATATTGAGCACATAGAGAGTTCCCATATATTCCTTACCTAGTTTCCCTTATTATTAACATTTTGTATTATTATTAGTGTGGTAGATTTGTTACAGCTGATGAACTAATACTGATAGATCACTATTAGTTTTACTTTTTTAGATACAGGGTACCACATTGTCACCCATACTGGAGGACAGCGGTGTGATTACAGCTCATTGCAACCTCGAAATCATGGGCTCAAGCGATCTTCCTGCCTCAGCCCTCTTGAGTAGCTGGGACTACAGGCATGTGCCACCATGGCTGGCTTATTTTATTTTATTTTTTGAGGCAGAGTCTCACTGTGTCGCCCGGGTAGAGTGTAGTGGCATCATCACATGTCACTGCTACCTCAAAACCTCAAACTCCTGGGCTCAAGCAATCCTCCTGCTTCAGCCTCCTGAGTAGCTGGGACTACAGGGGAGCGCCACCATACCTAGCTAATTTTTTCTATTTTTGGTAGAAATGGAGCGGGGGAGTGTCTCACTCTTGCTCAGGCTGGTCTTAAACTCCTGACCTCAAGTTGACCTCCTGCCTCAGCCTCCCAAAGTGCTAAGATTATACGTGTGAGCCACCACACCCAGCCTAATTTTATTTTACTTTTAAAATTTTTTATATTTTTACTAGTTTTGTAGATTTGGGGGTCTCATTATATTGCCTAGGCTGGTCTTAAACTTCTGGCCTCAAGTGATCCTCCTGCCTCGGCTTCCCAAAGCTAGGATTACAGGCATGACCCACTGCACCTGGCCTGATACATTATTATTAACTAAAGTCCACAATTTACATTAGGGTCCACTCTTTGTGTTATACAGTTTCATGGATTCTGAAAAATGCAAAAAATGTCAGGTATCTACCATTTGTATGTAGTATATAGTTAAGGATCCACAGATTACAGATTCTTGTAATTTCATTTGTTTATTTATTTATTTGGAGACAGGGTCTTACTCTGTTGCCCTGGCTAGAGTGCAGTGGCATCATCATAGCTTATTGCAACCTCCAACTCCTAGGCTCCAGCAATCCTCCTGCCCCAGCCTACCGAGTATCTGGGACTACAGATGCGTGCCATCTCATCTGGCTAATTTTTGTATTTTTTGTAGAGATGGGGTCTTGGCTCTTGCTCAAGCTGGTCTCAAATTCCTGACCTCAAAGGATCCTCCTGCCTCAGCCTCCCAAAGTGCTAGGATTACAGGCATGAGCCACCACACCCAGTTCTTAATTTTTAATTTTTAAAACCTTTAGTTTTGTAGAGACGAAGTCTAGCTATGTTGCTCAGGTTGGTCTTGAACTCCTGGCCTCAAGCAATCCTCCCACCATGGCCTCCCAACGTGCTCGGATTAGAGGTGTGAACCACCATGGAAAATCTTGCTTTATAATTTTCTGTTCTTGCTTCCAACCCAAGGAACACTCCTTTGCAGTTTAGAGCAGTCTGAAAGGACAGGAATACCCGTGTGAAACCCTTCTCAGTTTGGGCTTATTAGCTTTGACTGTTGAAGTTCTCATGACTCAGTCAGACTCCTTGCTTTTTTCCACCCCTAATACACTAGTTTTCTAGAATCTTTGCTGTTTAATTATAGATCATGGTTATGCTACATTAGCCATTAGATACACATACACCTTGTGCTGAGGAGTGCTTACAGTCAAATGCCCACAGGAAGAGTGAATTTTGGTTAATTATTTTGGTAAGTTTTAAAAATTTAACTGATAATTTCCTGTGCAGTTCAGGATACAGAGCTGAGAATGGGATTTTCTTCATATTTACAGTTTTCTCTTTTCACATATCCTTTTTAAGAGAAAGACTACGTATACTGCAGAGTATATTGAAATATGAATAATCTAGCTTTGATCTTAGTATCTGCTAAGAAGTTAACTAGCTCTGTGACTTGGGAGTCATCTTATTCTCTGGGAACTTCCAATTTAAAAAATTTATTTTTGGCTGGGTGCGGTGCCTCACACCTATAGTTCTAGCACTCTGGAAGGCTGAGGTGGGAGGATAGCTTGAGCTCAGAAGTTCAAGACCAGCCTGAACAAGAGCAAAACCCCATCTCTATTAAAAATAGAAAAATTGGCCAGGCGCGGTGGCTCACGCCTGTAATCCTAGCACTCTGGGAGGCCGAGGTGGGAGGATCATTTGAGCTCGGGAGTTCGAAACCAGTCTGAGCAAGAGCGAGACCCCATCTCTACTAAAAATTGAAAGAAATTAATTGTCCAACTAAAATATATAGAAAAAATTAGCCGGGCATGGTGGCTGTAGTCCCAGCTACTCGGGAGGCTGAGGCAGAAGGATCGCTTGAGCCCAGGAGTTTGAGGTTGCTGTGAGCTAGGCTGACGCCATGGCAGTCTAGCCCGGGCAACAGAGTGAGACTCTGTCTCAAAAAAAATAAAAAGAAAATAGAAAGATTAGCTGTACGTGGTGGTTTGCGCCTGTACTCCCAGCTACTCGGGAGGATGAGGCAGGAGGATTACTTGAGCCCAGGAGTTTAAGGTTGTAATGAGCTATGATGACACCATTGTACTCTACCTGGGGCAACAGAGCAAGACTATCCCACAAAATAAATAAATAAATAAAAAACAAAAAATTTATTTTTGATTTGAGATGGGGAAAATAAAATTCAAAAATTCCATTTAGGCATTAATAATATCAAAAAATGAGTAGTGGTGTTAAAATGTAACCCCTCAGGAACCAAGGCTCTATGAAACAAAATCTGCCAAAATTCTTTCTTTATTAAGCCCTTTATTACCTATAGCGGCTTTTGGTAATTTGAGTTTTGCAAAATTAAATAGCGGTGGCAGAAAATATTATAGGAGCAAGTAAAGTATGTCATTCTGGTCATTAATTATATTCTGAAGATAACAATGAAGAAAACAGAGGTAGAGCATTTTTCTAAAAATATTCTCAAAGGAGGGATAATGTCTTTCCTAATCCTAATTAGATCAGGGAGATAAAGAGGTTGGTCATTAAACTTCACTTTTTTTATTTTGATAAAATATCAAATCACCATATTAACCATTTTTAAGTGTATAGTGGCATTAAGTACATTCACATTGTTATACAACTGTCTCCACCATCCATCTCCAGAACTTTTCATCTTCTGAAACTGAAACTCCATACCTATTAAATAATAACTCCCATTCCCCACTCTCCTCTCAGCCCCTGACAGCCACCATTCTATTTTCTGTCTCTGTGAATTTGACTACTCTAGGTACCTCATGTGGGTGAAATCATACAGTATTTGTCCTTTTATTACTGGCTTATTTCACTTAGTGTAATGTCTTCAAGGTTCATCCGTGTTAAAGTTTATGTCAGAATTTCCTTTTTAAGGCTGAGTATTATTCCGTATTATGCATATACTACATCTTGTTATCCATTCATCTGTCCATGTAAACTTGGGTTTATAGCTATTTACAATAGCTGAAAGGATTCACCTTCGGTGAATAATGCTGCCATGAACATAGCTGTACAAGTATCTTTTGGAGTCCCTGCTTTCAATTCTTTTGGCTACATACCCAGAAGTGGAATTGCTGAATCATATTAAGTTACACTGTTTTGTTAATGCTTGAGCTCCCCTCAGGCCTTATCACTGATAAGAGACAGCCAAAAAATGTTGGTCCTTTTTCTCTTAATAATTTATATTCTGCAAAAGCCTTAAGGATCTTAGGAATTCCGTTAACATGTGCAACTATACTAGTAATAATACTCAAATTGCAACTTAAAAAAAAAAAATTAGAGATGGGGTCTTGCTCTGTTGCCCAGGCTGGTCTCAAACTCCTGGCTCCAGGTGATCATTCTGCCTCCCTAAATGTTGCGATTATAGGCATGAGCCACTGACCATGCCTGGCCTCAAATTGCAACTATTGTGAATAGTATTATTGGCCCAGTAAGAAAGAACTAAGCCATCATGTAACTTGATGAGTTATATAGTATAGCCTTTTATTTTAATCAAAACATATGTTAATTTTAGAATAACAGTAAATATCCAAATTTGCTATTAAAATTTTATTTTAAAATTGAGTATTAAGTTTTATTTTAAAAATTTATTTTAAATATGAGTGTAGCTGGGCATGGTGGCACACACCTGTAGTTCCTGCTATTTGGGAGGCTGAGGCAGGAGAATCACTTGAGCCCAGGAGTTCAAGGTCAGCCTGAGCAACATAGTGAGACCCTGTCTCTGAATAAAAAAAGTTGAGTATAACCTTAAATATTAAGTCCTGTGAAGACTGGTAATGTTGCCCACATAAAGATAACAAGGTGCTAGGATCTGTTATAATGGATATTAGCAATATGACTGGTAACTTTGCATCTACAAATGGTAAATAAGAGACTTTTATCACATAAACTGCTGCCATAGTTGGTGTTCATTTAGCTTCTATTTTGCCAGATTCCAGAGAACTACTAAGGACTGTGAAATTAAAATATAATCTGAAGGGCCAGCTGATTTCAAGGAGTTGGTGCCTCTGGCTCAGAATACCTTTTGTTGTTAACTTTAGCACCCAGATTTAATGTTCAAATTTAGCAGAAGCTATTAGCATCAAACTAATTTATCCATATCCAATCTCTGTTATATTAACAATTGACTAGCTAGAGCAAGACACAGAGTATTCATCAATTTCTTTTGAAAAGCCATTTGACCTGCTTTTATCTGGATACGAAGGAAAAGAGACATAATAGTTATTGAAATCTTACTGTCCAAATTTTTTAGCAGTTCATTTTAACCAACTTTTATCATGCCTGTACTGTATTATGGGAGATTAAAAAAAAAACAAAAAAAACCAGATGCGCTATGTACTCCTGAGGCACTTATAATCAGGCAAACATGGACTCAGATGTCTGTGGCACATAGCTCAGGATGAATATGGTGATATGAAAGGATTATGAACCCAAATGAAGGGAAAGTAATTAATTTGTTCATTGTATATTGCTCAGAGTGCAGAATTAAGATTACTGTATATAAAAAAACCTAAGAAAAATTCTGATAAAATATTATTACAAATAAGTCAAAGAATGATTAGTACAGAATAGCTTGGTTTTGAAGCTTGTTAGCAAAAGAGCTTAGTGTCTAGGGCAGAGGCTCTCTTCAAAAGAATTAATTTTGATTAGTTAATATGTTCATATAGTACAAAATTCAGAAGATTTCAGAGATACACAGTGAAACAACTCTTTTACATTTTTCCTTTATCCCCCTGGTTTCTTTCTTTGGAAACAACTATTACTAGCAGTTTGTTATATTCAAATTATATATATATATATATATAAAAATAAATATAAATAGGATGCAAGTTTAGAGATGGAAAAAATTAAAAAAAATTTTTTTTAAATATAAAAAAAGTTATATATCTGTTAATACATATGTATATTCATCCCCTCCATTTTGTAAAATACAAAGACAAATATATTACATACACTATTGTGTATTTTGCTTTTTGTGCTTAAAATATTTCAGAAATTGTTTTATATTAGTGCATATAGAGAGAGCTTCCTTGTTCCTTTTTTAAAAGCTGCCTAGTATTCCATTGTACTACTGAACCATCATTTAACCAGTTTCCAGTTGATGGACATTTAGATGGACAACAGTGTTTTGTTGATAAAAGCCGTGCTGTAGTGAATAGGTTTGGGCATAATATCATTTCACACATTCATGTATATCTACAGAATAAATCTCTTGAAGTAGAATTGTCACACCAAAGGATATAAGCATTTGTAATTTTAATAGATACAGCCACATTCTTCTCCATAGAGAGTGAATGAGCACATTTGTTTTCCCATAGTCATGGCAAGGAAGTCTGTGGACAGACATCAGGATCCTTAAATCCTGTTAAATGATAGGTAAATACTTGTATATGTGTATGGATTTATATATATATATATTTTTTTTTTTGGAAAATGTCTACAGTTTTACATTCTTAAAAAGTTCTGTGACTCAAAATAGGTTAAAGAAGTCACTGTCTGGTGGTTAGTTGTCCTGAATTAAACACATGGCTTTGTATGGTATTTCTCTTTCACAGGAAGAAATTATTTGAGCAGAAGCTATATAAGTAATGGAGATGTTGTATGGGGTGTCATTGTTTAAGAGACTGGACTAAATCTGATTCCCAACCTTTTATTGTTCTTCCACTCCCTGGGAAGCCACGTTTTAAAAGGCTTTTTTTCCTATTAAATTGAACTTACTAAGCAATACTTCATTAACCCAGTTTTATTAATCAGAACTTTAGAGTAGTGTGAAGTGAGTTTCACTTACAAGGAGTTGAAATCCTTTCATTTTTTTAGGAGTTGATAAAAATTTTAGCTAAAGTCAAGTCAATTAGACATTTTAAATTGGCCGTGTAGGTGAAAAATAATTCAGAGACTTCCGTTATTATCTCTTGGACTTACTGGGGATCTGAGGAACAAACATCTGTACCAGATAACTTCCAGGTTTCTTCTGAGCGTGTGTTCTCTTTCTTTCTGTGTGTGTGTGTGTGTGTGTGTGTGTAAAATACATTCTGAGGTTTAAATGAGGACTCAACTGTTCTGCTGCAACAAATATTATTACAGGTAAAATTTCACCATGACAGATTCCACATGGCTTTGATATTTTGGGATAATGAAATTAGTTTGTAATGTGGATGTTATTGAAAGTCACAGTTCCTAGTTTGTAAGTCCTGGAGAAAAAGCAGTATCCTTCTATAATGAATTAGAAAGTTAAAAGATGTATTTTACTTAAAGATAGTTGATGGTGTTATATAAAGTCCTGTCTTTTTAAATACTATATTATTATTTGGTGGTTTATTTTGAAAGAAGATTTTTCTGGAAATGATTAAAATACTTTACATGGGGAATAGTGAGATAGACCTATATTTCATGCTAGATACTAGCACAAAAGTTGAAAGGTTTGAGCTGTTGATCAGCTTCTGGCTCTTATCTGTTAATAGCACTCATTAAGGAAAAAGTTTTAAAAATTATTGTGTACTCTGGACCAGAACTGAAGAAACTGTTGTACAGAATTATTTGTTGTTGATAACTTGTTTTAACGAGTTCTTCAAAGTTTTATTTATTTCTAAAATACAAACTTAGAACAAAATTCTTATTATGGGCCTGCCATTCCTGCATCCTCTAACTTCTGGTCTCGAGTGATCCTCCTGCCTCAGCTTCCCAAGTGTCTGGGACTACAGGCACACACCACTGTGCCCAGCTTATGTTATTGATTTCCAATAATATTCACATTTTTTGAAGGCTATTATAAATTAAATATGCATACCACTAAAAAAACAAAACAGATAGCTAATAATCCCTTAGTGGAGATTAAATGGAACACTTAAAAATATATATACCCCAATCCTAAAGAATGAAGGAAAAGAGGAAAAAGAAACAAAGAAAAGATGTGACAAATAGGGAAAAAATTTTCAATAGGCTAGATTTAAACCCAACTATCTTGATAATTAAATAAATTGTAAATGATCTAACACTCCAAGTAAAAGAAAATGTCAGATTAAATCAAAAACCAAGATCTAGCTATATGCTGTCTATAAGAAACCCATGATATTTTTGGCCTGTATCTTTATATTTAAAAGAATGGAAAAAGATGCCATATAAACACTATATTAAACACTAGTATAAAAAAGCCAGAGCAACTATATTTGTAATAGACAAAAGAGACGTCAGAACAAGGAAAATATTACTAGGGGTAACAAAGTGCATTTCATCATGAAAGAAGGATGAATTTATTGAGAAGACATAGCAGTCCTAAATGTGTATGCATCTAATAACAGAGCAAAGCAAAAATTCATAGTTGAAAGGAGAAATAGACAAATCCACAATTATAGTCGAAAATTGCGACATTCTTTCTCAGTAATTGATAGAACAAGCAGGCAAAAAAATTAGTAAGGATATAAGGATATAGAAGATTTGGACAGTACTCTAAATGGACTGTACCTAATTGACATTTATGGAACATTCTGCCCACATTCTTTCCAAGTGCACATTGAACATTTACCAAAATAGACCATATGCTGGGCTATAAAACACGTTTCAACAAATTTAATAAGATTGAAATCATGTAGAGACTACTCTGACTATAACGGAATTAAATAAGAAATCAAAAAGATATCTGGAAAATCTTCAGATTTGAAAGTAAAGTAATATACTCCAAAATAACCTTTGGATCATAGAAGAATTCACAAGGGAAATTAGAAAATATTTATTTATCACTCAATGAGAATGAAAACACAATATATCAAAATTTGTGGGGGCCGGGCGCGGTGGCTCACGCCTGTAATCCTAGCACTCTGGGAGGCCGAGGCGGGTGGATCGCTCAAGGTCAGAAGTTCAAAACCAGCCTGAGCAAGAGCGAGACCCCGTCTCTACTAAAAATAGAAAGAAATCAATTGGGCAACTAAAAACTACATATAGAAAAAGTTAGCCGGGCATGGTGGCGCATGCCTGTAGTCCCAGCTACGTGGGAGGCTGAGGCAGGAGGATCTCTTGAGCCCAAGAGTTTGAGGTTGCTGTGAGCTAGGCTGACGCCACAGCACTCTAGCCCAGGCAACAGAGTGAGATTCTGTCTCAAAAAAAAAAAAAAAAAATTGTGGGATACAGGTAACACTGCAATAGAAGGAAACTTACAGCTTTAAAACCAAAATCTAAAATCAGTGACCCAACATTCTGCCTTAAGAAGCTAGAAAAAGAGCAATCTAAGTAGGAGAGAAATAAGAACAAGGCGAAGTAAATAAAATAGAAAACAAATCTAACTAACCTTATATTCATTAAAGAAATTGGATTTGTAATTGAAAGTCTTCCCACAAAGAAAAGTCCAAACCCACACGGCTTTATTGGTTAATTTTATAAAACACTTAAAGAAGAAATGATACCAATTTTTTACAAATTTCAGAAAACATTTATGAGGCCAGCATTGCATTACCTTGATACCAAACTAGACAAAGACTTTAGTAAAAAAAAAAAAACTACAGTTTAATATTCCTCAATATAGGTGCAAAAACATTAACAAAAGTATTAGCAAATTTACTATAGCAATGAATGAAAAGGATAATACGTCATGATCAATTGAGTTATCTCAGTTGCAGGGTTGATTTAACATTTGAGACCACTGTAATTCACCATATTAATAGAATAAAGGAGAAAAGCTTAAGTGACCTCATAATAGATACTTAAAAAGCATTTGACAAACTTCAACACTTATTCAGTTAACATCATACTTATGGTGAAAGATTTAACGTTTTTTACTTGAAATGCAGAACAAACCAAGGATATTTGTTCTCACAACTTCTATTCAACATATTCTGAAGGTTCTAGCCAGTGCAATAAGGCAAGTAAAAGGAATAAGCTTACAGATTAGAAAGGAAAAGTACAACTATGTTTATTTTTAGATATGTTATAGATGTTATGATTGTGCACATAGAAAGTCCTAAGTAAGCTATAAAACTACTAGAGTTATTAGCAATGAACAATTGGCAAATGAAATTAAATCAGTATCACTTACAATAACATCAAATAATATGCAATAAAAAATAATTCCCAAGAACAGAACAATGGGAATATTTCTTAGAATTCCTTATAATGGAAGTTACCTTTATTCTCATTTCATGGTTGAAGACATTACAGAGGATTAAAGAACATTCATTTGTTCATAAGTATGCCTACTATGTAATAGATAACTGTGCCAGGGATATGGCAGTGAATAAAAACGTTGATCCCTGCCTTCATGGAGTTTATAATCTAATGGAAATTGAAGGGAGAAATAAATTTAGGGCACTGAGTTTCCAGTTTTGGCTTAGCATTTCTTGATTTAGTTTGAATAGTTTAACGACTTTGAATAGTTGAAAGCCTTTACCGTTAGCCATGCAGGGTGGCTCTTGTCTGTAATCCCAGCTACTTGGGAGGCTGAGGTTAGAGGATCCCTTCAGTCCAAGAGTTCAAGACCACCAGCCTGGGCAACATAGCGAGACCCGGGCTCTACAAAAAATTAAAGAGTTAGCTGGGCCTGGTTGGTGGTGCATGCCTGTAACCCCAGTTACTTGAGAGACTCAGATAGGAGGATCCCTTGAGCCCAGGAATTTGATGCTGCAGTTAGCTGTGATTGCACCATACAGAGTGAAACCTTATCTCTTAAAAAAAAAAAAGCCTTTACCTTTTAGGTAGATCTTTAAATACTGTGACTTGTTGAATAATTTGGTCCCTATCTGGCAAATTATTTGATTGTATTGAGTCATTAAATATGAAATGTCTGATCTCAAATCTAAAGTTTAGTTTATTATATCTCAAACAAGAAGCAGTACAGTTATTCAAAGTATGTGTCTAAACTATCAAACTACCCTCTTAACGGTAGCTTGCTTATGCCAGCAAGCGAAGAAGCCTAGAGAGCAAGGGGCAATGAAATCGAGAACAGAGTTTTCCACAGCTTGTTGAGAATTGAATAGATTTTTTTGTGAGGAGTGGTCTAAAGTCTGGAAGGAAGTGGTAGTCAGTTGATGTAAGGTCTGGTGAATACGGTGGATATCAGAGTTTCCAAGATCAGTCTCTATAGTTTGATCAGCATTGTTTGTACAACATGTGGTCAAGCATTAGTTATCCTGTAAGAGGATTGGCCTGTCTCTGTTGACCAATCTCAGCTGTTTAATCGCAAGTATCCTCATCATTTCATCCAGTTGGTTGCAGTAGACATCCGCTGTAATCAATTGACTAGGTTTTATGAAGCTGTAGTGGCTAATACCAGCACTGGACCACCAAACAGACACCATTAGCTTTTTTGGATGAATAT
>VBSM01003215.1:11141912-11158367 GCA_008086735.1 Cheirogaleus medius | reverse complement strand
ATTTATCCATACTTGATTCATTTTTATAGCCAAATATTCATTATATTGATATACCACATTTTGTTTATTCATTTGTATGTTGATAGACATTTGGGTTATTTCAGCATTTTGGCTTTTGTGAATAATGCTGCTATATACAGTTGTATCCACATTTTTTGTGCATGTTTTCACTTCTCTTAGGTACTGTATATATATAGATAAGAGTTGGGTTTTTGGATCATATGGTAACTGTGTGTTTAATTATCAAGGAATTAACTGCCTGCCTGTTTTAAAGTGGACGTGTCATTTTACATTCCCAGCAACAGTATAGGAGGGTTCTGATTTCTCCACATTCTTGCCAACATTTCTTGTCTGAGTTTTAGATTCTTGCCATCCTAGTGGGTGTGAAGTGGTATCTCATTGTCCTTTTGATTTGTATTTCCCTGATGGTTAATGACGTTGAGCTTTTTTCATGTGCTTATTGGTCATTTACATATTGTCTTTGGATAAACTATCTATTTAGATCCTTTGTACATTTTTGAATTGGGTTCTTTCTCTTATTAGTGAATTGTAAGAATTTTTTATACTGCATACGAGTCCCTTATCAGATATGTAGATTTGCAAATATTTTCTTCTATTTTGTGGATTGTCTTTTTATTTATGTCTTTTGAGTCATAAAAGGTTTTAATAAGTCCAATTTTTCTATTTTTTCTTTTGTTGATGGTGCTTTTGGTGTCATATCTAAGAATCCTTTGCTCAATCCAAGAACATAAAGAGTTACCTGTATGTTTTCTTATAAGCATTTTATAGACTAGCCCTTATATTTAAGCGTTTGATCCATTTTGAGTTAATTTTTATATTTGGTATGAAGAGTACAGTTTCATTGTTTTGCCTGTGTATTTAGTTGTCCTGGCACCATTTGCTGAAAAGACTATTCTTTGCCTCATTGAATGAATGGTATTGGTATCCTTGACAAAAATCATTTGATGATAATTACAGATTTATTCCTGAACTCTCAATTCTATTCCATTGATCTATTATTATGACAATACTGTACTGTCTGGTTACTGTTGTTTTTTAGTGTCTTGAAGTCAGAGAGTATGAACCCTTCTACTTTTTTGGGATTGTTTTGCTTATTCTGGTTCCTTGCAATTTCACATGAGTTTTAGAATTAGCCTTTCAATTTCTGCAAAGAAGCCAACTGGGATTCTGATGGGGTTTCTCTTGACTCTGTAGATTAGTCAGAGGAGTACAGTTTTCTCTTGCTATCCAAAGGCATCACTTCCAGGAGCCCCTGTGGATACCAAGATCTGAGGATGCTCAAGTCCCTTATATAAAATGGTATAGTATTTGCAGATAACTTATGTACATCCTCCTGTATACTTTATTTATTTATTTTTAGGGACAAAATCTCCCTCTGTCACCCAGGCTGGAGTGCAGTGGTGTGATCATAGCTCACTGCAACTTCAAACTCCTGGGCTCAAGTGATCCTCCCACCTCGGCCTCCCAAAGTGTTGGGATTACAGGCATGAGCCATCCTGCCTGGCCTTAAATTCATTGTTGTTAAATCCAATATTTTGTTATTCCCACAGGCAATTAGTTTTGCTTGATTTTATTTCTCTTTTGTATGGATTATACTTTTCTATTTCTTTGCATGTTTCATGATTTTTTTGTTGGGTGCTTAAGTTTTAGAAGATACATTGTAGCAACTTTGGGTACCGATTGTTAAAATCTTTGTTAGCTATTTGTTCTGATCCCAGGAGGGCTTATCCCAGCTGTTTTGTGCTCTGGTTCTCTCCTACAAACTAGCCAGCCTACCTTCTAGGCTGTATCCTCATTACATCCATGTATCTGCTTCTAGTTGCCTGTTACCACAACCTTCACTGTTTGTGGAAGCAGACTTAAACTTGTTATACTCTACTGCAAATGAAGTCAGGTCCTTCTGGATACTTTGTGTTCTTCCTTCTTCAAGCAGAGTATCTGAGCCAAAGTTCTAGAGGGTAGGGGTGGGGACAATGGCAAGCTTTTCTGTGAGTGATACCCCAGCTCTGGGAGCTGAGTGCTGGAATGGGTGGGGGAAGATGAGCAGCCTGAAGTCCTTGACTTGTCTCTCCTGTTGTGGAACCACTGTCTCATGGACTAGGCGAAAGGGCTCTTGGGTCCCCAGTATTCTCTGTGTTCCATGCCTGTGGTAAAGCTCTGTTCCACAGACAGGGTTAGAGAGAAGAAGGGAGCCCCCTGCCTTTGATGGTACTTGCCTGGGACTTAGCCTCAGCAACAGGGGACTGGGGACTGGATGAGACATACTGAAGTCTTGTTCCTCCCAATAAGAGAGCCCTCAGGTTTGGATCTTGGGTAAGAGGGGTCCTGTGTTCTTTGCTGCAGTTTCTGGAGCCAAGCTGGGATGGAGGGGTTGTCTTGGTTCAGATACCACAGACTGTCATTTTTCTGACTGAATTTTCATAGATTTTATTGAATGGATGTTTCTTCATTTGCTTCGTTTGCCTTTAGTACAATTTCCAGAGGCTTTGAGTGCTTGTGTTTTTATAATTTTCACCAGTTTCACTGAGGAGCAGGCTACTGGAGCTCCTCACACTATTATGCTGAAAGTTGATCTCTTGTAACATTGTCTTTTGAGTTAGCTTTCATGCCTCCATAAGACATGACTTAGAAAAGCATTTTTTTCATTATGAGCCCTGACCCCTTCTTATAAGGATCTCTTAATGCACTCCTTAACACCTCAATTTTCAGATACTGCTTTTATGGTATAAGAAGCCAGGAAAGTTGATTTCCTATGCTTATTTTCCTTAAATAATGAATTCAGGACATGAATTATATTTTTTTTTCTCTTTTTTTCCTATTTTTTTCTTTAGGACATGAATTCTAGAAGGGGAAATCTGCATATAAGTACAGAGTTTGTAAAAGAAATGGAAATAATAATAACTAGAGATTTTTTATTTATTTATTGTTTTGAGACAGAGTCTTGCTCTGTTGCCTGGGCTGGACTGCTGTGGTGTCAGCCTAGCCCGTAGCAGTCTCAAACTCCTGAACTCCAGCTATCCTTCTGCCTCAGCCTCCCTAGTAGCTGGGACTACAGGTGCTCACCACCATGCCCAGCTAATTTTTTATTTCTATTTTTAGTTGCCCAGCTAATTTTTCTATTTTTAGTAGACAACAGGGGTCTCACTCTTGCTCAGGCTGGTCTCGAACTCCTGACCTCAAACAATCCTCCCACCCTGGCCTCCCAGAGTGCTAGGATTACAGGCATGAGCTGCACCCAGCCAGCTAGAGAATTTTAACATGGAAGCACAGTACCGTGGCTTAGTTCTTTTCAAGTTGGCTTGGAGCTGTTACAGTTAACTCTTGGCTTCTCTGACCTGTCTTAGCCTTCAAAATCAACAGTCTGCAAGCAGTTTTGCTGTCACCTTAAATTAAAATTTCTTTTGATTTATTATGATTTTTTTCTTTCCAGGGGCCACTCAATAGTGAGTCTTCCAACCAGAGCTTGTGCAGTGTGGGGTCCTTGAGTGATAAAGAAGTAGAGGTAAGAAGCTACGTGCATTGTAGGACTTTCCGTTTTCATACACCTTCAGTCTTGGTTAAAAGATAGCACCACATAATAACTCCAGAGGCGTTGTTATAGTCTGTGTGAATGGTTCCCCTTTGAGTTGTGTGCTCTTTGCATCTGTACAAGGATGATATGGCCCTTATGGGTTTTTATCATTATAATCATGAATGAGTCTTTTTTAAAAAAACATTTGCATAGTTGCCATCAATAAAGGGTAGAGATTTGCGATTGTAGTTGAATTAGCTTATGTGCCCTTGAATTAAAACTTGTCCGTACTTCAATAGCATGAGTCACTGGCTGACTTTAGTAATAGAATTTGAAAGGATTTTGTTTGTTTGTTGTATTTTTTCTGCTTAAACAGAAAATCAGTTTTTTAAATTAGGCAAATAACCTAGCTGCATAGATATAGGTCTAAGTCTGCAACCACCTACTTTGCACTTACATAAAACTTTCGATAAATTAGAGTCAGTTGCTTGGTTATGTAGATCTTTCCTTTTTGGTAAAAAAGAATTGGGTTTAAACTCTTTTAAAATATAAATATTATAACAGCAGTTGTCTGAGAGCCTATTGAATAGTAGACATTTGTGCTTTATAAAATATGTAAGCTTTGTAGCAACTCTCATTTACAGATGAATTAATTGAAGCTCTGATATTTTAAGCAGTTTGTTAAAAATTGCATGGATGGTTTGGTTCTAGACCTGTACTCTTTCTTTTGCTCTGTTTTAAGAAGTAGCACACTGATTCAGGACTTGTTTGTGCCAGTTATATCTCTTTATACATTTGATATTTTGTACATATTCTCTATTTTTCCTAATGTGAAAAAGTTACCAAAATACTAATTGTGACGTATATGGTATTTAACAGACTCCTGAGAAAAAGCAGAATGACCAGCGAAATCGGAAAAGAAAAGCTGAACCATATGAAACTAGCCAAGGTAGTAATAATTTCACACCAATAAAAATACTAAATTTTTATGTGCTTAAATAGAATTTTCTAACTCATACTGAATAATTAGCTTGTACACAGGGATTCCTAACAAAGATTTGTGTACCTTAGGGGGATATCAGGTCTTTATTATAGACTTGCCATTTGATACACACTTGACAAAACAGTACCAATTCTCTGGGGACTCTTGTTTTCCCTGTTGTAAGTTAACTATCTTCTCACCACAGATTTTTCTTCAGAACAAGCATATATTGTACAGAAAAGAGGTTTACGTTGGAGTTTTAACTCTGACTTATATTAGATCAGTGATTTGTTAATAATAGCCAGAAATAGCTTCATTTAGATTGCTGTCCTTTCTACCTATTGTTCTTCCATGGCAATTTTTAAAAATTTATTTTCAGTTTTTTAAAGACAGAATCTCACTCTGTCACCCAGGCTGGAGTGCAATTGTGTGACCATAGCTCACTGCAACCTCCAACTCTCAGGCTCAAGTAAAAAATTCTTCCTTTCACTGCTTGTTTGGCCTTTATTATATGGAAGATACACTTGTTCTTAGGGTACATTTGTTATAGGTCTTTAAATATGAAACGTCCGATTTCAGGTGAGAAGTGTAGTTTATTATATCTCAAACAAGAAGCAGTACAATTAATCAAAGTGTGCACCTAAACCATCAACACAGTTTTGCCATCTTAATGATAGCTTATTTATGCCAGCAGCGAAGAAGCCTGGATAGTGAGTGGTGATAAAATCACGAAAGGTGTTTTCCATAGCTTGTTGACAATTGAATATTTTTCCTTGCAAGAAGTGGTCCAAAGCCTGGAAAAAGTGGTAGTCAGTTGGTGTAAGGTCTGGTGAATACAGTGGATGACAGAGAGTTTCTAAGTTCAGCTCTGTAGTTTGAATCAGCATTGTTTGTGCGACATGTGGTCAAATGTTGTCTGGCAAGAAGATTGGCCTGTCTCTGTTTTCCAGTCTCGGCTGCTTAATCACAAGCATCCTCATCATTTCATCTAATTTGTTGCAGTGGATTTCTGCTGTAATGGATTGACCAGGTTTTATGAAGCTATAGTGGCTAATACCAGTGCTAGACCACCAAACAGACATACCATTAGCTTTTTATTGATGAATATTTGGTTTTGGACTGTGTTTTGGCACTTCATCTTTATCCAGCCATTGTGCTGAATGCTTGCAATTGCCAAAAAGAATCCATTTTTCATCACACATCACAATACCGTGTAGAAATGGTTCACCTCTGTGTCTTCACAGCAAAGAAAGGCAAGCTACAAGATGATTTCTTTTCTGATGCTCATGTAATTCATGTAGAACCCGTCCGTTTATCCAGCTTCTTTACCGTGCCAGTTTATTTCAAATGATCCAATCTTGTTGGAATAGTAATGTCAAACCTTGCTGCTAATTCACGCATAGGTTGAGATGGATTCGCTTCTGATGTAGCTTTCAGCTCATCATTATCCACTTTGGTCTCAGGTCACCCATGTGGCTCATTTTCAATATTAAAATCACCAGAATGGAACTTCTCAAACTATCAACGTACTGTGCGTTCATTAACCATATCTTTCCCAAACACTTCATTGATACTTTGAGCTGTCTGCACTGCATTGGTTCCACAATGGAACTCATATTCAAAAATAACATGAATTTTTGACTAATCCATGGTTTCAAAAAAATTGCTATAAAAAAAATGTGAAAGATAATCATATGCCAAATTGGGCGTTTAAAAGACTGGGGATGTACCTTCACAATAAAAATAAAACAAGGCATGTCAAAATGAATTGTCAGATATATCAACTGTTAAACTTAGTACTTAAGGATATCAGTTATTTTATACTTAATAACCTAATAAAAGTAGAGTTGACACTTGAGTTTATAGCAGTGTATGCAGTATTGAATACATAGTACATTTTAGTGAATGATGATTTACATGTGTGTTGGAAAAACTGTACTTACTTTGGTTTCATTTTCAGGGAAAGGCACTCCTAGGGGACATAAAATTAGTGATTACTTTGAGGTAAGTTAAATTTTTGGAAAAAAAAATCTATAGTTTTTTTTTTTTTAACCTAAATTATTGTGTTCATTTATGATTTTAGAAAGCAATATTTTGCGTTTACTGTGCTCTTCTACCCTTCCTCCCCATCTTCATCAATCAGTGCTGCCCCATCTCTCAATAAGAGGAAACTATTGTTGACTTTCTAAATTTAAATTTATTATGTGTCTTGTCTGTGATGATATAAGAATTCACAAATGAGGTGATTTTTCTCTTGGCCAGATGAGGTTTTGTGTCTTATAAAGATTTAGGTGGAATGACTTGGGATCTTCTTTTGTCCTCTTCCCTTAGTCCAGTGGGACATGCAGCAAGTTCACTAACCCCTCTTTAGTGGTTACTAAAGAAGACACTAACATCCACTGCACCACTGTATTTCTGCTCTGTGTATTTTGAGACAAGAAGGGAAAACATTCTTCTCTCATGTCCTTTTAAAACCATGTGTACCTTCAGCTTTCTAGCCATGTGTTCTTTATATCTTGGTGCATTTTTGCTGGAGCTCCTTCTTAAAAATCTCATTGAAACCATAGCAGAATTTGACTTATGTGGCATTTGCTCTCTAGAGTAAGATGGATTGACTTAAAGGGGCCATATATAATTAAGACCTGTTTGTTTATTAATCTTTTACTCTCCTTATCTGAAGCATAGTACTGTTTTGAATTATTCATATCCATTTTTCCCTGTTGGCCAGTTTGCTGGGGGAAGCGGGCCAGGAACCAGCCCTGGCAGAAGTGTTCCACCAGTTGCACGATCCTCACCGCAACATTCCTTATCCAATCCCTTACCGGTAAGCATTCACCTGGAGAAATTTGCCACCTGTTGTAGGAGACAAGAAACCCAGGAACACTCAAGCAAAGTTTCTCTTTCATTAATCACCCATGGGGAATGAGGCATTAGGGAGAAAAGTTCATAGGTTTACCTATGCATCACTTACTTAGATTCAAATCTATATCAGTAAATTCGCTTTTTACAAGAGCTAACCCTGTTTTCTCAGTATAATAAATTGGCTCTAAGCCTGCAGCTCAGTGGTCTGTCAAGAAAGTGATTCCAATCCAAATATTAGATTTTTATCCTTGCCAAACTTATATGTTCCTATAAGTTCTTTCCCTTTTTAAAATTTGATCAGCTTCTAGTATTTGAGTTATCTCCAGGGCTTACTCAGCGGTGCAGTAGAAAAGCTAATGCTATACAGATTTTTGATAGGTTTGTTTCTAGCCTATAAGTGAAATCTGAAGGTGTTAAATACATTATACTTAAGTCAGTGGTTCTTAACTGGGAGCAGTTTTGCTCCTCGGGAGATTTGTGAATATTTGGAGTCATTTTTGGTTGTCACAACTAGGAGGTGGGAGGGGCATGGTGCCATAGACATCTACAGGGTGGAGGTCAGGGATGCTGGTAAACATCCTATAATGTTAGGACAGCCTTCCTACAACAAAGAATTACCTGGTTCCAGATGTCAACAGTGCTGAGGTTGAGAATTTCTGAGCTAGCTAATGTAGGATTGTGTTAATTTGCTCCATTGCCTTTGGATTATTTGTTGATACCGTTCAAGACCTCCATACCTAAGAGTGTGCTCTGTCCACTAAGCCTTAGGTATTGCCTTAGGTGGGATCTTGGGGTATGGGGTCTCCAAGATCAGGAGTTTTTATTCTACATCTCTGTGTTTAGGAAAGTTGTTTTTCTTTGTCTCAGTAGGGTTGTGTAACCCTCTTTTCCTAAGTGATTTAGGCTTCTATGTTGTTAAAGTATTTTAAAATGTACTTCTTCCCCCTCTACTGTCTCATAAAAACATGCATTCATTAGGATGATTGTAATTATTAATTACAGTTGATCGCCACACGTGTTTTATTATGAAAATAGAATAAAAACTTCAAAAACAAAATGATCCTTTCTAATTTAATGAAAAATTTGTCATTTTTTACTGTTTTCTGTGTGTGAGTTATATGCAACTTGAAAAATAATTCTTGTGGCTCCCAAGGTGAAGAGACATGTGAGTTACATATGCTTCACTAGGGCCTAGGCTCAAAACTAGCATGGGTTAAATGCAACTCACATGGCAGTTAATGTGTTAAAGTGCTTATGAAAACATAAATTAAACTTACGAAAACAACTAAAACATTTTTGCTATTATTTTGTCATTCTTGGCATATTTAAAAATAATAGAGATGTTTGATGTATAGGTCTGTTTAGATAGATTGAGGTTTGTTAGATAATTGTTGTGGAGGCCTATGTCTCTATTTTTCTCAAGTTTTAAAAATATTAAATGGGATTGCAAAGTATCTATTTGGGACAAATATGTTTTGTAAAATGTCTCAATGTTGTCTATCTCTTTTCTTCTTGATCCTTTTTTACATTTGGTTTTTAATAGTGTGACCATCCATCTCTCATGTGTCAGTTTAGGTCAAGACATTTCTTACCTGAAGACAAAAGAAATGCATTCAGTGATCTGTGGACATTTCTGTCAGCTGTGTGAATGTGACTGGGCCCCATCATCACTATGCAAATATAAGTGTGTATTGGATGTTGAAATAGAAACCTTAGTTTCCCTTTCCATTGTACTGAGAAGCTCTTTATCCTCCCAACTTGTATTCTGTGCTTTGTTGTTATAATCACTGATTTATTTATACCACTCAGTTCCTTTTAACCCACTTTCTCTCCATCATACTTGCCCGAAAAAACTCAGCTTTGGTTAATTCTTTACCCTTTCCTTGTCTGCCTCTAAGCAGCTCAGCATGGTTCAAGGAAAACACACACCCACACAGACCTGATTTTATCTTCCATTGATGACCACTAACCTCATGTGCACCCCTTGCTGCCTTCCAGTCCTACCATATTTCTAATTAGTTCTCTTTCCTCAATGGATAGTTCATATTTTGTCATCTCCTGCAGACCTCCAGTAACAGTTCTACTACTTTACCTGATGGCCTTGCTGTTTCATTTTACTGAGAAAATAGAAACAATCAGAAGAGAAATTCCACATGCTCCTGATCTTGTAATCTACTTACATCGGTGCCCACATCTGCCTTTTGGGATGAGTGAACTTGCTAGCCCTTCACTTGGGTATATTTCTGCTGGGGTTTTCTCTATAGGTTTTTGTTTGCTGAAATGATTTTGCCCTTTTTTTTTTCCACAAAGTTTTTGGACTGAGGTATTTTGCCCTTATTTTGAAAGGAATTTTTACTGTGTATGTTTTTAGATTGGCATTTTTTCCTTTTACCACAATTAAGTAGTATATCATTACCATCTTCTGGCTCACATTGTTCTTGTTTAAGAAATAAGTCTCCAGGTAATCATAGGGATGAGGGGGAAAAAGAAAGAAACCAGCTTTCACTTATCTATTGTTTCTCTTAAGGTATCTGCTTTTTTTCCCTGGCCGCTTTAAAAATCTTTTCTTTTGCTTATGATTTGTTGGGCTTCTGGAATCTGTGAGTTGGTGTTTTTCATCAATTGTGAATAATTATTAGCTATTGTCTTTTCAGATATTGTGTTAACCATATGTTAAGACGATCTCATCAACATGTTTCTTTGACTTCTTTTTTTTGTATTTTCTATCTTTTTGTCTTTAAATGCCATTATGGATACTTTCTTCTTGCTTCTCAGTTCCCAAATTCTCTTTCTTGTCTCTCATTTGCTATTAAACCCCCTGAATTCATAATTTTTGTTACTGCTTTTTTAAAGAAAATTTTGTGTTCCCTGCAGATATTTTCGACTTGTCTTTTATTCTTTTAAATGTTGTAGACATGATTATTTTATAATCTAATAATTTTGGTACCTGAAGTTTTTACAAATCTGTTTCTGCTATCTCTTGTTTTTCTTAGTTTTTGCTCATAGCTTTATTTCTTTTATGCTTTGGGGTGTTTGTTTGTTAGTTTTGAGACAGTCTGTTGCCCTAGGTAGAGTGCTGCAGTGGCATCATCATAGCTCACAGCAACCTCAAATTCCTGAGCTCAAGCGATCCTCCTGCTTCAGCCTCCCTAGTAGCTGGGACTACAGGCAGGCACCACCATGCCTAACTAATTTTTGTATTTTTTATAGAGACAGGATCTCACTCTTGCTCATGCTGGTCTTGAACTCCTGACTTCAAGCAATCCTCCCTCCCTGGCCTCCCAGAGTGCTAGGATTACAGGCATGAGCCACCGCACCTGGCTTATGCTTCGTTTTTTAACTGTGTAGTCCTGATTGTTCTTGGAAAGTTATTTATGAGGTTTCTTTGAGGTCTAGGATGAAGATGTGTTCCTCCAGGGAGAATTTTTATTTGCTTTATTCAAATGCCTAGAGATTTAACCTGTTACTACTTTAAACTACTGAATTTATGGCTTACATATTATTTGTTTGGTTTGTTTATTTTGTTTGTTTCTTTCAAACACCAAGAAATAATGATTTGGATTGTGTTCACATTTTTCAGGGGAAGCCCCAACCTTTGCACTGCCAAGGCAACTTCCTTGCAGGCCCCTCAAGGTGGGGGAAACTTTTCTTCTGGTTTATCCTTTCATTGAGAATGTAGCCCTTGAGAGGTCCAGCTTGAAGTGGCAAGTGTTTCTTATTGAACCTTCTACCCTGAGTGGGCTATGGTCTGTGACTGTCTGCTTGACATCATGGTACCCTGGATATGGAAATTCAAGATCAGCAGGGGCCCTCAGGCCATGTATGACTTTGTTGCTTCTTTTACCTGTCTCATGTTCCTAATTCCTCCCGGTAGATCCCTAATATTTTATCAAGTGTTAAGTGCTTTTAAGTTTTTGAACATATTTTATCCTGTCTTTATAGTTTTTTTCAAGGAAAGGTTGGTTCAAACATCCTAACCTGTCATATTTCTAGAAATGTTTTTGAATCTTTCAACCCTTGGCAGATATTTATTTCATGTATTGCAGATGATTAATTTTAATATTGCAGTTTCAGAGATACATTCTCCCCATGTAGTAAGTGTATTGTGATGAATGATTAAACGGTTGCATTTGGTGGGGTCAGAGTGTTGATCTTGAGTAGGACTCTGCTCATAGATTCGCAAACTAAATTCCTTTGTCAGGATCATTTATTTTAGTTTCTTTTACTTTTATTTTCTAAAATGAAAATGTTAAACAATTCATGCATAGTGAGTCACACCTATAATCCTAGCACTTTGGGAGGCTGAGGCAGGAGGATCACTTGAGACCAGGAGTTTGAGACCAGCCTGGGTTACATAGCAAGGCCTCATCTCTTAAAAAAAAAAATTAGCTGGGCATGGTGGTATACAACTGTAGTCCTAGATCCTTGGGAGGCCGAGGTGAGAGTATTGCTTGAGCCCAGGAGTTCCAAGCTGCAGTGAGCTATGATGGTGCCACTGTACCCCAGCCTGGGTGACAGAGAGAGACCCTATCTCTAAAAAAAAGAAAGAAAGAAAGAGAGAGAGAGAGAGGGAGGGAGGATGGAAGGAAGGAAGGAAGGAAAAGAAAAGAAAAGAAAAGAAAGAAAAACTGTTAAATGGCTCTTCCTGATAAAGAGATATGTGATGCTGATTATGAACAGTCCACAATTCAGAAGTGGTAAAATAGAAAGTCTCCTCAAAAACAACTGTTCCTAAAGAGTGCAGCGAGCAAGTATTTCTAGACCTTTTCTATATATATACACACACACACACACACATTTTATATAGTAGATTTCTACATTTCCATTTTATTAATTTAATATTTGTAAACATTTATATTCTATAAATAGTGCTATAATGAATGTCTTTGTACATTCTTCTGTACTTATGCATTTTTTACTTTAGATAAATTCCCTAATTGTAATTCCCAAGTCAAAGAGTATGCTCATTTAAAAATGTCATCACTGGTCAGGTGCCGTGGCTCACTCCTGTAATCCTAGCACTCTGGGAGGCTGAGGCAGGAGGATTGCTTGAGCTCAAGAGTTCAAGACCAGCCTGAGCAAGAGTGAGGCCCTGTCTCAACTAAAAATAGAAAATTTAGCCGATCGTGGTGGTATGCGCCTGTAGTCCCAGCTACTCAGGAGGCTGAGGCAGGAGGATCTCTTGAGCCCTGGAGTTTGAGGTTGCAGTGAGCTATGATGATGCCACTGCACTCTATCCAGGGTGACACATTGGGACTCTGTCTTAAAATAAAAAAAAAGAAAAATGTCATCACAGGCCTAGTATGGTGGCTCAGGCCTATATTCCTAGCACTTTGAGGGGCTGAGACAGGATAATTGCTTGAGCTCAGGTTCAAGACCAGCCTGGGCAACATAGTGAGACAAAAAATTTAAAAATTAGCCAAATGTGGTACACCTGTAGTCCCAACTACTCAGGAGGCTGAGGATGAATTGAGGTTGCAGTGAACTATGATTGTGCCAGTATGCTGAAGCCAAGGCCACAGAATGGAATCCTGTCTCTATTTGAAAAAGAGAAATGAGGTCTGTCTATGTTGCCCAGGCTGTACTGGAACTCCTGGGCTCAAGCTATCCTGCTGCCTCAGCCTCCAGAGTATCTGGCACTATAGGCTGTGCCCCCTTGCCCAGTGATTTCTCTGTATCTCATTAAAGCTTGTTCAGGTCCTTTACCTATTTCTCTTTTGGAATATTTTGATTTTTTACTGATTGGTAGGAGCTTATTATTTATTAAGATTGTTAACTTACTGTCATATTTTAAATATTTTTGCTTATTTGTAATTTTATCTTTTTTACTTTATGTTGACTTTTACCAGTCAGACCTTAAAAAAAATTTGTAGTAGTCAGGTTTATCAGTTTTTCCTTTATGACTTATGTTATTCTTATATGTTCCTATATAATTTATGTTTTTTATGTCATGTTTAAAAAATCCTTCACTCCTAGAAAGTTATAAAAAGCATGTATGTTTTCTTCTTATAATTTACATGTATGACATATGATAGAAGGTAGTAACCTACTTTTCCCTTTTTTCTACTACCTACACAAATATCTTACTGTCTTTTTATGAGTTCCTACTAATTTGAAATGTGCTTTTATCACAAATTGTGTGTGTATCCATATTATATGGATCTGTTTCTGAATTTGCTATTCTGTGTCATTAGTCAATCTGTCTGTTCCTGTGGCTGTATGATACTGCTTTAATGTACGTTTATAATATGTTTTGATATTTGGTCAGGTTTTCCTGATATTCCTCATCAAGAACTATATGGCTAATTTGATTATCTTTACAAGTGAACCCTAGAATTAATTTGTGAAATTCAACAAAAACATCTCCAAAAAGAGAGTGAGAGAGAACCTAGATGACCATTGTACCACCACAGCACTCCCCCATAGGGGGGAGGAAATGCCAAAAACAAAATTTAAAAACCCTAAACAATGGTTTTTAGAGAAATTTGATGTATGTACAGTTTGAACCCAGGAACATGGTATTGCCATTTAAGTCATGTGTGATATTTGTCTGTGAACCTGTATAGTTTTTTCTTCATATGTATACTGAGTATTTCTTAGTATTTATAGATTTTTTTGCCATTTTGAATCTGCTTTTCCTTCTATTACATGCTTGATTATGATCAATTATTTGGTATATGTAGAAGCTATTGATTTTTGTATATTATGTATTTGGCCATCTTACTGGTGTCCGTTAATTGTTTTAATAGGTTTTCAGTTGATTTGCTTAGTTTCCTTTGTGAATAGTTATATCATCCAAAAATGACACTTTAAAAATCTTTAATATTTTCCAATATTTATACATTGTATTTTTTCCTTTATTACTTTGGCTAAAACTTTTATAATGTTGAATGTGTTAATGTGTTACCCCTGACTTGTTCCTAACTTTGATGAAAGGCTTTCTAGCGTAGCACCATTATTATGATACAATATCAATATTTTATATTGATTTTTGAGGAAATACTCTTTGTTGTATTAAAGATGGATACTTCCAGTTTTTAAAGAGTTGTCCAATGTGCAAATCCTTTTTGGCACCCAAAGGGAAGAATTACAGTTTTTACTCACTAACATTAATGTAATGAGTTACATCAGTAGATTTGTTATTGTTGAACCATTCTTTTTTATGGAATACTATACATTATTGTGGTGTATTATTCTTTTAGTGTACTATGGAACTTGTTTTGCTTGTGTTTTAGATTTTTGCATCTAAGTATAATATAGTGAGAATAGAATTGAGAATGAATTTAGCTCTACCCTATAAAGTCATAGGACAAATGTCTTAATTTTTGTTTATCTACAGGATAGAAATAATATTTCCTGTGTAGGACTGCGGGTATTATGAAGTTAATTTGTTGAACTCTACGAAGTAATCTGTAAATTCAGAGTTATACAAATATAGAACTAGTAAAATATAATGTCATAGAATTTGCATAAGTTACTAACTCGTTTTTAGAGAGGTTATAATCCAGTAATAATGTTGTTATACTCAAGATAATTATTTTCAGAGAAGTCTTTTTTTTAAAAAAATCATCTTATATTTGATAACTGTGTTTTAAACTGTTGCATGTTTGGGTAGTATCAGATTATCTTTCTCATATAATTTGTGTATTTTCTTCAATGTTTTCCAGCGGCGAGTAGAGCAGCCCCTTTATGGTTTAGATGGCAGTGCTGCAAAGGAGGCATCAGAGGAGCAGTCTGCTCTGCCAACCCTCATGTCAGTGATGCTAGCGAAGCCTCGGCTTGACACGGAGCAGCTGGCACAAAGGGGAGCTGGCCTCTGCTTCACTTTCGTTTCAGTGAGTACAATGGCTGAGTTTATTGTGATCCTTGTCATTGCCTTGGAGCTCCTTGAGGAAGCTGGATTAATTATTTTGAAAGAGAGTTGAGGACACTTCTAATTCTATATCACTTCTAAAGATGTTGTGCTTGTACTCAGTTCTCCCTAGTTCAAGCTCCTGAGAGAGACTGCTTTGTCAAAGTCTAAGTACACAGTGGGAAGCTTAATCTTCTCTTGATAAAGAAAATACAGATCAAATTCCATTGTAACTAAAACACTTGTATAGTTGAAAATAAAATCTCCAAACTCCAGCCATATCACTTAATATTTAAGTCAGCACAATTTTAGTATTCAGGCAGGCATTCTACAGCAAGCTTACTGGTCTTTCCCCCTGTTGGGTATTTTGGCTGCCTACACATTTGCCTTCCCACCTCTTTGGAGTGTTGGCACAGTTACTTTTTCGAGGAATATTTGGTGACCTGTTTGCTTTGTTGAGCTTGCTTTTTTCTCCTTTGAAGAACAAGAATTTGAGTATTATGAGAATTTGACCACATTTTAATTTGCCAAATTATAATGCAGTTTGAATCAAAAGTTGTTACTTTTCTTGATTTCTGTGCTTTACCAGGTACCCGTTTGTTGCCAAGGATGGTATAAAGTAAGAGAAAGCCCCATTGCCCTATTCCATTTTTAGGGACATCTTTTCAAATTGTTTCCTTCTTACTGGTTCATTTTCTCTAATTATAATCTCAGTTTCCTCTTTATTTGCTCTGTGTATTCTACGAGTCATTAACTTACATGCCAACTATATTCAAAGAGGCAGGAAAGGAAATATAAATAATAAAATAATAAGCCAGAGAGGAAACCATTTTGCATTATTTGGAATGCGTTCTTACAGTTATTTTAGCTTTATCTCAAGAAAGAGATCCAGGAGGTCCTCAAATAATGTCGTTTTGTTCAATGTTCTTTTGTGAAAATGCTGATGAGGAAAAAAAATCTCAAAGATGGGCATGTTAGGTTCATTGGCGTGTCTAAATGATCCCAGTCTGAGTAAGTGTGGGGCTGTGAGTGTGCCCTGTTAAGAAATGCTATCCTGTCCAGGGTTGGTTCCTTCTTTATGCCCTCAGCTGCTGGGATAGGCCCTGACCACCATCAACCCTGAACTGGAATAATTGGCTAAATCATCATCGTATTTGTTTTTATCAATCTTTATTAATGTATGTATAGCTCACATTTATTTCAATGTTTAATATTAGAAGTGTTTTG
>VBSM01003215.1:11076325-11117639 GCA_008086735.1 Cheirogaleus medius | reverse complement strand
TTTTTTTTTGAAGACAGGGTCTCACTTTGCTACTCAGGCTAGAGTGCAATAGCATCATCATATAGTTCACTGCAGCCTCAGACTTCTGGGTTCAGGTGATCCTTCCGCCTTAGCCTCCCAAGTAGCTAGAACTACAGATGTGTGCCATCATGCCTGGCTGACTTTTAAAAACTTTTTAATAGAGACAGGGTCTTGCTTTGTTGCTCAGACTGGTTTTGGAACTCCTGGCTTCAAGCGATCTTCCCTCCTTGGCCTCCCAAAGTGCTAGGAATATAGGCATGAGCCACCGCATCTGGCCCCTGGTTACTGTTTTAGATTAAAGAATGCTCTTTACTGGTCAAAAGAGCATTTAGTTAACAATCACAAACTTAGGAGTAAGGGCCCGCCCCCCCCTAAAAAAAATAGCTGTTATTTTAGGTAAGGACACTTTTCTAATAAGCCAAATCTTGACCTCACCAAAAATTCTTCCTGTTCTGGAAACCTAAGGAAAACACCAGTATCTTAATTACAGTGCAGTCATCTTTTTCTCTGTCAGTCAACAATTATTACATGGCTACCATGTATAGGAGGGGTAGAATATCTAGAGCACAAATGCTCTCCTCCATTCCTTTCTCTTTAATTGAAAGTAAATTTCATATACAAAGTTAACCACAAATAAAAGGTATAATATTATATAACTTATTGACTAATATATCTTTTGCCTTTTTTATGTTTCGTATCAGTTCAGAAAAGCACATTAACCCATAATCCACTTGAAATATAAAAACACTTTCACCATTGTTAAAAGTCCGTGACATCCCAGAAATGCACCTTCCTTCATTCCAGTAAGAAGGATGGCTTAACGTCAGTCCTCACCCCGTATATACCTTATGTGTTGGGAAGTCTTTTCCTTGGCATTTAATTAGTAAGTCTAGGTAAAATGCTTGTTTTATGCTAAGCCATGATCTGGGAATACAGAACTAAAAAATACAGCCCTAGCCTTAAGAGCTCACAATTTATTTAGGGGAGATGAACAGATAAATTAATAATTACATTTAAGTATAGTGATAAAAGCATACATAGCGAACTAAGCTTAGAAAAATCTTCATTCTTATAACTCCAAATGTTTTAAAACTAGCGTCTAAGTATTTCCTTTCAACAAGTCCTAAGTAGGAGCTCAGATTGAAAGAGTCTCCAGGCAAATTAACCTGATCATTGTTTTCTTTCAAGTCTCCTGTGTTTATCTTGTGAAGGTCCCTCTAATATTACTTGAATTATTTAATGCTAGTGCACAGAACCACTGACTTAGGAGTAATAAAGAAAGGATAGGTTGTTTCTTTGCCACAGATCAATAATTAGAATTCAGTCTAGGCCAGTAGAGTGTCAGTAAGTAGTTGCTATCTGGAGTCCTATGTAAAATCCAAGCTGGAATGCCTTCAGTCTAGTTTTTAATTACAGTATCTGGGATTTGGCTCTTTCCTTTGACCAGAAGCCAAAAACAGGCCTCTAGAATCTTAGAGTGAGTCACATTATCTTATTAGATCTGTTTCAGGCAGAGAGAATTCTTAGTCATGATTTTTTTATTTCTCTGTTTTTTTATTGGTATGAAATGGAGTAATAAGTATAGGTATTTCTGCAACTGTGAAGAGATAAGCGTAACAGCCCTAGTGGATGTGTTTCTTATTTTTTCTATTTTCTTTGAGTTAGACCTCAAAGGCTCTGCTTTGTGCCCCTTCTTGGTGTTTCCTCTTTTTCCTGCTATTTAGAATATATCTAAATAGTAATGTCTAAAATAAGTATGTGTGTGTGCTTCTAGAATGTGAAGAAGGTAAAGGTGGAGGAATAGGATAGCACATTTTATTCATTCCTGCCATATAAGGATGTTATTGGAGTAAGTGAAACATGAAATGAGTGATTACCCATCAAGCCAGCCCTTTGAGAATTGGTTCAAATAGGATTTTCAATATTCCTTTCACATTCCTATTTAATAGCCACAATACTCTGCTAGAGAGATATTATCATTTGCTGCATTTTCAGGAAACTGAATTAAGAGATTAAAGTTGCTTGTGCAAGGCCAGTGGCCTAGTTGTGCATGAACGCTAGTACCCAGACTCCAAATCCTGGACTCTGATTTGCCTATGGGCTATGTCTTTCTCTTCATTTTTATAATATCAAAGTTTAAGAGTTATCAAGAATAATCGAATCCATTGGCTTATTGTTTTACAGTTTAAAATTTTTTTAGACATATAATTTTTGGTTATCTCTACTAATGGGTTTTTATCTGAGTAATATCTGGGACAAAACTTCATCAACAATGAAAAAATGTGGCTTATTTTTTTTTCATAAAAACATTAGACTTCTGGTTTTGAAGTCCTTCCTTTATATCACATCTGATAAATCACAAAAGTTTTTTCTTGTCAGAGGACTACGAGGTAACCTATTTTTTAGTCATTTTAACTGTGAGACTGAATATACCTTATGGTAAACTTGGGCATTTCTCTTTAAATACGTATGCTATGAAGTCAAATAATTTACTGAAATATTCACCGTTATTTTTCAGGTTAACATTAGCAGAATACCATGAACAAGAAGAAATTTTCAAACTCAGATTAGGTCATCTTAAAAAGGTAAGTATAATGAAAAAATCTGTCTGAAGAAAGGTGCTCTCTAATTTACATTTGTTGTTGAAGCTATTTGGCAAATGTAACCATAGTTTCACATAGCTGCAGAAATCTTGAGCAGCTATTCTCATTGTCACATCTTGTAGTCTAAATGGTGGAACTCACGTTTTTTCAATTTTCAAGTCAGTTTCAACAACCCAATGAGAGTATTTTTAACCCCAATGATTTATTGATAGATAATTCTGTACACATTCTAAGGCTTCTGAAGTGGTTATCATTAGAGTAAAAATTAAATATACAACAAGAGCAGGTGGTTCTGAGATTGACGATAAGACTTGTGATATTTGAAATCACATAGCAGCTCTTCTTTCTTGCCTAAACTAGCTAAAAAGAGATCCTATACCAACCATATTCAAACACAAAGTCATCTAAGATAGAATTTGTTATTGATGATGTTCACTGAGCTATCTTAAATATAGATTGCTTCAGCCTTTTTTTTTTTTTTTTTTTTTTTTTTTTTGGTCTCTGAGACATAGTCTCACTCTGTTGCCATGAGTAGCGGCACGCTGTGGTGTCAGCCTAACTTACAGCAACCTCAAACTCCTGGGCTTAAGCAGTCCTCTGCCTCAGCCTCCCGGGTGTCAGGGACTATAGGTGCATGCCATGATGCCTGGCTGATTTTTCCATTTTTAGTAGAGACAGGTTCTCCCTCTTGCTGAGGCTGCTCTCGAACTCCTGAGCTCAAAGCAATCCTCCCGCCTTGGCCTCCCAGAGTGCTAGGATTACAGGCGTGAGCCACCTCGCCCAGCCGATTGCCTCAGCTTTTAAATTCAGCAGCCCATATGTTACTGGTGGATGCTGTTTATGGTGATGGTGGTCAGTAAGGAATTACTAAACTGCTGTTGGGGGGTGGTGTGTGTGTATGTTATTTCACATATTGGTTTTCATATTTTTTCCTACTGGGTGGGTTCTCAGATCTTGTTAAATAAGTAGAACTTAAAGAATCAAGTACAATCCATGATGTTTTTGCTTAATATAAATTTGGTAAATGATTCCGCAGTGTATTTATCTCTTTTGTAGGGCATAATATAGTTTTATGAACAAGATTATGATTTACTTTGGTTTGCATATAAATATTAAATTAAGTATATTTTATTTGTGTACATACGGCATTTTTACACGAGTGGAGGTCACTAAAACAATATAGTTTTTCAATCTTAAATGATTGGTATACACTGCATATTCACAAGGGAACCTGATTTTTGTAAAAAATGTTTGCATAGCTATATTTATATGCACAAAACATTTCTAAAAATCTACACAAGAAACTTAACAGTGGTTATAGCAGGGAAGTTGGGCATGGAGAAGAGGGAAGAAGAGGGTATAGAACTTTTACTTTTCCCACTGTGCTCCTCTATGTGGTTTGGATTTTATTGCTTTCTGTGGGTTTATTTTTAAAATTAAAATTCTAGTTCTTAAAAACAAATCTTTTTCAATGCAAAGCATCTTCCTTTAACTTTTCACAGAGAATTTCTGTTGTTTTTGAAATGAGACTCTGAAAAGGTAAAGTTTTCTATATTCTGAACTATTTCTTTCCTTTTCACTTTAGGAGGAAGCAGAGATCCAGGCAGAGCTGGAAAGGCTAGAAAGGGTTAGAAATCTACATATCAGGGAACTAAAAAGGATACACAATGAAGATAATTCACAGTAAGCAACTTGGGGGTTTGTTGGATTGGAGATTACTGAGCACCTAATGACATGAATGGTCTAGAATGATGTTTTTGCTTAATATGAATTTGGTAAATGATTCCACAGTATATTTGTCTTTTGTAGGATATAATACAGTTTTATGAATGAGATTATGATTTACTTTGGTTTATATATAAATATTAAGTATATTATATTTGTGTACATACAACATTTTTACATGAGTGGAGGTCACTAAACAATATGTCTTTGCAATCTTAAATGATTGATATACACTGCATATTCAGATTTAACTACAGAGCTTTAAGAAAGGGAATCTTGGATCACCAGTATGAAATTGTGGAAAGAATATCATGAGATGACACTCAGTTTCTGATGACCTTTAAGGGCCATTCAGGTGTTGACATTTTAAGTAAAACCCCAAAGTTCAGCATATTAATTGTAGATTAACACCCACCTTTGTTTATAAGTCATTTAAAGGACTGAAATTAGAAAAAGTAGTTGCCAGTGGGAAAGCCTTTTCATAAGTAATGTGTTCTTTCCCACGTTTTTCTGACTCTGAACCATTTTTTTCACATAGCCACAGCTTATGTATTTTTATTTGGCTAATGTGAGCCATGGACCTTTCTTTCTGTAAAGTGGAAGAAAACAACAGTTCTCGTTTACTGAGCACTCTCCGTGTATTAGGCATGGTGCTAAAGTACCTTTATATTCTCTCATTTAATCCTCCTAATAACTCAGTCATCTTCAATACATCAATCAGGAAACAAGCTTATTGAAATTAAGTTAACTTGAGCAGGGACCCATTAATGTGACCAAACAAGAGTCAAACTTGGATCTTTCTGATCCAAACCACCATGCAGTAATGCATCTCTCCCCACAGGCATGCAGCTTTCTTAAAATCACAATAATTACAGGTTAATAATGGGGCTGTTTAAGATCAGGAACTAGGTAAAAATATTTTAAAATTTACTTTTAGTCAGGTTCAGTGGCTCATGCCTATAGTGCCAACTACTTGGGAGGTTGAGGCAGAAGGATCACTTGAGCCCAGGAGTTTGAGGCTGCAGTGAGCTATGATTGTGCCCCTGTACTCCAGCCTGAGTGACAGAGCTAGATCCTGTCTCTGAAAAAAAATTATAAATTATTTTTTGCCAGAATTTGTCATTTGTCATATTGTTAGGAAATAACACAAGGTGAAATCTTATATGGAAAACACAGTTATATCATAGATTTTCTGTCTTAAAGAGATAATAATACATGTAGAACATGTAACTCACTTGATAAATCCATTTTTAAGGCAGTATAAAATGTCTTGGAATTTTACTGTATGTTTGAAATAGTGGGAACATGTGGCTCTTGAATCATTTGGAGGAGCCAAATAGCACAGTTTGAAAATCCCTAATCTAGTCTAATCTACCCCCATTTTATAGCTGGGCAGAAAGGGAGGGAAATCTAGAAAAGTCACGGGTCCAATATGGCTACTCTGAGACTAGCACCTATTGATGTTCATTGTCATTATGCTGCCTCTTTGAACTATGTAACTTTATGCTCACAATTCGCTATACTGTTATTAGTTGTCAAATTACCATCAGCAGCTATAATCATGTGTATAGTATGTTAAATATTTTGGGAATTTTGCAAATATGGAAGAGTGTAGCCTTTGATCTCAAAATGTTACATATTCCTTGTTTCTACAGATTTAAAGATCATCCAACACTAAATGACAGATATTTGTTGTTACATCTTTTGGGTAGAGGAGGTTTCAGTGAAGTTTACAAGGTGAGTATAAGGAACTGATTACAAAGACTGAGGGTTAAATTATTGGCTGTTACCAACTTGGAGAACATTTAGAATGGTAATAATTGTGGGTTGTTATCTATTGGTTGAAATACAAAAACTTTAGAAACTTGTATCTTTGAGAAAACAGCTTCCAATAAACTTAGGTGACTAAGCAGGATACAATATTTTACCCTGTTTTCAAGTTTCAAAAATAAATAATTATAGATGAAAAAATAAGAAGGAAAAATAACTCATTTCTGGGTCTAGAATTATAGTGATTTTTTTTTCCTGGTTAAGTACTTCTTGTGAAATGTTTATTTTTATGTCTCTTGTTTTTTGTTATCTTGATTGATAGGCTAGAGATTAATCAGTGTTATTAATTTTTTTTCTAAGAATCAACTTTATACTTTGTTGATCAAATTTATGTTTGGTTTGTTTTCTATTTCATTAACTTCCGCTTTCATTCCTTCCTTCTGCTTGCTTCATTTTTATTTATTTTCATTCTTAAATCATATTCTTATTTTATATTTTATTTTCTTTGTAATTTTTTTATTGTGAAAAAAAATCCCAACCACTTTTAAGTATGTGTTTAGTAGTGTTAAGTATATTCACATTGTTGGGAAAAGATCTCCAGGACTTTTTCATCTTGCAAAACTGAAACTTGATGGCCATGAACCAACTTCTTTTTCCCCTCTCCCCCTAGCCCTTGGTAACTACCATTCTACATTCCACTTCTATGAATTTGACGACTTTCAGATACCTCATATAAGTGGAATCATATAGTATTTATCTTTTTATGGCCGACTTATTTGACTTAGCATAATGTTCCTAAGGTCCATCAGTGTTACAGCATGTGACAGAATTGCCTTCCTTTTTACAGTTGAGTGGTATTCTGTTGTATGTATCACATTTTGTTTATCCATTCCTCCATTGATGGACACTTGTTTTGCTTCTACCTCTTGGCTATTGTGAATAGCACTGCTTAGAACTTGGGTATACAAATATCACTTGAAGACCCTGCTTTCAGTTTTTTTTGGACATGTACCCAGAAGTGGGACTGTTCCCTTTTTAAAATCATCAAAATTGGTTCTTGATGCTTCTGAGTTACTTCTAGTGGTTTCATCATCCTATTTTTCCCAAACATATTTCTTTAAACATTTTAATATTTCTGAAATTTAAATGCTTACAATGATATGTACATTTAATGTAATTATTCTTTTGCTGTTTTCCACTCAGTCAATGATGGGTCACAGTGTCTTGGATTCATAAGTACAATGTGGTAGTTGGAGAGAATGACACTTGATAGCATTAGTGCTCTTATAAATCGGGTTGTATTTAATCTCGTTTTTAATGGCTTAAAGTGGTTTTCTACTCTAAAGCCATGGTGGTGTACATGCTCACAGGTGAACATCAGGCTTTGTAAGAAAAATAGAGCACAGAAGTTTTCATTTCTGTGAACTAAGTTATATCTGAATTGAGTGGTTTTTATACTTTAAAAACATACTGGTTTTAATTGAGTATAAATGAGAAGTTTCTCTATTTTATAAGCAGCCCTCTTTTACATAGAATCCATACCTAGAGGAGCTTATGTTTGGAAAGATCTGTAAAGCAGCGATCACCACAATTCAGCAGTGCCTTGCACCTGCTGCCTTTATCGGTTTGTACGTTTGTAGAAACTGGTGGATGGGTGGGAACAGTGTTGGAACTGAAGTAGTAAGCTTTTTATCTGAACTTCACAGACTAAGAAAAACTAATCATTCTATAAGAGCTCTCCAATAAATATGTTTTTTAATTTTTATTTTTGCCTATACTTCTTGGTTTTTAAATCAATTTAATCTCTTTAAGACAATACATGCTTTTGTATAGTTGAAGTCTCCTATTGTATTAAAATATTACTTTATCACATTGTGCTTTACACCCAACTTCCTGAAATATCCATCTGTTACACCTTTTTTTACCCCATACACTGCCTAGCTTATGCAGGACTTGCTGGCAGTGATAGTCCTTGGGGAAGGCCTGTCGCTTTCTCTGGATAGTGCTGGAGAAGTGACTTGGTGTGACTAACTTCAGACTTTTTTGGGATTAAAAACTGCTTTTCATTTACCCAGCATATAGGTAAATGGGGTGGGACTGTAGGCAGGGCTTTTTTTTTGTTTTTGATTCTGTTTTTATTTTATGATATATAAATATATATTTTATTTTATAATAATAAAACAATAAATTAGTGTGATTTTATAAACAGTGATAACCAAAGAGGTATATCCTAAGAGGTTATGTTCTTCAGGAGGCAGGCAGTGTGTGTCCCTAGGATTTCAAAAGTGGCAGGACTTGAAGCATGTCAAGTCCCAGGGTCAGCTGAGAGACAAGAGACATCCTAAGGGAGGAAGGTCCAAAATGGGAATAGATGGTGTCCAGAAAGAGAATTGTTGGGAAATGACTGTTAAGGCAGGGCTGTCTTTCTGTTTGTGGTGTATGCTTGGCTTTATGTTCTAAACCCCTTGGTGCCAGTGTGTCTGGAGACTTCTAAATTATCTAATCACAAGGTTCAAGAAGATGATTGCAACACTGAAACAAGTATATGATGTGTTGTCTTTGGTGCTGTTTTTATTTAATAATGCATTTTGGACTTTCATTATGTTATCTGTTAAATAGAAGCTTCAAGTCAGTTGCCTGTAATTCTTGTTAGCATTTATCCAGAATATAATATATTCTATTTCTTTATAGGCATTTGATCTAACAGAGCAAAGATACGTAGCTGTGAAAATTCACCAGTTAAATAAAAACTGGAGAGATGAGAAAAAGGAGAATTACCACAAGTAAGTGATACTAGAGTGTCTGATTTTTCATAATTTAATAATACCTATAGTTTGAGCATTGTGCTAAGAGCTTCACATGCATTGTTGGATTTTGTTTTATTTAATCCTTATAACTGCCCTAGGAGAATGAATACTCTCAGTGTTAACTGATGAGAAAACTGATGCTCATAGAATTTGAATAATTTTCAAGAAGTGACTGAACTGGTATTTAAATACAGACTTCCCTTAATCCAAAACCCGTGCTCCTTAACCTCCCCTTCTATCATGAAAATAGCTACAATAAACAAGTAAAGCTTCAGAAATCACTGTTGCTTGTTTGTAGAAACCAAACCCAGGGGAGCTGACACTGGAGTTCTTTCTGCTATTTAATGTCATTTTCACATGTAGGAGCCTGGGGTGCACCTGGTATGCTTTGGTGGCACCTGTCTGACCTGTTCAGCCCGTCAGGTGAGAGGAGAGAGTGCTGTGCTCTCCTCCCTGTCACAGTCTGCCCATCTCAGAGTTGTCGGTCTTCAGTGTCCCACTTTCTGTGTTTGCCTATCTTTAGAATGCCACAGTGGCAGTCCTCATCTGTAGTTGGTGGGGGAGGGGGGAGTGGTGGTGGTGGTTTCTTTAGAATGGTTATTACGTGCACAGCTGTGAATTGTTTTGTTCCACTAACATCAGGTTTTGCCTATATCCTCCTTGAGCTTCAGAACATTGGAGTTCATGACTCAAGTGCTTTGGAGCCATGCGTACTTAATTTACTATTAGGTTCCCCACTGGGCTTAGTTCTATTTCCTTGTTGGTACGGTGTTGAATTAGACAGTTACTATCGTTGAAAGGAAGAGACAGGCCCTTTGTGATAGAAACAAGCACCTCCTTTCTATAAAGGAAATCTTGAGGTTTTTTTTCCTTATAAGTAATACATTGGAGGGAGAAAAACAGTGGACTTTTGAAGTAGCCTTTTAGTTGGCTTCTAACCTGGACTACGGCAACTCTTGCTCTATACCTATTGTTCGTCAGGAACCCAGGAACTCTATTTCAGACACATTGGCAGTGGCACTTAGCACTGAAGAATAGACGGTTCCTGTGGTATTAAATAAGGCTTAGCAGAGTTAGGAAAGGGGATGATGTGTGTCACCCTGCATATGTATCTTAGGTGACTGGCAGCTGCAGTCCAGATGCTCCTGAGGAACAGTTACATTATTATAAGAACATTCCAGTCATTTGACGTGTAGGGATGAATGGCACGCAGCAGTGAATGCCAGGAGCACTTCAGAGAAAGAAACCACATGTTGCCCAGTTATAAATGAGCAGTGTCCCTGTTGGCTGTTGTATTGAGACTGTAAGCATGCCTAAGGGCATTGGACCAGTACATGCTTCTCTTTAAAAATGCCCTCTAGAGACCAACCTTGGCCAACCTTGAGAACCTAGTTCCTATACTGAGATTTATGTATATTTTGCCTAGCCTCTTAAAACAGGGAGGAATTGAAGTACCTCCTTGACACACATAGTTGGCAAGGAGTTTGAGTCCTGGTGGGTATGGTTTGGGTGTCTTTCTCACATTTCTCTACCAGATAGAGAGCAAGTGAAGCTCTTTGCCGGTCCAGCTGCAGCCTGGCAGTAGTTCCTTTCTACTCTTTGTTTCCTCATCAGAGTGGGAGCCTTGGTGCCCAAGCCATCTGGGCAGGGGCCATGGCCCACTGGGCAGACACACTGGGAGGGGGAGGGTATGTGTGCAAAGCTCTTGTGATCTCCATTCTTGCTTGGGGGAAAATTCTTAAGCATCTCCACCTTTCTTTGGAAAAGTTTGATTTCTAAGTGATATGAAATCATACTGATGAATTTCAGGCTACAGATAATGGTGAATTGGCAAAATGTCATTAACTTCTTTGAATTTAAAAGAGGCCTATATCAAGCACATAACAGATTTTGATGAGTGCTTTAAAAATTCAGTATTAAACTAAAAAGTAGTATATTTCAGTGTTATAACATTATGAAATATGAAAATGCTATAACCCTGTAAGGTTTTAGTAAGATCTGTTAATTGCTTCTCTGTTCTGGTGGATGACTTCTCAGTTCCATCTGGAATCAAGACATTTATGTGGGTAAAAAAGAAGGAAAGACTCAAAAAATAAATAAAAAGGTGTTGTTTTATTGAATTTTGAGTTTTGTTCAGCCCCTTCTTTTCTCTCCTTCTTCCCCCACAAACGAAAACTGATTGTATTACTTTTACATTAAGAAAACATTAATAAGTTTTATTATATTTCTTTAACTCCCCCAAATAACACTGAAAATTCTACAGTAGGAAAAATTTCATATAAAGCTATCTGCAAAAATAATTTATGTCTGGGCCGGGCGCGGTGGCTCACGCCTGTAATCCTAGCACTCTGGGAGGCCGAGGTGGATGGATCCCTCAAGGTCAGGAGTTCGAAACCAGCCTGAGCAAGAGCGAGACCCTGTCTCTACTATGAATAGAAACAGATTAATTGGCCAACTAAAAATATATAGAAAAAAGTGGGGCATGGTGGTGTATGCCTGTAGTCCCAGCTACTTGGGAGGCTGAGGCAGAAGGATGCTTGAGCCCAGGAGTGTGAGGTTGCTGTGAGCTGATGCCATGGCACTCTAGCTCGGGCAACAGAGTGAGACTCTGTCTCAAAAAAAAAAAAGAAATAATTTATGTCTGAATTAGTATGCTCTTGTATGATTCTCACATTCTAATTTTCTAAGATAAAAGGAAGCATTTTGAAAGTCTAAATATATATCCACTTATATATCCAAGAGAGTAAAAGACACTTTAGACAGTTCCAGTTTCTTATTAAAGTCTCTATTTGTAGTGCATTAATGCTAAATTGAAAGTTGAACATGGCTCAGCCACTGCCTTGCTGATGAAGTGACAGAGGGGGGCTTAAAGGAGCATTTTTAGGGCCTCTTTGCAAATTTCCTTCATTGGCAAGAGCTTTGTATAGCACTTCAACTCTTAATTTTTGCCTCTTTTAGTTTCCTCTATTTCTGTACCTTGACAGAGAAATTGGTCTCTACTCTAAAAAGCACAAAATCAAGAAGTTAAAATAAAAGGGTAGGGAACTATAGATTTATAGCATTTTAGGGTGAGAAATGACTTGAACAGTGGTCCGTTTAGTCCATAGGTTTCTAAACTTTTTTAAAAAACAGAACACCTTTATTTGGTCAAGTTTAGTATTACATGGAATCTTGATATTAAAAAAAAAAGAAAGGTATGGAGCTACTTTGGGTGGAATGGGGGCTTGGGCCAAGACTACGTTTGCTCAGTGTCTGTAAGAGGCACACTGTTACATTTCCAGTCCAGTGATGATGAAACAGAAGCTCAGAGCAGTGGACTCACAGAGAACTAGGAGACAGGTTTCTGGGTTCCCAGTGTAGTGTGTGTTCTAACACTGCTATGCCTGAATCTTGGCAAGTCTTTGCAGAAAAGCATAAAGATGATGAAATGAGCATCAGAAGAAAAAATGGCCAAAAGTGGCAGTTTGAAAAATAAGCCCGATCAAACAGTTTTCACTGGGGAAAAAACATACGTAATTACTTTTGGATTCCTGTTCCTCTGTACCCTCTTTCCCCTAATATTTTCCTCAGCTTTTCTTTAATTGAGTACTTTCTGTGTCTTTTTGATATAAAGTTTTATTTTACTATACTATGGAATGTTTCTCTTTTCTAACTTTTGCCTTATAACAAAACATTCCAAACCAAATAGTGCTGGATTGCTTAAAATATAATAGTTTCCAGTTATTCTCTTTGTAAATGTGAACTAAATACTTACAAAGTTATTGGTAATTATATTGTATAAACATGTTCTATTATTCTTTTAAATTTGAGTATGTGAATATGTCAGATTATATAGTACATTTTTGTTCCTAATCTTAATAAATTATTTTAAACTAGAAAAGTACTAAAAATCAAGATAATACATATACGGTCATACATTGCTTAATGATGGGGATATGTTCTAAGAAATGTGTTATTAGACGATTTCATCATTGTGTGGACATCATAGAATACATTTGGAACAAACCTAGATTGGATAGCCTACTACATACCTAGGCTGTATTTTATGGACTGTTGTGTCTAGGCTACAAACCTGTACAGCATGTTACCGTACTAAATAGACATTGTAAAATTATGGTAGATATTTGTGTATCTAAACATTGAAAATGTACAGTAAAAATGTGGTATTAAAGTAAATATTTTTAGCTTTTGACTCTTTTGTAATAATACTTAGCTTAAAACACAAAGACATCGTACAGCTGTATGAAAATATTTTCTTTCTTTATCTCTTTATTCTATAAGCTTCTTTCTATTTTTGTTTATTTTTTAAACTTTTGTGTTAAAACTAAGACACATACACATTAGACTAGACCTAGACAGGGTCAGGATCATCAATATCACTGTCTTCCACCTCCACATCTTATCCCACTGGAGGGTCTTCAAGGGCAGTAACACAAGGGCTGTCATCTTCTGGAATACCTCTTGAAGGACCTACCCAAGACCCTTTTACAGTTAACTTTTTTTTTTTTAATAAGTAGAAGCAGTACACTCTAATGATAAAAAGTACAGTACAGTAAGTCCTCACATAATGTCATTGATAGGTTCTTGGAAACTGCGACTTTAAGTGAAACAACGTATAATGAAACCAGTTTTACCATAGGCTAACTGACATAAACAAGAATTAAGTTCCTACAATATAATCTTCTTACAGCATATATCTGTAGGAAGGAACATCGTCAAACTTCTAAATAAAGACCAAACATTTCTAATATTAAACATGGAAATAAATGTGAGCTCTATATACATTTAAGAAAAAGATTACAATAAAAACAAGTAAGATAATGATTCCCTGCCTTTTCCAGTTCAGAGTTGTAGGTGGTGGGGAGCCTGTACTGGCAGCTCAGGGTGCAGGGCAGGAGCCAACCCTGGACAGGAGGCCATTCCACCACCAGGCACACCCACCCACACACACCACCACGCTCACTCAGACGGGGACCATTTAGACATGCTAGTGAACCTAATGTGTGCACGTCTTTGAGATGTGGGAGGAAACTATAGAATACTCAGAGAAAACCCACACAGACATGAGGAGTGCGTGTAAACCTCTACATAGATAGTCGCCCCGTCTGGGAATCAATTTTTTCTTCTCTCATTGTTATAATGAAATAATGTTGAATGAAACAATGTTATTTGAGAGGACCTGCTGTGCAATAAATATATAAACCAGTAACATAGTCATTTATTATCTTTTATCAAGTATTACGTACTATGTACATAATTGTATGCATTAGATTTTTATGTGACTGGGAGCTCAGTAGTTTTGTTTACACCAGCATCACCACAAACACGTGAGTAATGCATTGCATTAACATCACAATGGCTCTGTCAGTAGGCAATAGTAATTTTTTAGCTCCATTATAATCTTATGGGATCACTATCATATATGCAATTCATCATCATTAAGTTGACCGAAAAGTTATGTGACATATGACTGCATTTAAACTTGCCATTCTAAGAAAACTGGGATTTTGATAATATCAAATTTTCTATTGATTTCACATTTTCAGAGAAAAAGGTAAAGCTAATAGCACCTTAAATCCTTTTTGTGAGAGTAGGATTTAAAAACAAAAAAAATAACAAAATAATTGCCATTTGACTTAAATGACAGGTAATCCTTTAACCCAAGGAGTTTACATGCTAAAATTGACCCCTTTGTTGTAACCTAAGGATATAAATATTTACAATTATGAAGTGTTAGCTTTAGAGGAGAGGGAAAAAAGCTGCCTTTGTAAGTTTTAAATCTATACTTGGGTATAAAAATAAAAGAGATGTGATTGTCATAGAATGAACTTGAAACAGATAAAGGTTAGCATCCATTCATTTAAAAATACTGGCCAGGCACAGTGGCTCACACCTGTAATCCTAGCACTTTGGAAGGCTGAGGCAGGAGGATTGCTAGAGGCCAGGAGTTTGAAACCAGCCTGAGCAACATAGTGAGACCCCATCTCTAAAAATAGTAGAAAAATTAGCCTGATGTTGTGCCATGTGCCTGGAATCCCAGCTACTTGGGAGGCTGAGGCAGGAGGATGACTTGAGCCTAGGAGTTTGAGGTTGCACTAAGCTTTGATGATACCACCACATTCTAGACTGGGCAACAGATTGAGATACCCGCCCCCCCCAAAAAAACTGTCTCAAAAAAAAAAAATTGGGGCACTTACTGTTTTCTCAATGGCTTGATAGACATCAATAGAGAAAATGGGATGACTAAAGAGAGAAATCAGAATAGGGGACCAGGTGGTCCTGAATGGAGTGAACGTGTGGAAACAGTAGAGAAATGAATACTTAGGAGTGTCTTTGAAGAGTTCGAAAAGGCAGGCCCAAATTCCTTCTTGTTAATTTTCCATTTTGTTTACAGGCATGCATGTAGGGAATACCGGATTCACAAAGAACTGGATCATCCCAGAATAGTTAAGCTGTATGATTACTTTTCACTGGACACTGACTCGTAAGTGCTGTGCCATTTTACCTTAGCAGTTAATATTATTTTCTTGCAATGTTGAATATTCATGGAATAGAGCATAAATCCAGGTCAAGGAAATACCCTCTGAGGGAACCAAATATATTAATTTATGGGAAAGTGATTATAAATTCAGATTTGGATTAGTAAGACATCCTAGGCCAAGGGTATATGTACTTGTATGCTGGTAAATGTTTAACAACTAGTTTGATGTGGAGAGAGACAGGGCTCACTTACAGTGTTTGCCCATTTCTATGGTATAGATACTTCTGTGTCCAGTTTTGAGCTACCAACTGTTTTTTTAAAGCTTTATTGAATTATAATTCACATACTGTACTATTCACTTGTTTGAAGTATGCAATTCACTGGTTTTTATTAACAGTATATTCACAGATACAGGCAACCACCAGAGCCAATTTTAGAATATTTTCACTACCTCAAAAGAAACTCTGTATCTTTTACTGTTATCCCTCTATGCCACCACTCCTATCCCTCTCCCACAGCTCTAAGCAATCACTACTGTTTTATCTGTATAGATTTTCTATTCTGGACTTTCATATGAATAGAATCATATAGTATGTGAATTTTTGTGACTGGCTTCTTCAACTCAGCACAATGTTTTCAAGGTTCATCCTTGTAGCATTTATCAGTATTTCATTCCTTTTTATGGCTGAGTAATATTCTGTTGTATATTCTACACATTATCCATTTGTCTAATAGTTTATTAACTAGCTCACAAAATTCCTGAAAATTTAACAGGCAGCTCATGGTAACTGGCACAAGTTGGTGCCAACATGCCACTTAATGTGCAGCAGTCAGTGTAGACTGTTCAAGAGAGTTTCTTTTCCACCCTAGAGACTCTGATGAATACTGACAGGCCTTTTTAAAAAGTACTAGCAATGTGATTTTATTCTAGAACAAAACAGTGAATGTGGTACAAATGAAGATAGAGCTCAATGTCTATCTCAGAGTCTAGTCTTCTCATTTTATATGGGTGGGTTTTGAGGGACCAGAGAAATTAAATGACTTGTCTAAGATCTTCAGTAATTTGGAGCATTATTATATTTTGTTTCCTGGTATAGGTAAGCTCTAGAGCCTCTGGGTTTACCCAGCAGTTTAGCTGGATATATTTCAGCATTTCGGAATGTTTCTCTGTAGAGTCCGGACTAAATCCGGAGAACGTATCCTAGTTCTGGTCTCTAGGTTCCCCTCAGCCTTCCAGGGTGATTCTAGGAGTTTTGGTCTGTTCTAGCCAGCAGCTGTCTCAGAGATGGCTACACAGACAACCAGACCACATTTGGAAATGACCCCAAAAGGAGACCCTAATTCCGTTTGGAAACATGACCTGTTCCCTCTTCCATCCACTCGGGAATTTCCTTTCATTATGGTGGCCCTTACACCAGGCATAGTGTTGTGTTTTTCATGGAATAGGGTTAAGAAAAATAATCTTAGTTAATAGCAGGATTAGGAAATGGGGGCAGGGTGACACCACTGTTTTGCTTTGAGTAAATTCCTTGAATACTAGGTAGACCCCCCTCTGAAATGTAAATAAACAAAAACTATTTCAGAGATAGATATAATGACTTGGATTATCCACTATTTTGAATGATATATTTACTTTTAACTAATGTGAGAAATTGAGTTGATTCTGTACTATTCTTGAGTTGATTGTTTTGTTCTTCCAATCATATGTATGATGAATATTCACCAAAAATAAGTCAGACCATTGTTTGACAAAGTCTTCTGAGAATTGCTTGGGTATTTGTAATTTTTTCCCCCTATCCATAGTCTGGAATAATTGCTTGGGTATTAAAAGTGAGATTTTATTCCCAGCTTGAATTTGGATCAAAGAATCAGTCCATTGAGCATAAGAGTCTGTATCTCAGATTTCAGAATCTCAGATTAGAGAATCTATAAATTTCAGATATTTATTCTCAAATAGGGTGCTAGCGTACCCTGCTATGTTTTATAAGAAGCATAAGGTATTGTTCAGTTTGGAGAGTCCACAGGACCATGTGTATCCACATTGAATTACAGTTGCTTTTTGAAGGCCTCACATTACCCAGCGACCCATAGTGCTAGTCCTGTGCCCATTTGTTCTCAGTTCTATCCCTCACATTTCCCCTGCTCTGTATCTTATGGGAGTTACCCCTTGTACACTGTGTTCACTGGGCTTATGTGTCAGCTGGTGTCCAACTGGGTTAGGCTAATGGAGAGGCAGAGATGGGGAGTGGTTTTTTTATCCCCCTGCCCCCCAGTTCCAGTTTTCCCTGGTGATTCTGGTTTCAGGCTGCACTACCTCCTCCCTCTGGCCCTCTGGCCTTAGGGTGCTAATGGCTTCCTGCTGTAGATAGTCTCTACGGTGCCTCACTGGCCAGTTTGTCTTCTCAGCTCTTCCATCATCTATCTGTGTGATCAGTTCCCTGAATTAAAGCTTCTCTGTTTTAAATAGTCACAAGGTTTTTATTTCCTGGCTAGACATAACCCACTGACATACCCACATTGTCACAACTTAGAGTAGTTCAAAAGGTTTTCATCTTTTAGGGATATTCAAATAGTTTAGGAAGCCTTACTTCAGTTTTTAGCCTTGGAAAGTAGACACATGACCTGTAATGCCACGAAGGCCATGTGGTTTTATATTGAGGTTTGTGTGATGAATTGGCATAAGTGAAGGGAAAAGAACACATTTGTTAGAACTACAGATACTGTACTTCTCCAAACTCTTTTACATTTTGTGTTTAGCAGTGAGAAATTGTTGTGCAGTACCATGCCATACTGCCAGGAGACATAGTATGCAGTCAGTCATTGGGACCTGGGCAAACCCTAGGTTCTTCTGCACTGTCAGCACTCAGGGTTATATAAAATGTTTGCAGTGAGAATTGTGTACTTGATCACAATGTGGTTGTTTAGAAATTGATGCGTGAAGTTGGTATATAACGGAAGACCCTTCCAAGAAGATATCTAGCTTAAATATATTATAGTTCTTGTCAGTATTGTCATAGTCTAGATTCAAGAAGAGGTCTGCAACAGATTCCAATGTGGAAGGCATAGAGGCTTTTCACCAAGAGCGGAAGCAGTTTCTACTGTAAACCATTCAGGTAGCTAATACTGAATAAAAAATAGAAGAGTATTTTAAGGAACAAAGAAGAAAGCTGTAAGGAGCTAATTACCTGAAGTTTTCACTGGGACTGGTTTAGATAGTCTTACTCTGCTTGCTCTTATCCCATGGTTAAATGCTGGTTTATTTGTCTTTAGGTTTTGTACAGTATTAGAATACTGTGAGGGAAATGATCTGGACTTCTACCTGAAACAGCACAAATTAATGTCGGAGAAAGAGGCCCGATCCATTATCATGCAGATTGTGAATGCTTTAAAGTACTTAAATGAAATAAAACCTCCCATCATACACTATGACCTCAAACCAGGTATGTCTAACTTTTAGGAGTCAGTATTGGTGCCTATTCTTTGATCTTGTAAGTGACTTTTCATTTTATAAAGTTAGAGAACTCAGCAGCAGCCAAGAAGTCCAGTTAGCATCTAACTTTAGATTGCCTGGGTATGTGTGGGAAGAAGAGTCTGGACAGGCAGCACTGAGTTTAGGAGGGTGGGTCGGGTTAAATACTCTGTAGAAACAATGCCTTTGTCTTTGGAGCTGGGACAGCTCATGATGTCAGTCCCATTAAGAAAGAACTGTACTGGAAAGTTGAGTTTTGTTTTTTCCCATTACTCACACTACGTAGCAGTTACTCTTCTTTAGTCTTCTTTGGTAAGTGCCCCAAAATTAATATTTTGCACATAAGCCTCCCATTTAATTGAATTTTGAGTAATTTTCATCTTTTTGTATGCTTATCTAAATTTGGTCATTTGTCAGCACAGAGTGGAGAGCTGTTAGACTCCTTACCTCTATATTTTGTTGATATCCTCAGCTGTGTTTTAAAGGTCTGCATATGTGCTATGTAGACAACTCTAACCAGCTCAGCTTGGGCTTTAGGAAGATGGTTCCCATTTACCTTCTGGTGTGGCAAAATCGTTAACTTTGCTTTACCCTTCTGGTAGCTACATATTAAATATCACTATTGACTATTCTTTAATATTCTAATACAATTCAGATGACTAAAAACTATAATGAAGTGATTTTTTTTTTTTTTTAAAAGATGGCTATTTTAGTGTGATTGAATTTTCTGGCACTGAATTCAACACACTTTCCTGCCATAGGAGCAGTAGGTGGCGCTGTGGTACTAGCTTTGATTCCCTTGTATGTTTTCTTTAATTCCCACCCCCACCCAAACTACTTTTCTACATAGGGTAGTTTAGAAATCCACACTGAAAGTTCAAAAGAAACTTTCCCATCACTTTTGACCAGCTATGCAAGTGATATTTTACTTTAGCCAGTTGTTTTTATTTCCAGAGCTCATAGTGGTGGTTTTGGCACATTAAGCAGGTGATTCTTGGAAAATAGAAGTTTCCAGCAGACACTGAGTACTCTCCCTCAACCTCCAGAGTCCAGATTGCTTTATTTGAAAGATTGAGATGTTTGCTTCTTCATGCAAGAGTTTCAGTTCAGTTGTCCCCTTGTCTGTTATTACTTTGGAATTTACTCTTAATCAGTAAGTTTCTGCTTATTCATGAAGGTTTTTATCTTTTTAGGTAATATTCTTTTAGTAAATGGTACAGCGTGTGGAGAGATAAAAATTACAGATTTTGGTCTTTCCAAGATCATGGATGATGATAGCTACAATTCAGTGGATGGCATGGAGCTAACGTCACAAGGTGCTGGTACTTATTGGTAGGTATCCAGGAGGTCTGCAGGTGATGTGGCTCTGCTATACTGAAGCATTGGTCATTTAGAATTAATTTCTGTATACTGTCTGCAAGGCAAAAATGCCATAAAACCAAAGCAGACTTTCTCCCCAGATAGTTACTATTTTTTCAGCAGTTTGACTCTTTGTATTTATGTTAATTTGTCTTAATTTTTTTTTCCTTTCTTGAAAACCCTTGAGAGAGAGCACTTATGTGTAGCCACGTGTTTGAGATGTAGTTTTCCTCCATAGTACTGGCCTTATAAGTCAGTAGAGAATGGGCTGCTCATGTGGTATATATAAAGAATGGCCCCAAGTTGTTTTCATTGCAAATACAGATCTCCCTTCATGGGTTAATGGGATGTGGGATGTTTGGCCCTCAAGAACTAGGGAGTTATGAAGATCAGGATGAAAAATAACCATAGCATCAAATGAATATCTACAGGAAAAAGTGAGCACAGTTTACCAGAAGTTTATCCATGTCTGTTAGCCATGTTCTAAAAATTTTTGAGGCACATTTCTTCCCATCTGTTGTCACCTGTCTCCCCCCCAGCCACCCTACCCCATCTAGTTCTGCCTGCTAGTTCTATGACCTTTCCTATTTTTGCCTACCATTACTTTTGACAGTGAGAACAATAAAAGATACCTGGAGCGCAGGCATTGAACTTTGTGATTATAAAGGTATGTTAACAAAACTACCTTTTCCCTTTTGAGGTTGTCACACAAAGCCACATATTGGCATATGTGATTCTGAACCTGGCGAAGGTTCCATAGCACTAAAGGTGGGGTAACACAGGGTCAGATGGTCAAATCACTTATCTTTGGGATTGAAGGGCCCTGGGCCTTAGGAAAATACTATTTAGGAATGAGGGGATTGATGAAGAAGTAGGAAAGAGGGATGTACCCTTCACAACACACTGTATTAGCCCTGTTCCCATCACTCAGATCCTACTAATAGCACCATATAGCCAACACTCTGTTTTCTGTTGCTTCTTACTGTTTGTGGAGATAGTACCTATAGTAAAAAGTCAGTCCCTAAATTAAAACTTCAGAATTCTAGGTTTTATATAGAAGCTACATTTATAGTGTTTATTCACCATGGTGGTTATTGTGGGTTAGTGTTCCTGTCACTAAGTGATGCAAAAATGTCTGCCGTTGAAAATTCTGGAAGCAGGTCTATACCTCTGCTATATAAATTCACTGGAACTTGGATTTGAGCTTTGTGTTTGATAGCTTGTTCTTTTTGAAAGGTGTAGTTTTTTCATGTTTAAAATAGTTGCCTCATTGCTACTTAGTGCTATAATTTTGTTAGCTATAAAAATTCAGCCACTAGAGTTTAAATAAAAATTATGTGATGTTTGAGATTTTCTCCAAAGTAACCTGTTGCAGAGGGGCGTGGGGATTGGCCACATGTTGATAATTATTGAAGCTGGATTATGCTTACTTGGGGGTTCATTTTATTCTTTCTGCTTTAGATTATATTTGTTATTTTTCATAATGAAAAGATAGGGCGCTTCTGAGAAAACTAAGTCTTATAGATTTCTATGAAGGTTTTGAAGAGTCTCCATGCTGGTAGAAACATCTCATAATCACCTTCCTCAGTATGTTGTCCTCTTGGGATGACTCAGAGAGAGAAAAGTAAGCCAGGAGGATATAATGCACTCTAAGTGACTGTTTGCAGTATTTGGTTGTTCCAGAATTCTTCCACAATGAATACTCCTTTTAAATAAGTGACTTATAGACTGTGCCATGAGAATCATTTTTCTGTATGCAGACTGTTGATTGATGGAATATACAACTATGGTTTTGGGGTTTGTTTTTGAGACAGAGTCTCACTCTGTCGCCCTGGGTAGAGTGCAGTGGCATCATCGTAGCTCACTGCAACCTCCAACTCCTGTGCTCAAGCAATCCTCCTGCCTCAACCTCCCAGAGTGCTAGGATTAAGGCATGATCCACAGCGCCCAGCCTACAACTATGTTTTTTTAAACACAATTTAGTGTTGTATCATAGAATTGTCTTTTACTCTCTTTCCCAGAGTCCTGGATAGGAAATTATTATGGAATGCTTGTTATTTTCGGTATTATTTGGGTGAAGAATTAGTTTCATTTACAAATGGAAGAACTGAGATCTAGAAAGTGATTTGCTGGACTTGTACTATCAAGTGACAGTGTCTTTTATATTCTAAAAATCTTGCTAAATTATTATTCTGCCTTCAGATGAGTTCAACAACTCCTACTATTCTCTGCCACTGCCACAAAAAGTTATAAATACATTAAATGATCATTTTATATTTGTTATTTTTCAAAGATTATATTTAAATATATTAAAAAATCTAGAACTATAAAAACTAGGGTTCAGGGAGGTTTTAGTGGCACTTAGAACAGCTGTTCTTTTTATAAATTCTTTTCTTTTTTCTTTATTTTTATTTCTTTGCCTTTTTTCCTTCTTAGTTCTTGATATATTTCATTTTTCAATGTGTTTTTGATAAAAGTTTTCATAATAATGAAATAATAATCTAGTTATAGGTCTTAATTATCCAAAAATATCTCTTAAGAATATGAAATTTATTTTTATAAAAAAAGAAAGCAAGCCTATCATCTGAAACTGAATTTGATAGAGATAGTAGATCTAAGAGGGAACATTTTTCTCTCTTACTTCTTGTGGTCCCCTCCAAGCTATAAGTTTAGATTTTTATATATATTTTTATACCAGGAGCGCAGCGGGGTCCCAAATAAAGAGTTTTCCACAGAAATGATTTTGCTAGCCTGAAATCTGTTATCATGAGAATTCTGCCTTCCAGCTATGCCATGGCTAAGACTCTAGGCACATTTATTTGGTTTCCTAAATGCCAAGAGGCACTTACCTTCCACACCATACAATTTGGTGTGGTTGTCTCTCCCCTAGTTTCTTTAGAGTCCCGTGGTGGGGAGGGAAGGAATTTAGATGAGGGTTGAGTTATTCTAACAACTAGTTTGTTTGGCTTTTGCTACACTATTTGTTCATCTTCCAGTAAGCCCTGATCACCCTGGAAGTAGGAAATATAAAATATCTTCTGATAATTTGGACTTTAAAGTCACCCTTGATTATACATTGGAGTTATTTCCAGTCCAGATTTCCAAAAGAGGCTACCATAAGAAGGCAAAACAGACTCTCCCCTGAGAGATTTGTACTGTGTCCTGAATTCATTTGGACTTTTAAAACATTTATTTTAGAGATATATCCTTTAGGCAATGTGAAAGGAACCACATACCATTTCTAGTTATATTTTAATATTGATGAAACTATCATAAAAGGGAATGCACTTCTTTGTGTCCCTTAACCCCTTTTAAAAACCTGTTGAATGACACTTATTAGGCACAAACCTGGAAAAGGAGGCTGGGGTAAGTGAAGTGGGACTAGCAATAATATTTCTCCCTCTCAGTAAATTGAGAAATGTATTTTAATACCCTGTAAGAATATTATTTCCTCCCTAAGTTAGACTGTCTTTTCATTGATTCTCCATGTAGGTCCAAGTTGACTGTTTAAATTTAGATATTTCTGTATTTAACAAGGTCTTTTATTTTCTTTTTTTGTATATATCTTAGATTTATATAATCATTTTTCTAAGAATTTTTATTTCTCATTTGTCCCAGGTATTTACCACCAGAGTGTTTTGTGGTTGGGAAAGAACCACCAAAGATCTCAAATAAAGTTGACGTCTGGTCAGTGGGTGTGATCTTCTACCAGTGTCTTTATGGAAGGAAGGTAAGGGAGACGTAGAGGGAGTAGCTTCCTTCTTGGGTGGCACGTATGCACAGTGCCTTGATATGGGTTAACTTCTTGGAGTTAATCAGTGGGTTGTACAAAATGGGAATCCTGAAAGTAGTGGTTTAAAGAACAGACTTAATCATATAAGCTTTATGCATAAGCAGAAATTCTCAACCCTAGGGCACCTAATGAATTCTTCTTGTGGGCTGTTAAAAACATGTACTTTTGCTGTTCTCAAATTATCCAGGACATATTTTGATTCTGATAATATGTGTAGGGACATAACATGAAATAGTTCATTAAAATATACAATATTCCCACATGCCATTCTTAATGGGTCTCAAGAACTGAAACTCAAAATATCCCCAGACTCTATTTCCAACCATCTCATTAGTTAAAGCTGTTATTAATGAAACCATGCTTTATATTTCTATACTGGGGAATGAGTATCAGAAAGTATTTATTGTCTGTTACCACTGATCAAGGTGACATATCATTTGAACAATAACAACCCAGGTAGTAAACTATACCATATGAATTTGCATATTTGTTTTTTCCTTGTGAGCATTTCTTCTAAATGTATATATTATTATAGGATCAATTTGTGTATTTATACTCCTGTTTCTGTTTTCAGTGTGTTCGTATGCTTCAATGTGCCCAAGTAGGCTGTGGGTATATTCCCAAGTAGACCATGTGGGAGTTTTGCATCTTCTTTTAATATTGTGATTATAGTCTCCTTATACCAAGCTCTTAATTCAGATTATAGCTTCCTCTTTAACTTCTCCATGGTCTGTCTGTCTTTATATTACCTCTCTAAAACAGAGACTATTCAGAATTAGTGGGGCTTAATTATTGTTTATATTCTCTGACACTCTTACATTGTTGCTGATAATGGTGGTAGTGGTTATCCAGAAAGAATTGTTTGAGATCTGTCAATAGATCACTGTAGAGACGACAGTAAGCTTGAACTTGTTTTAGGAGTTTATTAGAAAATGGCAGTTTGGGGTACAGATGAAGCCACTAAATAACTCCAGCTCTTTTTTGTTCCCACTCTCTCCTTAACCCTCTACTCTTTTACTTTGTTATCTCTTTTTATCTGTGTCTTGGATTGGCCAGTGACACATATGTGTATTGCTTAGGGCCCCGGGTATCACTCAGAGCAAAAGAGGTTGTTGGTTCCTGCTCTGAATCTTCCTTTTCTTTGCTGTGAGCAAAGCTTAGCAGAGCATTATGATATGGGAAATGCTGCTTCTGGTCCCAGCTCTGCCTTGACGGGGAAGTCAGACTGTGAGCAGGTTAATTAAGCTATGCACTCTTGCCCTTTTAATCTTATAAAACCAGAGAATTAGAGATCATCTCCAGAGTTCCTTATAGTACTTCTTAATAGACGATGTCTTCTTTCCTTGTTATTGAATTGTGTTCTCTTTAATTTTAACCAGAGGCCCACTTTTGTTTGTTTTGTTTTCATATGTCAGCCTTTTGGCCATAACCAGTCCCAGCAAGACATTCTGCAGGAGAATACTATTCTTAAAGCTACTGAAGTTCAGTTCCCGCCAAAGCCAGTAGTAACACCTGAAGCAAAGGTAAGTTTTGACCCATTGGTCAGCAGAAATGACTGCTTTGGTTTCTGTATTATTTTGTGGGGTAATAATGGATGAATTGTTCAATGTGAAATTCAGGAGTTATTAAAAACATTAGGATGGCATGAATTAATATTCCTGAGAACAGTAGAAGACTATTGCATTCACTCTGACCACCCCATCCCCAGTTCTGGTAAAGGGAATGTTGATGAGTGGGTTTTTTAATCCAGAAAGGCTCCCTAGAATCAGGGAAGGAAAGGGAGAATAGCCTCTTCAGTAGAAAGAGACCACAGGCATGTGAGCAAAGTGAAGGGTACCCAGCTTTGTCCAAAGTCAGGGGTTGTGATCAATTTGGGGAGCTAAAGGCCCACATAGAAAAAATTATATAAGAGTACCAAGACATCAAAGGGTTAAACGGCAAGTGAGTAGTAAACAGTAAATTCTGTAGCAGTTGTTGAGAGCAATACTAAAAACTCAATGGGCAAAGGAAACATGGAATGGGAGCTGGAGAAAATGAAGCTATAAATAATCACCTCAGCCTTGCTTCATGTATGGGTGGTAGCTACCCATAGTTTGTCCTTGCTGTGTTATTTATCTCTTTTTATATATTAACTAGTTTTACATAGATACGTGGTGGTCAGTCCCATTGTATGCCATGATCATTCAATGTTTCTAAAGTCCTTTATAAGTCTAATCCCTTTTATCAGTGTTTGGCCTCTGCTGTTCCCTCATAATGCACCTCTGTAAAGTAGGTTAGGAAAGAACCTCTTTTCCAAGTGGTTTAGCTGACTTGTTACAGAGTAGGAATGAATAATTCCTGACTGATAACTTCCTGCCCCCCTAATTCAACAGTTCAAGTACTGCATAACCAAGAAATAAATCTGCAACGGAGAAGTCCTATAATACATTTTAAGGCAAATGCAGATTTCCTGACTATCCTGGGAGAGGGCTGGAGAGAGGCTCAGCTTTGAGGCCTGGTAGACCTAATTTTTGTGTCAGCTCTGTACTCAGTAGCTGTGTAACTTTAGGCAAATTTACTTAAATCTTTTAAGCTGCTTTTCCTTAGCCATAAAACAAAGACAAAAACACCTTCCCTAAAAAAGTGGTTGTAGCTGTAGTCCCAGCTCCTCTGGAGGCTGAGGTGGGAGGATTGCTTCAGGCCAGGAGTTCCCGGCTGCAGTGAGCTAGATCGTGCCTGTGAATAACCACTACACCCCAGCCTGGGCAACATAGTGAGACATCATCTCTTTAAAAGAAAAAAAAAAGAGAGAGCAAGATGGTTGTGAGGTTCGTGTGGCCTGGATAGCACCTAACAGTAGCTTCTGCAGCTGCTTTTATTACCCACACCATAGCTGCCACCCAGAATTGACACTAAGGGACTTGAATACCTCACAGATGTTTAATTCTCCTCATTTGTCAGGTCTTTTGAGACTATTTCTGTATACCACTTTTGTCAAACATTGGTATTTATTCAATAAATAGGTGAACAAATGTTCCCAAAACTTTAGAGATGGTTAGATGGACTTGCTTTGAAAAATACAGAAATATCTCCACATCTTTCCACTAATTATCTCCCCTCTCCCCTCTGTCTCCTCCCACAACCAGTGTTTATGGAGTGCCCATTAAGCACTAGACACTGTGCTAGGGAATGGAGATGGAACTGAACATGTAGCACTAAACTACATGGACCAGTTCCTGTCCTTAAGGAGCTTATATTCTAGTAGGTGAGACAAACAATAAAACAAAAGGTAGATACATTTCAGATGGTGATAAATGTTATGAATAAATCAGAGTAAGGAGGATGGGGCGGTGGGAAGCCCTTGTTTGATGGCATGGTTAGAGAAGGCCTCAGTGAATGATGTGAAAGTGAGAGCCATGTGTAGGTTTGGGGGAAAAGCATTTGGAGCAGAGGAAGCGAGTGCAGCTCAGGTGTGAGAATGAGCTTGGCAGGTCCACAGAGTAGGAGGAGCAGAAGGGAGGGTGTAGAGAGGCGGCAGGGTAAGTGTGAGTGCAGTTGTGGGTTTTAGTCAGGGCAACTGTGCCATCTGATTGCTGTTTTAAGAGCCTGCACTGGCAGCTATGTAGAGAGAAAATTCAAGGTAAAAGAAGTTTATTTGACCAGTATCCAACCCAAGATAACCTGTTTAACTCCAGTTAACTCCAGTTCCATTTATCTCACTATGAAAATTTCATCTTTAAAGGCCAAGGATCATTATGTTCATTTCTATGAATTTGTTTTTATCTTCCAAATGCTTTAACCAAGCCAGTATCTGTAAGCATCTTTGTTTTTTAAAAACCATGATTGGCATTATACTTTTATGTTTTGTTAATCAAACAGGGGGAAACAACAAAATCAATAGCTTGTTTCATGTTTTAGATTTTGTTTTAAAAAACTTTGCTTTTAGAGGAGTTTAGGTTCACAGCAAAATTGAGCAGGAAGTACAGAGCCTTTCTATATCTACCTCCTGCCCCATGTACAACCCCCATCAACATCCGCCATCACAGTGGCACACGTGTTACAGTTGGTGAAGCTGCCTGCGCTGACACATCATCACCCTAATGTAAAGTGTGGCCGTTATGTGATGATGATGTTTTATATTTTTTAAAATTGATTTATATATTTAAATAGTTATAACTTTGACTAAATAGAACTATCTGGTTAAAAAAAATAAGAAGAAGGAAACCAGGAAAAGACAGATAATCTGTATAAGGGTCTTTATGATAAGAGTTGCAGAAACTAAGACTACATAGCCTTTCACACTTTGTGCAAAGGAAACCTTCACGTTGGTAGTACATTTGAATTCCATATCAAACCCCACGCACACTTTTTTATGTCTGTTGTATTCATAGGGATGCAAGTCCTGTTCAGGTTTCCCTTTACTACTTAAGGTATATACCGTGTTTCCCCGAAAATAAGACCTACCCATAAAATAAGCCCTAGCAGGATTTCTAAGCATTTGCGCAATATAAGCCCTACCCTGAAAATAAGACCTAGTGATGGACGTGGCTACGCAGCGTATCTGCACAACCCATGCATTTTGTCGTGGAGTGGTAAAGAAGACGAGCAGCCCTTCTCATCTGCCCCATGGTGACAGCTACTATCCCAGAGGTGACCGGAAAGGTGCGGGCAGCCCCACCAACAAGGTCGCCTCCCCCTGTCAGGTCCCGGCCATCCTGTGTGTGCTGCAAGCTAAGGCTTTGAGGGGAAAATAACACATCACCTGAAAATAAACCCTAGGGTGTCTTCTTGAGGAAAAATAAATATAAGACCCTGTCTTATTTTTGGGGAAACACGGTACCTGGTCATTTGCTTAATGACCTTTCAGGGTAGAATGAGATACATAGAGAAATCATTTCATGACCTGTCACACGTCGTAGTGTTAGGCATTGTTGGTCTCCTTATGCTTCCTGTAATGATAGTTTATTGTTAGAATTTCCACTTCTCAGAAAGTTCACTTGAAGCCATGGTTTATAGATGCAGGACCATGAAATCAGACTGTTCCCATCCAAACCAGCCAAGGCAAAGAGAGATTTTGTTGTTGTTGTTGGCCTTAATGCTTTGGGGGCAGGAGTATTCAGAGGCCATTCCCCTATTCTCCCCAACTTCAGGAATGGCTCAGCTTCCTCTGTCTGGGAGGGAGTCGGTGGTAGCAGAGAGGTACTGCTGTTGGTGCGTCTCCTCCCTTGTGGTCTTTGGGTGTGCCTGGTGGTCTCCAGGAGAGGCCTTAAGCTCCTTCTCTTTTGGAGATGTTTGCTCTGGGCCCTGGCAGCTGATACTAAGCCTCAGGGTTCCCTCTGAGGGAAGAAGATTATCTGCTTCAGTCTTCTTCAAGAAACTCTCCTTTGCAGGCATTTATTCGACGATGCTTGGCCTACCGAAAGGAGGACCGCATCGATGTCCAGCAATTGGCCTGTGACCCCTACTTGCTGCCTCACATCCGAAAGTCGGTCTCCACAAGTAGCCCTGCTGGAGCTGCTATTGCATCAACCTCTGGGGCATCCAATAACAGTTCTTCAAATTGAGACCGACTCTAAGGCCACAAACTGTTCAACACACACAAAGTGGACAAATGGCATTCAGCAGCGGGTTTGGAACATAGCGAATCCAAATGGATCTCATGAAACCTGTACCAGGTGCTTTTATTTTCTTGCTTTTTTCCCATCCATAGAGCATGACAGCATCGATTCTCATTGAGGAGAAACCTTGGGCAGCTCTGGCCAGGCCTCATAGGAAAAGGCCCCGCCCGAGGTTCCGGCGTCAACGGCCACCATGTGTGGCTGCTCTGAGTGAGGAAAAAATTAAAAAAGAAAAACTGGTTCCATGTACTGTGAACTTGAAAACATGCAGACTCAGGGGGGTCCCTGATGCAATGCTTCAGATGAAGAATGTGGACTTGAAAATACAGACTGGGCTAGTCCAGTGTCTATATTTAAACTTGTTCTTTTCTTTTAATAAAGTTTAGGTAACATCTCCTGAAAAGCTTGTAGCACAAAGGCTCAGCTGGGGATGGTGTTTGACTTCGGAGGAAAAAAGTTGCTATTGCCCGTTAAAGGCACTAGAGTTAGTGTTTTATCCCTAAATAATTTCAATTTTTAAAAACATGCAGCTTCCCTCCCCCCTTTTTTATTTTTGAAAGAATACATTTGGTCATAAAGTGAAACCCGTATTAGCAAGTACGTGGCAATGTTCATTCCAATCAGATGCAGCTTTCTCCTCCGTCTGGTCTCCTGTTTGCAATTGCTTCCCTCATCGCAGTAGGGAAAAAATTGAGTGGGAGTACTGAGATGTGTGGGTTTCTGCCATTGGACAAAGAATGAGGTTAGAAGACTGCAGCTTGGAGTCTCTAGGTTTTCAACTATTTCTTCACAATTTGAACACTTGACGGTTGTCCCTTTTAATTTATTTGAAGTGCTATTTTTTTAAATAAAGGTTCATCTGTCCATGCAGTCCTCTTGGATTCTCTGAATGTAGTAACTATCACAACTATTCCAAAGGTAGGCAGAAAATGGGCTGGGGAGCCAGACGCTCCAGGGATCAGTCGTTCCTACCCCCAGTCTTTGTGTGCTTGCTAAATGGTGTACCTTTCCTGTTAACCACATTATTAAAACTTGATCAGCACATAAGTTTTCCTCTGTTAGATCTTTTGGCAGGAAACAATCTTCCCCCAACCCTCTAAATTTTGTGGGTGTGTGGTGGGGTGTGTGTATGTACACACACACTTTGTCTAACTCAGTTTAATAGATTCATCAAGTGGAATTAAAAAATAATCTCAAGAGAAATAGGTGTTCAAATATGAACATTCTTTTGGAACTAATTTCTTTTTTAAATTTGGTTGTTTCTGAGATGTATGATCAACTGAAGATGGAGCTGAAATGGGAGACGTATGGCCCCACCGTGCCCTTGAAACAGCAAAGCACTCGGCAGTAGAGAGGGAAGGAGGCCAGAGCCTGAACATGTGGTAGCCAGCTTGGAATGTTACTGACATATGTGGCAAGAGGACTCAGCCAGAAATATTTAAAGATGTAGCTTTCAGGCATGTGAGCTGGGCAGGGGAGGGAGTCAGGAAGCGTAGAAAGTTCTCAAATAACTCATGACTCTAGTGTTTCTTTTACATGTGAAATATGTCACTGGTGACACATTTTCTGGGGACCTTCGTTTATTTTGTGGACCTGCATCACTCTCCTCAGTATCAGGCAATCTCAAGGGAAGATGGAGTGTTTCAAACTGGAGAGAAGTTCGTGGGTAGGTATTGTCCTGCGAAACTCTGAACCAGAAGTCAGCCAGCCCTGGAGGCCTTGGTGCCCACAGCTTCTAAAACTATTTTGTTGCAGTATATATTTACATACACACACACATATGTACATACAGATAACGTGTGTGTGTGTGTGTTTATAGTACCTTTTTTAAAAAAAAATAAACCACTGCCTTCAAGCTGCTAAGCAAAGTACCCATAAGGTCTCCCAGGTTGATCAGGGTGCGGAAAGGATGGTGTCTGCGTAACAAGGAGATGGCTGAGACCATGTTTAAACCTACTCAAAATAATTAAGTTATATTCCTTTTTTCCCCCTCTCCAATGGTTTTTTGCATTGCTGATTTTTAAACTTTAATTTTTAAACTTTCTTTTTAAGATTGAAAAAATGCTACACCTTTTAAGCCTTCCTTCTAACTTCCTGTCTCCATTTTTCACATGGGGCTTACAAGTGAAGCTACAGGACTTTATTTGTGGATCTGCCTTTTCTACACTTATCCTAACGAAAGGATGCCCTCTTCCCTTGCTTTTTTTGGGTCTGGGTCCTGGTCAGAGGTGACTGGGCTTAGCTGAGTCTGGGCAAGACCTCTTTTCCACCGCCACTGCACCACAAGCCCCGGAGAACATGCAGAGCATTGGCCTTTTCTAGTCATCTTTTTTTTTTTTTTTTTTTTTTTTTTTTAAATCCCAAGATCAACTCCTGCCAGATCTTTTCTAGTCTCTTAAGAAGCCAGTGAAATCACTAAATAGGGTTCTTCCATGACATATTTTGTTAATATGGGTTTCACTTTTTCCAAGAATAGTCCCTTATTGCCACAGTGTTGATTTACTTTACACAATGACAATATGTATTAATTTGTAATTAAACCCAGCCAGACTGTTTTGGCCTATCCCAATGGGGGAGTGAGGGAGGGAGAAAGGATATTAAAATAAGTTTTAAGAAGTGAATTTCTAAGCCTCTTGATTTGACTCTAGATCTCCAGCTTCAAACAGGGCCTTTACCATCCCGGGTGTTGGTGGGGGCATCCTGACAACCGGCTGAGTCCCTGTGGACATTGCAGGCGTGATGGGAATGTATTGAATCACGCAACATCTTTTGTACCTCGGACGTGCCAAGAACTGTGCTTGTTGGTGGCAGTACAGCAGTGAATAGGATAGGGAAGGCCTAGGAGGGAAGGAATTGGGCTCTTCACTGTGAGATCGGCAGCTTAAAATGGAGACTCGCCCAGAAGAGCTGTATGCACCCACTTCTGTGGTGGACCAGGACACGTCAGCTATCTAAAAAATGGGGTCTGTCTACCTCCTTACCTCTAGTCTGGGAAGGGCAGGTTTTCTTCCAGTTGAGAAGATTAGCAGTCAAGGAGCTCTTGTGTTTCTTAATTTAGAAAATAGCTCTCTTTAAACATAGTTATCTCTTACAATCCTAGAGCTAGAGCAAGCATTGGGTCCAGCTCCTTGCTTCTAAGAAGGCAAAGTTTACAAGTAACTTGACCCACCTTGGTGTTTTGTTTTGTTTTTTCCTTTCTGAGGCTCTTTTCTTTCCTCCCTTACTACATCATTCTGATTGTTCAAGCTGTGTGTTTTCCTTTCTAAGGTAGAATCATGGAGAAGTTAAGAGCCTAGGCTTTAGGGTCTGGGTTCACATCCCACCTCTGCAAGCTTCAGGGATATCTCCTTGCCTTGTGGGAGTAAGGAGTAGAGATAAGATACATAAAGTGCCCTGGCACATAAGAGAGGAATAAAAAAAATGTGGTTTAAGAAAGATCACAGATCAATCACTTGGCCTTTTGGCTGAGATAAAGTGTAGAAAGATCATAGATCATAGAAGAGTTGGTCCTGGAACCCCCAAGTTCACGGGTTTGCAGTTCAGAGCTTTCTACTCACCAGATGCAGGCCTTTGGAGAGACTGCCCCTCTCAGTCTCAACCTCTTGAGACTTCATATCTACCTGTGTCTTACAAGGTCAGCAGGTCTCTTACCCTGGCTCCAAGACTGCTTCTGGCGGAGTCTGGGAGAAGCATCCGCATCACCTGGGAGCTGGTTAGAAATGAACATAGACCCCTCCCTGTACCCGCTGAGTCAGAGCTGAAGGGGTGGGGCCTAACAATCTGTTTTTGCCCTCCAGGTGATGCTGATGCAGGCTCACGTTTGAGAACACAGCTGTAGCCTATCTGACTCCCAGGTGGGATGAGCACTGAAGGTTACCGGTCCACCTTCCTGCCAGCCAGCCACGTGATAAGGGTGGGGTCATCGGAGAGGGTGGCTGTCAGTTGGAAGACAGAGAGGACTCTTATTTTCTACGCTGGAAATAAAAATCTCTCTTCAGCTCTGGGCTCTCCTAGGACTGATGTCATACATATGCTGCCTTTATGGGGAGCACCAGGAAGGCCCCTACAACTCATCCCTTACATAGGTCCCTAACTGTCACTCTTTGGGGCAAAGCTTCTCCCCCTTGGCCTTCTCTTAAAATGTATAGCAACTGTTTATCACATTTTCCTTTCACCTGAGGGGCCCTGGGCTATAGGAGAGCGCCAGCTGAGACCTGGGTCTGCTTCCCTTAGGATGAGGAGGAGAGTGGGAGGCTGGACTGCAGCCCTTGGGAAGGCATTGGGGAGGGCAGGGAAGGGTTAAAGAGGGAGTGGTCAGGGACTCTGGCTGCTGTGAGCTCTGCGGGTGGGTTGGGGGAACCTGCCAGAGGCTGGGAAAACTGGCAGGCCTGGGAGCAGGTCTGGGACCTGGTGGGGGCAGGGAACACAAGAGTGCTATTGTGCTGGGGGAGCTCAGCAGGGGCCCGAGATGAAGGGGTGTGTGTGGGTGTGTCTGTCTCTCTCTCTCTCTCTCTCTCTCTCTCTCTCTCTCTCTCCCTCTCCAAGAGACCCTGTGGTGAGAGGGGTCATAGAGCAGCCCTGACTGACTCCTGGTTGTGGAGGGAAGTGCCAGGCGAGAGCTGTGCTGTCCTCAGCCTTGTTAGCCTTGCAGCCTGCAACTGCGGTGGCCTCCTGTGCTGTCCAAGCCTTCTCACCCTGGAGGTCACTTGGAGAGGGAGCAGAGGGCACTGTCAGCAAAGGGAGGGGCTCCAGCACTTGTGCTTGGCAAAGGAGTTTCTCAGCTAGGTTGCTTCACAGCCCGGGCATATACAAGGTGGGGGCAGCTTGCTGATTCTACATGAGGAAACAGGCCCAGAGAGGTTTGGTGACTAGCAGTGGGTGGAGTAAGAGCGATTGGGGAGGGGACTGACTGCAGGCTTGAAAATTTTGTGAGATCGGTTCTCTGAGTGCCATCTTTGGGCAGAGGCTGCTGTAGGTGACGGCAGCACTTGGCCCCCACTCCCTAGGCTCCCTTCACTGTGGCCTCCCCTTCCTCCTCCTCGTGGCTGGTAGCCCTTTGAAATCTACTTGGACACCCAGCCAGTCTGGGCAGCAGCCCTGCCTCCCCAGGAAGTGAACTTGGGTGGGCAAGTGGGGGTGTGGTTTCACAGAGCATCAGTGTTGCAGGTCCCCTAAGCCATCTGGCCTGTCACACTTATAGATGAGGAAGCCATAATTCTGTCCTGCCCCACAGAAACTATGTTCCTGCTTCTAAGTGTCCCAATGGATAAGGGAGAATCAGACCCTTGACCTGCACTTCCTGGAGGTTGCTGTAAGGCTTGAAGGGGGAGGATAAAACAGGGTGAGGATCATGTCACAGTGTCCCCTGTAGAGATGTCCATAGGACATAGAAGGCCTCCCTAGGGTGGGCCTTGACCCATCACAGAGTCAAGACTTGAGCCGCCTAGCCCGGCTCCCATGCCCTCAGAGAAGGGCGTGCCACTGGGAAGCATGACAAGGAAGGTCTTTCCCTTAAATTAATTTGAGGAGCCATTCCTCCTTCCCAGCTGCAGACTTTCAGAACCCTACCCACAGCCTTAACACCAGCGCTGCTCCGCAGGCGTGCCCCTGTCCAAGTCAGCTAGTCAGAACTTGCCCAGGTATGGCTTCGTAGAACAAGATAACAGTAGAGCCCTGAGTAGGGTCTCCGTTCAGGTCACAACTCTCCTACTTGCTGTGTGACCTCGGGCCAGCACTCACACTCTGAGCTAGTTGCCATGTCTGGAAGCTTCATGCACTCACTCTGAACACATTGAAAGCCTCTGTTAACATGCTGGTGGGCTCTGCGCGAGATAAAAAGGCACATTGACTCAGCTCCTGCTTTGAGGAAGCTTTTAGTTGGGAAGCTAAATGCCAGCTGGGAGGTGGTCAGTTCTGTAAGAGCAAGATGAGTCCCTGGGGATTGAGAGGTGGCGTTGCGTTGGGCCTTGAAGGATGGACAGAATGAATTAGGATGAGGAGGAAAGGGTGCTTGCAGCCAAAAGTCCTTCATACCCTCACAGAAAAACAATGTTTGTCACTCCAGGGCCCCTCCATGTTCTCTCTCACATCCAGTCCTCTGCAAATGCTGTTCCATTGCCTTGGCCATCTGACCATCTTGGAAAACTCAGCTCTTGAGTCACCTCCATCCTGTCTTCCTTTGGGTTCTCACGGCGCCTTGTACATCTCTCCGTTATTTTACCCGCCTTACCGTGTTGTTGCAGTGTGAGCTGGCCCCAGGGAGCCCAGGGCCTGGTTGAAGGAATGACAAGTAGTGTGGCCTGCTGGAGTAGGGGAAGTGGGTCCAGACAGGTGGCTGAGGAGGAGCACAGGGGCAGCGTGTCAGGTGCAGAGTTTCAGTCGGGGTGAGCAGGCCAGAGCTGGGCAGGGGTGGCCGGGGAGCCTGGGCGGCTCATGCCAGGTTCTCGACAGCGGTATTTTTCAGATTTGTTTGATACACTTAACATCTCCACCCCATACCTATTCCACAGCATAGCACTTAACTCATGTGCAATGCATTGTGATGTGTACTGTTTTATTTCATTTTTTAAATGCTGGAGAACACTGTGGGGCCTCCCAGGTGCCCCAGTCTACTACTTGGCTGTTCCACTGGGGGCTGTGGAAGGAGGGCTAGTGTCTTGGGGCTGGAAGTGGGGGTGGTGGGCAGGCCAGGCTCTATTCCTGTTTTCATCCAGGCTCTATTCCACCAGAGGCCTAGGGAGGGATGGATATGGGGAGGTTCTGCGTCTGCAAAGCCTGGCCTTCCTCTGGCCAAGATCAGTGAGAGCCACAGAAGGCTGTTGGCAGGGACGGGGCCCAGCCTTGCTTTGGAGGTTCAAGTACTGAGACTAGAGGAACCTATCCTGCCTGAGCAGCGCAGATGGAGGCAAGCGGGAGATGGAGGCAAGCGTCGGGAGCAGCCCAGGTGACATCGTGAAGAGGGAGGGAGATGCAGAAGCTGCCAGCCCAGCCAGAGCCATGTCCCAGAGAAGGCCTGGACTCCTGGCTCAGCCCCATCCTCAGTGCAGGGACGGGCTCAGAGACACTGCAGCTCTAGGTTGGGGGGAGGCCCTTGTAGAGCAGACAGGGTCATGTGACATCTCTTCCCTCACTCCCCCTCCCATGCACTGGCTGGGCAGGGCAGTAGAAAGTTCTAGGGATTACATCTCACTCAACCACAGCTGGTTCTTCAGCTCACTTCTGCGCTTCCCTCTTTCCCTTACTGTGATGCCTCAGGCCAACCTCTGCCCCTCTCTGAACACCGATCAGCCAGCTTGCTCCTGACCCGTTTGAGCCTCCCAAGGGGAGACAGGAGCCGGTGAGTGTCTGAGAGGCAGTAGTGCGGCTCACGTTACTATGGGGACTCCTCCAAGTGGGAGTCGCTGTCCAGACTCTAGACTCAGGGAGAGGAAGCCTGTACTTCCTGCATGTTGGAGGGGGAGGTAATTATCTCTTAGCCTTGCAGAGAGAAAAGGCTTGGGGTTTGTAGTCCCTTGAGAGGAACAGTGTTCTGATACAGGCCTCGGGCTGAGAGTGAGTGGATACAGACTCAGAGGCTTTCCCAGGACAGGAGAGCCCCTCTAGGTGTTCTCCACAGAAGGGAACGCAGAAGAACCTAGGGAAAGTGGTCAGGACTTACCTCAGGTTATATTTGTGGCCGTAATGGGCTGCACCAGTCAAGAGAACAGATCAGCCATAAAATTCCCCAGTAATGTGGATGCAGGAGAAATAGTTCCTTTAAGTTTAACTGACTTTCCCAAGCTTGCGTAACCTGAAAGGCAAACCTTGAAATTGGGGTTTGTCTGAATCTTAAACCTGCCTTCTTCCTTCCCTCGTTGGCCCAGTCCCTTCTGTGGTCCTCAGTGCTGCAGTGCGGGTGCAGCCACGTGGAGATGGGTAGGTTGCCTGAGCGGAGCCCTGGGGCTTTGAGACACGGGAGCCAGGGAGGAGAGAGGGTGGATCCACTCAGGCCAGCCCCGTGCTTGGCCAGACCTCCCTCCTGGCTTGGAAAAGGTCCAGGGTGGGACAAGTCCTACATGCTTCTTTGGGGTCACACCTCCTTCCCTAGTTGCCTCAGGTAACTGCTGGCCATATCTTTCCCTTTTTAAGCCTCCTACTCTACCTGGCCACCAGGTTGCAGTCTCCTTCCTTAAGCTTCTGTTGTAGGCCTGGCCTCCTAGGGATGCTTTGCTCCTCCGGGCGCCCTCTGTCTGGAGAGGCTGCTCAGGGGCAGAACCAGGGAAGAGAAGACGAATGTGAGAGGAACCCTAAGTACACAGAGTAATGACACCAAAACTGGGACTTCAAAGGGCACCTGAGACTCAGAAGGGAAGTGAGTTGTTTGAGGACATGTAGCTAGTGAATGGCAAAGCCGGAACTCCCACTGACCTCCATTCCCTAGGCCTGAACTCATCCCACTACCCCTGCTGGGCTGTTTATGGACATGCATTTATTAGCCAGCTGAAGCAAGCATCAAGTCACTTCTAATTGGATTAGGTTACACTTCAGGCTACCATTTGTGTACACTGTTAAAGAGATGTTCAGACAATGAGGGGAGGTTGTATTGTCCTCTCAGGCAAAGTAAAACATCCAATGTTGCAATCCCAACAAAACTGATCTGGGAAGGCCGGGCACAGTGGCTCATACCTATAATCCCAGCACTTTGGGAGACCAAAGTAGGAGGATCACTTGAGGCCAGGAGTTTGAGACCAGCCTGAGCAACATAGTGAAATTCCATCTCTACAAAAAATTTAAAAGTTATAGTCCCGTGTGGTGGCGCGCGCCTGTAGTCCCAGCTACTTGGGAGGCTGGGGTGGGAGGATCACTTGAACCCAGGAATCTGAGGTTACAGTGAGCTATAATCGTGCCACTGCACTCCAGTCTGGGCAACAGAGTGAGACCCTGTCTCTAAAAAACAAACAAACAAACAAACTGACCTGTGAAGAAAGATCCAATGGGCAGTGCAGGGGTAGGGGCGGAGGAGTGGAGGCATACAGGGTGAAGGGCAGGGAGTAAGGGAGACACCCTGATGTCCAAATGGCAAAGGAAGGCGAGCAGGGAGAGACCACGTGCCCTGAACATCTGCGTTGATCCAGGGCCTGTGCCATCCCTTCACACCTAACATTTAAATATCAAGACAAGGTAGGAATTGTCCCACTTACAAGAACTGTGAGCTCAGAGACAGCCGAAGTAACTTGTGCAGGTCTCAAAGCCAGGATTCTAACTCAGGTCTCTGGCTCCAAAGTCTGTGCTCCTTCTATTAAACTGGTTCTGATGAAATCAGCAGCCCCCCAGTGCCTGTTGCCGGCTGACTGTCGGTCAGTGTCAGAAGGGGAGCCATTTCTCAGTATCGATTCACTACGGCGGATACCATCTTGGCATCTGACCCCTGGACGAGTTGGAGACCTTGCTGAGTTTCCAGCACCTAGGCTGATGCCTGCCCGGCACATAGTAGGCCCTCAGGAAATAGCTGTTCAGCTGTGCTTCGTCGGGGACGGTGAGGACGCTATGGGCACAGGACACTGACTCTTCGTTGGAAGCAGATGAGGGTCTGGGGGCTGGTGAGGGGTTCCCAGAAGGCCCCAGCCCTCTCAAAACACACGGCACTCCTGCAGACTGTAACCACGTCCCGTCAGTTGTGAGCCTGCACAGGATCTTTAAGCAGCAGGGGACTGGGCTGGATTCTCCATAGGGAGAATTGCCCAGATGTGGCCCTGGTCTCCGCCCCGAGCTCAAGATCTAAGACAGATGGTGGTGTCGGACGTGGGCTCAGACTATCAGCAGAATACAGTGTGTGACCGTGTCATGCTGGATCAGGAAGTGTCACCTCAACAGAGACAAGAACAAGGCATCGGAGGCTTAAACAAATAAATGTCCGTCCCAGCTAGCACGGCACACTTTTGTGCTCCTCACCTTTGAATGGAGTCTTCTCTGCCTGGAGTACAGCAAAAATTTTGTTTATTTTTGCCACTACACTAAAGTTTTCTAGGGCTGCAACTGTGTTTGCCCATCTTTGTCTCGACAGCAGTGAGCACAGGGCTACAGCTGCTGCTTATTGAACGGGTGGGTGAGGAGAGAAATGCGCACCGAGTGCGGGGCTCGCAGCGGACCGGATGCTGGCAAATGGTGGGCTCTGACCCGGGTCATGCTCTAGTGCTGTCAGGGAGTTGCCTTCTGCCCTGCCAGTGGGGGAAACGCCAAAACCTACTCAGGCTAGTGGGGAAGCGGGGCTCCAGCCCTTTTCCAGAGGAAGAAGTATCCTGTGTTTTGGCTGTTCAGACAGGGAGAGAGAACAGCTTGGCTGAAGCTGGCAAATCCTCACGTCCCTTGGAGATAACAGGCCTGTGAGAAAGGGGAGGCCTGGAGGAGGATCTTCGAGGCAGCCCCAGCACAGCCAGGCACATGCAAAGCACTGGGATCCCAGGACATGCCACACCAAGAAGACATGTCCCCAAGGGGCAGCGAAGCAGCAGTCACCAAAAGGGACCTGGCCATGTCAGACCTGCCCAAGCTAGCCATGGAGTGCCAGGGGCTTTTTCAGCCTGGCTGTCACTCATGTTTCCGGGCCAAAGTGTGACTAGTGGGACCCTTTCCCAGGGACTGTAGAGGATTTCAGGAGGGTGCTTGCTTTGCAGCCCTGCAACCATGGGACTGTTTACCAAGAATCTCAGCCTGGCAAAGATGGGAAGAGATAAGTGAGCATCTCTGGCCCAACACCCTCATTGCAGAGATAGGGAAGTATTTACCGGGCAGTAAAAAAGAAAAAAAATGAATTTATTATTTCCAAAAAAAGGTACCAAGGTGGACAGCACAGGAGACAATAAAATTTATATTACATTCATAGTGTTTTTATTACTCTTGGTAGAAGAGCGTGAGTCTTTCTTTGAACTTAGGGTCTCTAAATGTCTCAGTCCTGCTCTAAGACCAGAGAAACTGCTTTTCCAAGGTCGCTCAGGGAATCAGCAGTAGAGATGGGACTGGACTCCAGCATCCTGACTCCTGAACCAGTGCTCTGCGCTGCAGTGACCTGTTGCATAATACTGAATAACAGTGGATTGTCTTCTCTTTTATGAAATTTCCATTTGGTCCTTTGCTACCGGCCAGCAGTCCAGTTGGGGGGAGTGATGATGTCGGTCTTCTGGGACAGCCGGTGGACAGATTTGCCCCAGGTTTCTGGATGCAGCTCCTGCTAGCAAAAGTGTTACACTCCTTTTGCGCCAGGAACACTGACACGGGGGTCATGCAAATGCTAAAACAAGACGTGCAAGAACTGTTGGCGCTCCGCGCACGGAACAGGGGCCCTGCCTTCCCCTCCCCCAATCTTTGCCCTGGTGGCCAAGCACTGGGCTCCGCCCCTTCCCCCACAAGACCGCGAGTACCCCTAGGCATGGAGGTAGCAGATGCTCGGTAGCCAGAGACTTCGGCAGAAAGAGGCGGGATGGTGGGGGCGTGATGGTGGCCAGGATCTGGCCACCTGGGTCAGCTACGCGCCCTCGCCCCCGGCCGACCCGGACTCGCAGCCCAGGTCCCACCACGCCGTGAAGTGTGCGGAAAGTTTTGCAGTTGCTTCCCCGCCCGCGCCAGTCGGGGAGCTGTGACGCAGCGTCTGGGGCTCCTGGCCGGGACAGAGTAGAGAGGGAAGGCGAGGTGGAGAGAGATTGGGAAACTGCAG
>VBSM01003215.1:11047516-11061731 GCA_008086735.1 Cheirogaleus medius | reverse complement strand
TCTCACTCTGTTGCCCAGGCTGGTCTTGAACTCCTGGCCTCAAGTAATCCTCCTGTCCGGCCTCCCAAAGTGCTAGGATTACAGGCGTGAGCCACCATGCCCAGCCTACATCTGTTTTTAAAGGCGTTTATAATCTAGAGGATGTTGAACCTTTGCACATAGAATACAAGCTTGTCTTTCTACCTTCTCTAGTTGAGTACAGTTCAACATGCATGTATTGAGCACCTGTTGTATTCTCAGCACTGGGGAGACATACATGGATAAGATACAACTCTTGAAAAGTTTAATGGGGAGACAGACCCCTAAAAGGATCACGTGAATATTTCTGGCAGATCCCCCTAGTAACCTATGAAGAGGCAGGGAGGGCATTGTATAATTCGGTTTATGCGTTAAGAGAACAGACTGAGCCCCTAAGGTCATTTAGGTTGTAAATGGCAGGACTGGAACCTGGACTCCCAGGCGAGATCTGCCGCATGGCTGCCCAGGTCCCAGAGAGGGTCCCAGGCAGACTCCTTCTGTCCTAGCGTCTGCCAGGACAAGGGGCGCGGGCGCTGCCTCGCCTCCTTCTGCACTTTTCCTTCCAGCTGCGTATTGTGTGATCTCATTTTCCTTTTGCAGCTTCCCTTGGAGTTTATTTCTGCAGACCGGAATGTGGCTGGGAGAGAGCACACCCCATCTGCCCTGGCCCTCACAGAGGTCCCCCCACTTTCCCCTGACACACCCTCCTCCTTGCGTCTCCCTTCTGGGCGACCTGAGGACGGGTCCAGAAGTTCAAAGACAGGAACAAATGATGGTTGCGAGGGACTGGGCACCCACGGGAACTGGGGTTGGGAGGACTCTGCATCTGGACTGTGGGTTTATTTTTCTTTTACTTCTTCTCAAGAGCAGTTGAAACACTCAAGTGCTTGGCCTTATTTCCTCTTATCGTGTCTTCTTATCCAGATCGCAGTGTCTGCTAAGCCTGGTTCCCAGGCTCTCTGCTGTGAAACACAAACAGATCCCTGAGCTCACTGTCCCAGTCTGGGCAGAGGCTCTTGCTTAAATATCAAGAAGCAGTGATGGCTTTCCGTTACTGAGCGCTCACCAGGTACAGAGCATCAGTGAGCACGCTTTCTCTTAATCCTCCCAGAAACGCGTGACACAGGTCTTATTGGTGTCCTCCCCAAACTGAGGCTCACAGAAGTGTGACGGCCAGCGCAAGGGCCCAAGCAGGGATTTGAACCTGGGTAGGTCCACATTCCAGACCTGCCCTCCCCAGCCCTCAGCCACGGTGCCTTCCGGAGGTGTGGGCAAGGCCCCGTGGACCTGTCTTTGCAGAAGGGGACACATGTTTAATGTTGGCTGTAGTTTAAGGGAGATCCTGAAGGCTCCCAAGCAAAAAAGATTCTAAATTCACTTGACTTTAAAGAGTGCCATGCTTTGCTTTTAGAACCAAACAAGTCATCCTTGGATGTTGCCGTGTCAGAAGGCCAGGGAATTACCAGTGAGTAGAGCAGAAGCTCATCATGAGACGTGTCATAATTTCTTAGTCACATTGTGCTGTGTTGCAGACATTTCTCGTGTCTCATGTGCAGTATGTCACAGGGACGGTATGGTTGCTGGGCAGTAGACCTGGCCCCCTACTTTTTTTTTTTTTCTTTTTAATTTTGAAATAGGTACAGCCCTCTGGTCATTCTTAATAGAGCCCAGGATACTGAAGAATGTTTTGCCACTCTGAGAGGAAACAATGGTGCAACTCCCATTCCACCTGGGGCGAGGACGGCAAAAGGGCTGGGTGGGGACTTTGGCAAGCCGGTGAGCCCACACCCAAGTGGGCGCCTCCACCAGGCCCCTGTGCCTGGCTCCCCGCAGGCCTGCTGCCTCCTGATGATTCCGAGAGAAGCTGGAAATCCACATTTTTACGTGAAATCTCTTTGAGTTTTAAATGTTGGCTCACTTTCCTTTTACATACCCTGAGGTCCAAACACACCTCACCTGTTGGCTGGCTATCAGTTTAAAATACCTGGAGTGGTTATTTGGTGTCAGCTCTGGAATCCCTTTTCCTGGCCTTCCAGCCTGGCTTTTTCCATTCTTGTTATCAAGATGTTTAATCTCACAGTTATTTAATATCTCAGTTTCCTCATCTGTCACAGGGAGATAAGAATTTTCCCTACATCTGAGGGTTGCTGTGAGGATTAATGGGAAAGCCTCAGAACCCAGTGCCTGGCACCTAAAAGCACATGGTCAATGTTAACTCAAATCAGTATTTGTGTCTCTTTCCACAAGTGCAGGGTGACTGTATGTCCCAGTTCATGCTTGGTGTGCTGGCGTCATTATTACTAACTCCCCATTTCATTCTCAATATTGGACAATACCTTACATGGCCAGCCTGTATAAGCAAATACTGGCATTGTGCTGTTTAGGACTTCACCAAGTTTGAGACCTAATAAAAAGGCCATGGTTCTGGTTAAGTCTCCTTGGACAAGCCACCTGACCTCTCTGTGCTTCAGTTTTCACATCATAAACGATTGACAAGATGAATTCTGAGATGCCTCAGTTCACATTCATCCTGTCACTTGACAAACATTTATCATGAGTCCAAACTGTGCCCAGGACATGGAGAGGCCAGGGACAGAACCTGGGTCCCCCACAGACGCCTGGCCAAGGAGCACCTTCCGTGCAGGTTGGTGGGAATCACTGCCCTTTTTTTCAAGTGTTACTTGAAAGACTGTTACCAAGAAACTGAATTGAATGTTAGCATTTTAAACCTCAGTTTCTCACAAATCGTTACATTTCAGTACAGTTCTCTACACATTTCTTTTGTATGTTTGGGTGTCTAAATTTTTTCTTATTTAGAAAACTAGTACAAGTGTTCATTGTGGAAAATTATAAATTACAGAAAGGCCCAAAGATTTTTCTTCATTTCTGTTGATTCTGCAGCGCGGGAAAGCTTCTAATACTTTAGCCTTATGTTCCCTTCACCTACCCACCCACCCCACACCTCTGTGGACATTTTGTCCCAAACTACGTTTTTTAAAAAAATACTCTCAGGGCCCAGCGCAGTGGCTCTTGTCTATAACGCGGCACTTTGGGAGACCTAGGTGGGAGGATCTCTTTGAGGCCAGGAGTTCAAGACCAGCCTGAGCAAGACAGTGAGATCCCCACCACACACACACACACACACACACGGCCGCCCCTTACAAAAAAATTTAAAAATTAGCCAGATGTGGTGGCACGAGTTTGTAATCCTAGTAGTCTCTCTTACTTAGAGGCTGAAGCGGAGGCTCTTTGAGCCCAAAAGTTTAAGGCTGCAGTGGGCTATGATCAGCCACCGTCACAGGCTGGGCAACAGGGCAAGACTCTCTCTCAAAACAATAATGCTCTCCCCAAATTTGTGTGGATGTCTCCTAATAAATTCACTCATGCATTCATCCTCCATCAGCCAGGTATGAAGTCCTAACCCGGCACTGCGGCCAGGGCTCCCGATGGGCTCTCCCACCAGATTTTAGGAAGTGCCATGTGCACAACTCCCTCCCACCGATGACACAAAAGCGTGGCTCTGCAGGGGGCTTTGGGACCTGATTTGTTGAGTAGGTGGCCATTGCTGTTGGTGATGTGGTCCTTGCAAGGGTGCAAGTGATGGATGGCTTCGCCTGGCACAGCCCTGCCCCCACCCACGTGCGACCCAGTGCTGTCTCTGAATTCTACCCTTCGTGGTCAGGCGGGTCAATGAGGTTGGATTGTGCTGGCTCAGAAAGCCACTTCCTGCCATCACCAGAGCCAGCCGTTGTTGTGTAAGTCCCCCCACGGGGAAGGAAGTGGCTCTTGGGCTGTTTATTTTGGCTGCGGGCTCACAGAAGGCGCCGGGGGCAGAGGCCGCACAGGCTCGTTTGCTGAGCTGGGCTGGGCCGAGGGGGCGCACCGCAGATCTGACGGGAGCACGAGGTGGAGGCGAGAGGGATGCCCCTCGGATGGGGGGAAGGGGATGCCCTGTGCAGACCCGAAACTCCTAGGGCAGGTGGGTCTCGGCGCGACTGACCCTGGGCCCAGGGGTGAAGGAGGAAGGGGTCAAGGTGTGCTGGGGTTGGAGGCCTTGGGTGGCTCACCCCCCTCTTCATCCTGCAAGAGGGGGCCTGGGAAAGGACTGGCCGAAAATACTGTGATGCTTTACTCTGAGAAGACAAAAGCCAGCAGGGGATGAGATCAAACACCATTACATGGCAAGAGGGAGGCCAGGCCAGCTAAGGATTTGCATTCCCAGAGAACCCAGGGCAGCCCCCACCTAGCCCGCACCACCTGGGGTGGGGGCCAGGGCACCAACAGAAGATGAAAGTGCCTTTCTGAACTCCGATTCTCACTCCCCACCACCCCCTGCACATCCCCCTTCTGGCATTTAATAGGTGGAGGTGACAGTCCCACCTCTTAACCCATTGCCTGTCAGAGTTTGCTTTAACATCTTTCTAGAATACAGGATATCACATTCTGCAACACAGAGATTTTAAAGAGAGAAAAGCATCTCTGCAAATGCGTGGTGAAGGAAGCCACCACAGCTGGGGCCAGAGACTGCGCACGCTGTGTGACAGCAACAGAGCAGCCACTGGCTGTGTGTACAGTTTGGGCACAGGCACTTTAAGCAGTGGGAGGCAGGCATTTGGCCTGGCGGCAATAGGGGCCTTTGGGGAGGAAAGAAGAGAGGTGAAAAGCAGAGGGTGGAGGGCAGCCCACCATAGCTCAGGACTTTGGTGGGGGTGTTGCACAGTAGGGCCGGGTACTGGGGCTGGATGTCATGGGGCCAGCCCTGGATGGAATAGAAGGGATGCTCCCCTCCTCCCAGCCCGGGGTAGAATGTGCATGCATGTACATGGACACAGTCTCTAGCCAGCGGTGGTGCAGGGTGGGGTGCTGGGTCCCCAGGGTTGGCCCCTTGGCAGGGCGGGGCTGGCAGCTTCTGCTGACTCAGGGACGTTTCTAGCCCTGGCCTCAGGGCCAAACGGCTCATTGAAAACAGCTGCTCCTCTTGGCTGTCGGCCCTTCGGGCAGCCTCTGGCTCTCCCTGGGATGACCCCTAGCCTCTGCGTGGCCTGGGGAGGGGGGCACTCAGCAGCTGGAGGCCATACTGCCATGCCCTCAAGAACCGATTGGATCCTCCTCCAGGGCTTGTCAGCTGGCCCCCAGTCCCCAGCTCTCCAGGAGCTAAGCCAGGGGGCCCCTGGGCCATGCGTTCCTGTCTCCAGCCTTTGCTCCTGCGGTTCCCCCACTTGGAACACCCTCCTCGTCCTTGTCTCTGCTTGCGACTTTCAGGGTTATGTTCGACATGCCTCTCATTCAACACATATTTGTCGAGAGTCTGCGGCATGCCAGGCACCATGCTAGAATTAACTTCTCATCTGCTTCCTTCAGCCACGATGTCTTCGACTCGCAATAGAGAGCAGCCGTCTTATCTGAGGTCAGACCTCTGGCTGCGTCCGCTGCTGGGCCGAGTCTGGGTTAGCTGCTGGGACAGCTGAGAGCTTTGCTCCAGAGGGACAAACTGTCGTCAAGACTTTGCACTCCGCCTCAGGACTCAACCAAAGCATTGTGTGTGCCTTTAAGGCAGATGGGAAGGGAAAGGAGGTCTCAGGAAGGGAAAGGACATCTCAGTGACTGTGACGGGCAGCCTGGAGGGAAGAGATGGGGGTTACTCAATGCAGGGTGACTTGCTTTAAAACCCGGTTGCCTCTGAGCACAGGAATTAATGCTCTAGGTGACCTGGATGCCTGAGGACTACACATCAGAAAGATTCTTATCACACTTCAGTTATCTGCAGAGTCCATTTCTGCCCAACATCTTCATCCCCGACTGTGCAGTATAAATTAGGTTTGTTTTGCAAGCTTGTCAGTGTGGGCATTGTGCTTTCTCGTGGATTGCTTCATGAATTCTGCCTCTCCGGCCTCATTGTAAGCAACATGAGGGCAGAGCCCATATTGTCTGATTTATTTTTAATTTCCCTGTAGTTCCTAGTACAGAGCTTCATAAATGTTCATCGGGTGATAAGGAGAAAGGGCTGAGGGTCCATCCTCCAGGCACGGAGGTGCAGAGGCAAAAGCTGGTCTGACAGGGCAGAGGGGCTGCTGCAAACTGGGACAGAAACCCAGTGCAAACAAGCTCAGCAAAAAAGTGAATGTAGGAGCCCATGTGGCTGTGAATGATCCCAAGGGATTCACAGAATGCAGGGAGGAGCTGCAGGAACTGAGGGACAGGGACCAGGATCGGACATCCAGCACAGTGAGGACTCCCTTCCTCCCCTGCGATCACTCGGCTCTGCTCAGCTCTGCTTCTCGTTATGTATTTTCCCTTCATGGTAGAACACATGGTATCGGCAGCCCCAGTCTAGCAATCTAAACAGAAAGAGGAAACTATGTATTCCAGGGGAGTTCTTTGATCAGCCCTGTTTGAGTTATGTGCCCAAAGTGCGTGGCCAAGGGATGGATACTGTCATCAGGCAACAAGTAGCCAGAGATGCATGATATATTTACACAAGAAGAAGAAGAAGGGGGGGATGGGTAGTTTGCTGGGCTGACAAAAACAGAAGGCCAAAAACTGTGGGCAGCTCAGTGAGGTCCAGGATTATGTCATCCTGGACCACCCTGCCAAACCATATGGCGATAAGGGCTGGGATCATGTCTCTGTTGTTCACCACTATATCCACAGTGTCTGACGCCATGCCTGACATCTATGAAATTCTTGGTAAATATATGTTGAATGAATGAATGAGTTGTATGCAGCTGGTGCTCAATGCACAGCTACCTGCCTAGCTTCATTCATTTCCTTATTCACACATTGAGCCACAACTTGATGCATAGCACTGAGCTAGGCACGGTATGATTGCCAACACAATGCAACAGGTCGCCTTTGTCTTTGGGGAGGACAATCCCAAGATCCTTGTGAGGGGCCCTGCACCCTCTGAGGTGGGCACTTTCACTCTCTGCACTGATGCCTGATGCTCCCATGAGTGTGGCCGAGGCTGGAGGTGCAGATGAGGGTGGAAGGACCCTCTTAGGTCGGGGGGCATCAGGCCTCTGCACGCTTCATATGTGCTCGATGAAGCACAGGACTCCTTCCTTCCCTTCCCTCTCTCCTCAGCGGTTCCAGCTCACCAAGGCTGAGCTCGCGCCCCTCCTCCACTGGATCCTGGAGAAAGAGCCTCCTTCTGTGAGGGCCCAGACCCAACCCTCGACTTTGGGTGGGAAATGCTCTCCCAAGAGCCCCGACCCACAACTTGGCGGAGTCCCCAGGATCCACCGACCGCAGCTCCCCTCAGGCTCTCCTTTGCTTTCTAGCTCTCATAGGGGCCCCTCCTCTGCCCCCAATTCCTTGTCCTTGTCCTTGTCGCATTTGCTGCCAGTGCAGTTCTGTGACCCGCATTCTTCACCCTCTTCCTCCTCTGGATCCGCAGAGCCTTCCGATCTCTGCCTGACCAAGTCTCCGGGCCTCTGGGAAGCACAGAGTTCGCTCTGACGCCCCCAGTCACCTGGGATTTTAGGGGCTTGTTTGTCCTCATGCCCTGCTGGGTCCAAACCCAGAGTTCTTCTCTGACTGGATTGTAAATCCTATTGGGGGCAGGACGGCGCTGTGTTTGCCAGTGGCCTCAGCGTTGCCTGGAACAAGCTACGCACCTAGCAGCTGCTCCAGAGAGTTAGGTGGATTCGAACCCAGAATTTAAGGTGTCAGAGGGAGGAAGGGGGCTCACAGCCATGCCTCATGTGACAGAGGAGGAAACTGAGGCTTTGAAAGGTTCTGCGATTGGACACTCTCGTTCCTTCCCCTTTCTGGGGCCTGTTTCCCCATCTGTCAAGTGAGGGGAGGTTGGCCTTACCCCGGGAGTAGCCCCTGCCAACTAACCTGCATCTTTCAGACCCTTCACCTGCCATTTGTGACAACTGTCACAGCCGACAGGAGCAGATTTAGCACACTGTGGGATTTCTGGCTGGGCGTTCAGGGAAGCCACCGTCCCCTCAGGCTGCTGTGAGCTCACACGCGGGCTTGGGCCTCATTCCCCAGTCCCCTCTCTGAGAAGCATCTATAGAAGCGAGCAGTATTTTCTCATTTTTCTGGCCTCAGGCCTTTTCCCTGCCCCTCGCCAAGGGCCACTTTCTGTTGCTACTGGTTGTCCTTGCTAGACTGGTGCTGAGAATCAAATACCCAGTCCTTAAAGGAAGCCTGGGCAGTCCTGGATCAAGTCCGGGGACAGTTTATGGTTTCTGGAGGGTGGTTGGGAAGTGTCGTAGTCTGTTTGGGGTGCTGTAACAAAATGCCACGAACAGGTGGCTTACAAACAGCAGAAACTTATTTCTCACAGTTTGGGGGTCAGGAAGTCCAAGATCAAGGTGCTGGCAGACTCAGTGTCTAGTGAGGGTGTGCTTCCTCAGACAGCATCTTCTCCCTGTCGCTTCACACGGTGGGAGGGGCCAGGGTCTCTCAGGGGCCTCTTTTATAAAGGCACTAACCTGATTCACGAGGGTTCTGCCCTCACAAAGCACCTCTCAAAGGCCCACCTCCTAGTACCGTCACCTTGCGGGGTTATGATCTCAACATATGCATTTGGGAGTTGGCACAAATATGCAGTTCGTGGCAGGAGAGAAGGAGCAGGTGAAGGGTAGAGACCCAGAACCAGGTGGGGGGCATCAGCTGTGGCACTCGCCCTGCTGGTCCTTCAGAGCTCATCTGGCCCAGAGAAGACCCTCATGCTGGTGCTGTCAGAGGATAGAGTGACAGGGGCCCTGCCCACCAACCTCTGCCACTGCGGTGTTTTGAGCACTCAGTGACGGGAGCTATGGGCACTGTTTCAGGAAAATAAATCCGGCAGCTGGGACAAGGAGCAGAAGGATAGGCCGGTTGGTTATCTAGGCGTGTGACGCATTCATTTATGCATTCATTCATTCATTCATTCAGTATTTAAGCACTACTCCATGTCAGGCTGGGGATCAGTGGGGCAAAGACAGAGAAAGTCCTCAGGAGCTTGTGAGCAAGAAGAGAGACACAGAACATAAACCGAACATGTCACATGACGAGTTCTGCTTCTGGAAATGGCAGGGCAGCTTGTGTCAGTCTAATTCTCTAAAAATGCTTATCGATGAAAGATAAAGTATAAAATATGGTGGTTTGAAGGCACTGGACGGCAATTAAAACCAGAAGGATGTAGCAAGGAAAAAAACCTTGAAAGAAAAGAGCAGAATAGGTGAGTGGACATTTAACTAGCTCCCCCCCTGAGCACACTGCTTGCTTTGAGGAACTCACACAGAACGTGGCAGTTTTACTGGGTTTGTAGAAACAGAGGTCAGAGTTTGAAGCCACTAGAAAGGCTTAAAATTGAGAAAGAAAATCTTGGAAAGGAAGGAGCCACAGAGATTCCCCCCGCAGATTTTTCTCAATTCTGCGTTTGGTGATTCTTCAACTGTGCTTTTGCAGGGCGAGACTCTAAGCAGCCGGGAGGCAGAGGTTTCAGCTGCTCCCTGGGGCTGAGGAAAGAGTTTAGGATTCAAGTTCCACCAAGTTTGAGGGGCTTGGTAATCATGTACAGCTTTCTTTTGAAATCCCAGAAGGGCCTCACCTTATGATTAAATCCAAGGTTAAGAGCCACACCCTAAGACTAAAAGCAAAACCCAAACAGCCCCACCCTAGCAAAACCTAACACCAAGCCTCCACAGGATCAAGGTGATCCTCTGGTAATTTAACTGCCTGCCAGAACAAAACTCAGCACTATTTATAGGAAGATAAAAAAATCCAGATTCCCCATAACATATCATATACAACATCCAGTATACAATAAAATAAGTCCAGACTCCTTATGGCATTATCTACAATGTCCAGTATATAATAAAAATTACTAGACATGTAGGCTGCAGGAAAGAGTGACCAATAATCAAGAGAATAAATAGTCAATAGATGCAGATTCACAGAGAACCCAGATGTTGAAAAAAAATCAGATAATAAGTGCTGTGAAGAGAATTATTATACAGTCAAGCGATATGATAGAGAACAACTGTGGTCACTTTAGTCTGGGAGGCCAGGGAGGGGTAAAGGCCTCTCTAAAGATGTGACTCTTTTTTTAAAAAAAAAAATGTGAAATGCCAGGTAGAAGAAAAGATTCAAAGAGCCAGGCCTGTTCAAAGAAGAAAAAGGAAGTTAATAGGGCTTGAGCAAGCGGGAGAAATAGGATCTGAGATCAGACTGGGAGGGAGGACCAGATCATGTCCAACCTGTAGCTCATAGTAAAGAGTTTGAATTTTATTTGAAGACAGATCAATCACCTTTGAAGGAATTTCAGCAGGAGGGAGACTTACCTGACTTCTGTTGTTGTTTTTATTTCTTTTACCGTGAGTGAAGCTGTCATTTCAAATATTTAAGAGCCAATTGGCATTTCCTTTTTTTTGCTCTCTATGCATAATTTTTATTCATTTTCTACTGCATCATTGATATTTTCTTCATAATGTATTTGTTTGTTTGTTTAGTAGAAGCTCTTTTTAAATTGTTTTTTAAATTTTTATTTATTTTAATTTTTTTTTAGAGACAAGGTCTTGCTCTGTTGCTCAGGCTGGGGTGCAGTGGCAACATCATAGCTCACTGCAGCCTTGAACTCCTGGGCTCAAGTGATTCTCCTGCCTCAGCCTCCCAAGTAGCTGGGACTACAGGCATGTGTCACCACGCCCAGCTAAAAATTGTTTTGTAAAGATGGGGTCTTGCCCAGGCTGGCCTCAAGGGCTCCACATGAGCCACAGCACCTGGTCCCTGTCATTTAAATTTTGACCTTGCTTATGGCATTTATGTTGCCATGAAAAAATTCTTTTTTATAAAAAAATTCTTACTGTTTTCTTTGAATTCATTGAATTCATCACTGTTTTCTTTATGACCTTCAATACTCCAGTAGTATTAACAATTTTTTTTCTGGAACCGATTTACATCTTTAAAAGATCATTCTGGCTGTCCATGGAGAATGGACTATAGAGGGATGCTAGAGCCAGCGTGGGGAGAACAGAAAGAACTTGGGATTTGGACTCAGGAAACTAGGGCCAAATTCCAGCTCCATCCCTTACCCGTCTTATGACTGGTTATCAAATTGCTTCACCACCCTTAGTCAATTTGTTTAACTATAACATAGAAGAATAATAATAACGCTGAACATTTACAGTGGTCTTACTGTGGGCCAGATTCTGTTCCAAACACTTCCCATGTGTTATCTCATTTAATCTTTGCCATAGTCTTAGGATGAGAAAAGAGGGTCATAGAGAGGTTAAGCACCTCGCCCGAGTCACGCATTCAGTGGCAAAGCTGGAGTCCCCACACTGGCAGTCTGACTCATGCTCGCAAGGCATGCAAAGGATCCTGCGGAGCCGGTGGGTGCAGCAGTTCCCTGGAGACTGGGATGTGCTCTCTGCGTGTGTCATGTGCTCAAGTGGCAGCCGGGGAGCAAGAGGAAGGTGGATGTCAGAGAGACCTGGGTTTGCTTCCTGGCTGTGTGACGCCGTGAGTAGGTCACTGCTTATTTCTCAGCCTCAGTCTAGCTTTTGTTTTGTTTTTCTTTTTCTCTTTCTTTCTTTCTTCTTCATTACTGAGACATAATTCACATACCATTAAATCGTTCCTTTAAAATAAACGATTAATTGGGTTTTAGTTTATCCACGGAGTTGTACAACTATCATCGATCTACTTTTAGAACATTTTCATCACCCCAAAAAGAAACACCATTCCCTTTAGCAGTCACTGCCCATTCCTGTTACCTCCACCCCAGCCTTGGGCAACCTTCTGTTTCTGCACATTTAAGCCTCTTTTTTTACTTGGTAAAGTTGGTGTGCTGGGGCGGGAGGATATCCAATGTCGTCCACAGAGGGTGTCTGCTCAGTGAGGAGATGGGTGAAAAGAAGAAAGATCGAGTAAGCCAAAGAGTTAAATTGCTCTGTCCAAAAAATAAAGCGTGCGTGTGTGTGTGTGTGCGCACGCACGTGCATGTGTGTGAGGTGTGAGAGTGATTTGGGAAGATTCTAGGAGGCCGAAAGGATGGAACCAGTGAAGCTGAGAGGCAGGGGTGGGGTGGGGTGGGGGGAAGGGTGAGACAAAATGCCTGCAGGCCAGGAAAGAGCTTTGGGCAGAACAAGCCTGCTGTGTAACAGTTGAGACTGAGGTCGCAGTGCCGTGTGTGGTGTAAACGCCTCCACTACTCCTCATAAAATCTTCAGAAAAGTATACAGTACGCGACTTGCCAGGTGGCGTCGGATTTGCTTTTGGGGGTGGGACAGAGCACTGAGTCCCGCCTCCAGGTGGGCCTGGGGCTAGAACAGAGGCTGGCCTCAAAGGCTCGGCCTCATGGGGCACAGGGGCATGCAGTGCCCCTCACCCCCACTCAGTGACGACTGTGATTTAACACACAAGAAAAGGCTCACACCTCAGCGCTGGGCACTGGTCAGTGTCCATAAGCCACACCAGTCTGCAAGGGCCAGCCAGGAGAGCCCCTGTGATGGCTTCGTGTCCTGCCTTCCCTTCCAGAACCCAACGTCTTCCTCATCTTCAGCCACGGACTGCAGGGCTGCCTGGAGGCCCAGGGTGGGCAGGTCAGAGTCACCCCGGCCTGCAATGCCAGTCTCCCTGCCCAGCGCTGGAAGTGGGTCTCCCGGAACCGGCTCTTCAATCTGGGCACCATGCAGTGCCTGGGCACAGGCTGGCCGGGCACCAACACCACGGCCTCCCTGGGCATGTACGAGTGTGACCGGGAGGCACTGAATCTTCGCTGGCACTGTCGCACACTGGGTGACCAGTTGTCCCTGCTCCTGGGGGGCCGCACTGGCAACTTCTCCAAGCCTGGCACCCTTGAGCGGGGAGACCAGACCCGCGGTGGCCAGTGGCGCATCTATGGCAGCGAGGAGGATCTATGTGCCCGGCCCTACTATGGTGAGGGGCTGCTTGCAGGCGAGGGGGTGGGGTCCCTGGTGATCCAGGGACTGGAGCCATGGAGGGACAGACTCCTGGGGGACAAAGCCTTTGGCTTCTGCGGACCCTTGGTAGTCACATCTTTAATTATAACAGGACGCATTTTTGAATAATTAATAAAATTTACTTCAAAGCATTTAATTTACTTTTAAAAAATTTCAAAATTAATACACACTTGTAAAGACTTCAAATAGTACAGAAGTATATAACATAAAATGAAATGAAAATTCCCTCTCCCCAGGGAGACCCTGTGGCAGCCCCCACAGGTGTCTTAGTCTCTGTTTTGCAGGAGGTGAATGGGGACTAGAGTCACCTGGGGAGGGGCCTCTGGTAGTGGGCAGCTCCATCCTGGGGGGCCTTTCCTGGAAGCCACCTGAGTTCCCAGATGGAACTTTTGCAGGGGGGCATGGAGCCTCTGGGTGGGGCAGCTGAACCAGGATTCCTTCAGGCTCAGCCTGGGGGTGACCTGGAGGCCCCTCACCCAGCTGGATTTCAGACAGCCATTGGGGCACTGGGGGAGCCCCTTCCAGCCCTGTGAGATGAGCAGCAGGACCTCCCCCAGGATCCTACAGCAGAGGAGCTTTAAAGCCACTGTCTGGCACTCATGCCTTCTCCCACACTCTGCTGGCCCCTCCCTACCCCCAGCTCCCAGGGTTATAGGGGATTTTCCTTGAGGGGTGAGGGTGGCAGCCTCTGGGCTCAGATGCCAAGGGCTCCCCTCCCCCACAGAGGTCTACACCATCCAGGGGAACTCCCACGGGAAGCCGTGCACCATCCCTTTCAAATATGACAACCAGTGGTTCCACGGCTGCACCAGCACGGGCCGTGAGGACGGGCACCTGTGGTGCGCCACCACCCAGGACTACGGCAAAGATGAGCGCTGGGGCTTCTGCCCCATCAAGAGTGAGAGCAGCAGGGCAGGAGGGAGGCTGGTGATGAGGGGTCCCCCTCCTACCTGGAGCAGCCTGTGTGTGTGTGTGTGTGGGGGGGGTGTCTCTGTATTCCCAAGGGACTCCTGCATGGGCCTGAAGGAGTGGGCTGGGGAGGGACCATTGTCGGGCTGTCGTGGTGGCAGGTAACGACTGCGAGACCTTCTGGGACAAGGACCAGCTGACTGACAGCTGCTACCAGTTTAACTTCCAGTCCACACTGTCATGGAGGGAGGCCTGGGCCAGTTGCGAGCAGCAGGGGGCCGATCTGCTGAGCATCACGGAGATCCACGAGCAGACTTACATCAACGGTGGGCGAGGCAGTGGGTGGGCGAGGGCGGGCGGGG
>VBSM01003215.1:11028962-11042103 GCA_008086735.1 Cheirogaleus medius | reverse complement strand
CTCCCAGAGTGCTAGGATTACAGGCGTGAGCCACCGCGCCCGGCCAAGTGGCCATGGTTAACACCCCGGGATCACCAGGGGTTTCGCACGGCCCCTGCTGGGCAGATGCCCCCTCCCACATCACTTTTCTGCCCTGGCTCCTGCCAGCCGCCCGGGGCCAACGCTGTGCCTGCCACCATCTCCTCTGAGCTCTTCCTCCCACCCCAGGCCAGGCACGTCCCCCAAGGACTCCAGCTTTTCCAGGCCCCTGGGGACTACCTAGCCCTCTTCATCCTGGCAACTGTCCCCAGCTCTTCAGCTCTGCTTTCCCAGCCAGCTGGCAGTCTCCCCACTGTCTCTTGGTTTAAATGCCGACGAGAGGCGTCTGATGGGCCATTCATCTTCCTGAGCCAGGCCGTGGGCTGGTTGCCGGCTGCCTCTCAATCGGCCGCCCTGGGCCACACTTCCACCCCCGGGCACACAGTTGTGGGTGATGGTGGGGAGCGGGGTGGGGAGAGGGTCATGGTACAGAACACAGCACAGGAATTGCTGTCTCTGGGGTCAAGCAAGGGCCCTCTGTACTGCACACGTTCAGTGACGCACCTGAGGGCACCCCACCCCTGGATTTGTGAGCGAGGGTGGAGGGTCGTCAGCCCCACAGATTCCCCTCTTCTGCCCACTCTCTTGAGCCAGGGTTGGAAGTGGCACAGCCCATCCTGCTACTGGCTGGGGGAGGACCAAGTGACCTACAGTGAGGCTCGGCGCCTGTGCACTGAGCACGGCTCTCAGCTGGTCACCATCACCAACAGGTACGGGAGGGTGGATGCCCCCACCAGCCTTGCCCACACCTGGGCCTAATGTGGCCCCTCCACCAGATGCAGCATCCTGCCCTCATGCCCAGAGGGACCTGGAGTCCTCTGAGTCTCGGTGGCCCCCAGGGCCTTTTAAAAATCTTGTCACAAGAATGACTCTCACTTGTTACGTGACCTCAGTGTGGGACAGGGCCTGGGCAGGGGCCGGGGTAGGCGTAGGTGTGGGCTGGATGCCTGAGAAAGAAAGGACTTGGCTGTGTCTGATTTTCTCTACTTTCTTTTCAGCAAGGGGTGTGGAGAGCTGGGTGGCTCTGTGAGGTAGCTGCAGGGCCCCCAGGGGTCCCCACCTCCCTTAGCAAGGGCAGCACCCAAGCTCCCCGGGCAAGGGCGTCTGGCCTGGGGCCCAGGGAGTGGCGGGGGTGAGCTCCCTGCCTTGACCAGCCTGTCTCCTGAAGGTTCGAGCAGGCCTTCATCAACAGCCTCATCTACACCTGGGAGGGTGAGCGCTTCTGGACGGCCCTGCAGGACCTCAACAGCACCGGCTCCTTCCGCTGGCTCAGCGGGGACGAAGTCATGTACACCCACTGGAACCGGGACCAGCCTGGTGAGTCCCTCCCCATGGCCCTTGTTCAGCCCCTTCTCTGACCTGCCTTGGTGAGGCAGGGAGGCCGAGGTGGCTTTGCCCTGCCAGGGCTGAGCCCCAGGACTTCCTGGGTCATTTGTACAGTGTGGGGTAGTGGCTCAGAGCACAAGCTCCAGAGCCAAACTGCCTGGCTCAGATCCTGACTCTGCTGTCTACTAGCTGTGCATCCTCTGAGCCTCAGTTTCCTCATCTGTCAAATGGGAATAATGGTGCCTTCCTCATAGCATTGATGTGAGGCTTAAACATATGTAAAGTGCTAATACATGTAAAGCATTAACATATGTGAAGTGTTTAGAATGGTGAGCACAATACAAGTGCTTGCTATTGCTGTTATTACCTCTCACATTCATTATCTTTTTAACCCTTTAATAACCTAATGTGATAGATAACGGGAGAGGTTCAGAGAGGTTAAGCAACTTGCCTAAAACCTCACAGTGAGTGAACACAGAGCAAGACTCTGCCCCCATTCCCTTCCTCACTCCTGGACCCTGACCCCAGGGAGCGTGTCCCTGCAGAGATGGCCAAGCTGGTCCCCAGTGAGAGAGCCATGGTGGTGCCCTGCAGGGACGTGAGTCCTCCTCAGTGTGTGGGTCTCCCTTCTCCCTCCTCAGGGTACAGCCGCGGGGGCTGCGTGGCTCTGGCCACGGGCAGCGCCGTGGGGCTGTGGGAGGTGAAGAACTGCACCTCGTTCTGGGCTCGCTACATCTGCCGGCAGAGCCTGGGCACGCCAGTGACGCCGGAGCTGCCTGGGCCAGACCCCACACCCAGCCTCACCGGAGCCTGTCCTCAGGGCTGGGCCTCGGACCCCAAACTCCGGCACTGCTATAAGGTAGGGCAGCCTGTTGGCATGGTGGAGGGCAGGGGTGGGTAAGAGCAAAGAGGCAGCTCACCTGGGGGGTCCCGGTGGGACCAGCCATGATCCAGAGAAACCCCAGACTGCAGACAGAGATCGTTTCTGGTGAAAGTCATCAGTGGAATCTGAGGCCTGGCATGTCATAGGTACTCAATTTGAGGAATCGAAGAAACCATAGATCATTGATTTTAGAGGTTCCCAAATGTTGTGGCCAGCCTGGTTGTTCTTCAGAATCGCTTGCGGAACTTGCTAAAAATAAAATTTTCTAGGCTGCCAGGATGGAGATTTGGATTCATAAGGCCTGGGTTGGGCCTAGTAATCTGTATTTTTGAGCCCTGCCTAGTTTGGGAGCCACTGATGTAGTCCAAGATCTTTTATTACATGCAGAAACTAAAGTCCAGGGAGGGGAAGGGACTTGCCCATGGCCAGCGGTGGCTCTGCTGGGATTAGAGCCCAGACCTCTCTGCTAGTCAGGGAATGGGGCACAGGGTACACGCTCCAGGAGCTGACTGGGCCAGCTCCCCTCCCCTGGGGCTCATTCTTGGATGAACAGGATGTCCCTTAGCTAGCCTGAGCCCCCATCTGGTAAAGCCCCAGCCCCCCTCCTATGCTGTCATGGGGAGGGCAGCAGGTGCCCCTGGGCAGTGAGCCAGTGGGGACAGCTTAGACAGCTGGCCCCTGCTCCTGCAGGTGTTCAGCTCAGACCGGCTCCAGGACAAGAAGAGCTGGATCCAGGCCCAGGGGGCCTGCCGGGAGTTGGGGGCCCAGCTTCTAAGCCTGGCCAGCTATGAGGAGGAGCACTTCGTGGCCAACATGCTCAACAAGATCTTTGGGTACGGAGCGGGGTCAGGGGACTGCCTGCACGCGTGTGGGAGCAGGTGTGGCCTGCAGACTCTTGGTTTTGCTGGGTGTGGGGTGGGCAGGGTGAAGGTGACCCCGTGAGGAGTGTGTGAGGGCTTGGAAAGACTGTGTGCCAGGACCATCCTGTACCCCCTCAAGTACCCATGGTCCCCTGGAGTGCTGGGAGAACACATTGGAGTGATCCACTCACTCATTAGAGACTCTGTGTTGCTCCAGCATCACGGAGCCAGCAGCGGCCCCTCAGACTCACAGACTGTTACATACGTAACCTCCACTCCTTCGCCATCGCAAAATCTTCCATAAGCTGATCCTAGTTGAGCATTTGCCCCCCACCTACACTGTTCCATAGTAACCCCCACTCTTCAATAAACAGTTTTCCCTGAGAGCTAGGAAGAGGAGGGTTGCATTTGCCCATGCGTATCCATCCCTCCAGGATGCCATCTCTGTATCCAATGACGTATAGCACCTATAATCCCTTAGCACTGGGGGAAAGCCAGGTGGACCCAGGCTTCCTGAGAGCTTAATTCTAGGGGTTTCTCCTCCCAGCAAACATCAAGTTACGTTATTTGACTAGAAATTATAATAGCCCATGTTCGTCACTTCTTACCATGTACTGGATACTGTGCTAAACACGGAATCCCCACTCAGTCCTCTCAGCCTTCTAATGGAGATGTTATCATTGACCCTGTGTGTTGATAGAGAGGTTAGGTTATTGGCCCAAGGTCACAGAGCTGGTCCACAGGTGAACCAGGACTTAAATCCAGGTTTATTTAAGGTCTCTGCTGTATCCCCATGAACTTCCTAAACTCCCTAAAGTGAAGCATGCAGAACCTCACTGGGCAGGCATCCTCCACCAAAAAGGAAGCCAAGTGAAGGAAGTCAAGGGTCCAGGCCAGGGCCCCTCGAACTGGACACCTGGTCTAGCTCTCCCCAGTTCTCTCTGGGGAGAGAACTTTATAAAAGTGGCCCCAGTGGTGTATTGGTGGGTCACTGTGAAGCTCGGATGAAGAGACCCCAGGCCTCAGCTGCAAGGGGCAAGGGGCATGTCTGGGCCCCTGCCCCTCTCACTTTCCCTCTCTTCTGTCCCCTCCCTTGGGTTGTGCTGAAGTGAATCAGAGCCCGAGATCCACGAGCAGCACTGGTTCTGGATGGGCTTGAACCGTCGGGATCCTGGAGGGGGTCAGAGTTGGCTCTGGAGCGACGGCCTAGGGGTGAGGGAATGGGGGCAGGTGTGGAGTGGGGGGAGAGGCTCAGTGGGCGGGGCTGGGTGGTGGGCGGGGTCGGGTCGGCCTGGGTGGGTGGGGTTTGGCAGAGGCGGGGCCTCAGGTTAGAGCTGGCAGGTAAAGGAAATCAGGTCGGAGGGGAGACGCCCAGCCCAGATTGAGGGTTCCTAGTTCAGGCCAGGCCTCTTGTCATGTCCCGGGCGTGGGGCAGCCTGCGCCTTGTGCCTCACATTTCTTTTTCCTCCGCCTGCCTTCTCCAGTTCTCCTACCACAATTTCGATCGGAGCCGGCATGACGACGACGATATTCGGGGTTGTGCAGTGCTGGACCTGGCCTCCCTGCAGTGGGTGGCCATGCAGTGCGAGACACAGCTGGACTGGATCTGCAAGATCCCTAGAGGTTGGGTGGGGCGGCGCTGGGGGACTCAGGGTGGAGTGAAGGGCCAGGGGATAAGGGATGTGGCGGGTCTCCCCCCACCCCCCCAGCGTCTTTTGTCCTTGTTGTCCCCCTAGGAGCGGATGTGCAGGAGCCCGATGACAGCACTCAAGGTGAGGCCCCTAGCCCACCCTGTTACCCAGCTTGGCCTGGACAGGGGAGGGGGCGTCACCTCTGGGGCAGGGCCCTGCCAGGCTTGAAGGAAGCAGAAGGGGTGCAGGGTTCCAGCCGAGAGAAAGGGGACAGAGTTGGTTCAGATCCGGGCACCCGCAGCCCTGTTTGCCTCCGTCTCGAAGGAGGGGCAAGCCCGGGGCCTGGCGCAGCGCCCGCCTGTCTTGCGCCCTGGCTCTGCCATGGCCATGCGGCGCTGCCTCCGCCTGGGCCTGGCGTGCAGCCCGGGCTGGCCTGACCGCCACTCCCTTTCCCGCGCTGCTCCTGCAGGTGGGCGGGAGTGGCTGCGCTTCCAGGAGGCCGAGTACAAGTTCTTCGAGCACCACTCCACGTGGATGCAGGCGCAGCGCATCTGCACATGGTTCCAGGCCGAGCTGACCTCCGTGCACAGCCAGGCCGAGCTGGACTTCCTGGGGCACAACCTGCAGAAGGTGGGCTCTCGAGGGAGCAGGGGGCTGCAGGCTGGGAGAGGGCAGGCCCGATTTGGGGACAGGGAGGCTGCCAACCCACACCTGCCTGCCGGCTCCTCCAGTTCTCCCGGGGCCAGGAGCAGCACTGGTGGATCGGCTTGCACACCTCGGAGAATGACGGTCGCTTCAGGTAGGAACCCTGGGGGCTGCAGGGAAAGGAGTGTGGGGGAGATGGGGGTTGGTGAGCTGGCCATGCACATGAATCCAGCTCTGCCCCATGCTGTGTGGCCTTGAGCAGTGACTTAACCTTTCTGGGCCTTGGCTTTCTCATCTGAAAATGGGAGTAACAGGCCTGCCTGGTAAGATTGTTGTGAGGATCAGAAATAATATATGTGAAGTCCTTAGCACAGCATCCAGCACATATTAGTCACTGAGTAGTGGCAGCTCTCAGTATATCAATGAATGACCCCTCTCAGGACACGGGCAGAACACATGATGGTCCAGAAGGGCATCTTTGTAGTCAGCTGCCTACTTACCACACATCAGAGGCCTTGGGCAGGCAGGACCAGGAGCACATGGGAATCTGAGAATCTGAACATGTCTTTGCTCTTGGGCCTTCTGCCCTGCGGTTCGCAGGCTGCTTTTCTAGTTAGAGAAATGACTGCCTGGGGACAGCTGGGGCCTTATCTGGAGGCACCAGGTCCTTGGGTCCCCGGCTGCACTGAGCTCAGTAACCCTCCTCCTCAGCCTGCAGCCACTAAGCCCCTGAACTTGGCCCTTCCCTGCCCCCTTTCCTGCAGCCTTCACTGCTGCCTACAAGCCCGGGCCAGTACTGGAATCCCCCTGCTCTGTGCCATTGCAGGTGGACAGATGGTTCTGTTATAAACTTCATCTCCTGGGCACCAGGCAAACCTCGGCCTGTTGGCAAGGACAGGAAGTGCGTGTACATGACGACCAGCCGAGGTGAGGGCAAGGTGGGGGCAGAGGGTGCAGTCAGCCGTGGAGAGGGTCGATGTTGGGAACAGTAAGGTGAGCCTGGGCAGGGGTCATCAGTCTCTTCTCATCCTTTTCTTTCCCACGATCCAAGAAAGGCTAGACGCAGAGAGGGGTGGGCCTGTCTCCATGGCCCCGAAGCCACAGAGGGCTTAAGTTCAGAGCTAGACACAGGCCCTGAGCCGCAGCCCAGCCTCTTCTTAGGGCACGAGGCCAAGTGTGCTGCCAGCCATGCCCTGCCTTGCCCTGCCCTGGGGGTGACCGCCCTCCTCTCCGATTTCCGCAGAGGACTGGGGGGACCAGAGGTGCCTGACAGACTTGCCCTACATCTGCAAGCGCAGCAACGGCACCAGAGAGCCGCAGCCCCCAGAGATGCCACCGACAGCCCTAGGGGGCTGCCCCTCTGGCTGGGACCAGTTCCTCACCAAGGTAGGAGGTGGGGAGGGGGCACCCAAAGGAGTCAGGGGAGAGGATGTGAACATGGGAAGGCTGAGCCTCAGGAGTCTTGGCCGTTTGGCAACAGCAAAGTCACAGCCTCTTGCCTGCATCCACCAGCCTCTCTTTTACTTGGCCTCAGTGCCAGGGCCAGACCCCTAGGAAAATGACTTAAAGTAGTAGCACCTTCTGATTCACCAGAAGAGAGGCTGTCCAAGTACTTTGGTGAGTTTTCTAGATCAGTGGTTGCCAAACATTTTGATAATGAATTCCTATCAGTAGAACAAAATATTGAGCATATGTACCCATTATGTGTGTGTACCTTTTATTTACATATATGTGTGTATAAATAAAATATATATATTTACTTCTATACTAATATGACTAATGTTATATACAGTAAAATATGCACAAGAACAAAACAATATAAAACATGAGCTAAACATTTAAAAATAATACTTTTGGCTGCTAACGCTTGTAATCCTAATACTTTGGGAGGCCAAAGTGGGAGGATTGCTTGAGGCTAGGAGTTCGAGACCAGCCTGTGCAACATAGTGAAACTCCATCTCTACAAAAACATTAAAAAATTAGCCGGCATGGTGGCATGCGCCCGTAGTTCCAGCTACTTGGGAGGCTGAGGCAGGAGGATCACTTGAGCCCAGGAGTTTGAGGTTGCAGTGAGCTATGATGACGCCACTGCACTCCAGCCTGAATGACAGAGCAAGACCCTGTTTCAAAAAAAAAAAAAGATGCCTCACAAAGAGAAAAATAGATTGAAGTAAATAAAGTTCATCCATTATTAGCTGGGCTTTCTAAATCATTCTCCCCATTTATCAGTCCTACCGATCAAACAAAGGTTATTGTTTAAAAAGTGGCTAGTAAATTTCTGTTTTTCCATCTGCCTCATGTATGAATCAGAAGACCAGATCGAGAGGGTTAAAAAAAGTCTTTGGTGCTCGCTTCAGCAGCACATATACTAAAATTGGAACGACACAGAGAAGATTAGCATGGTCCCTGTGCAAGAATGACATGTAAATGTGTGAAGTGGTCTGTATTTTTAGCAGAGTCGGGTGACTATAGTTAGCAACAATGTACTGTATATTTCACAGGAGTTAGAAGAGAGGACTTAAATCGTATCAAACACATAGAAATGAGAAATATTCAAGGTGATGGATACCCCAAGTATTCTGACGTGATCATTATGTATTCTATGCATATAACAAATATATGTACTTCATAAATATGTAAAATAGTATGTATCAATAAAAAATAAATAAAGTAGAATTTCAAACTCTCAGATTTTCTAATGGGAAAAAAAAGTCTTTAGAAGATTTTTTAAAAACAACATTTAGAAAATTCTCTTCCCAAGTGTTTTGGGTATGCAGATAGGAAATATCTGGGCAATATGCAGGGCAATAAAATTAATCAGAGTGGATGTGTTTCTGAACATGTTTTCAAAATGCTTCCTCCATAGTGTGAGTTTCATTCCCAGAGTGGTTACTTTAGCAGCCATGGGCTGATTTATGAGACAGGATTAGACCTTCATTGTTTTTATCTAGTAATTGATAAAGAATTCATACCAGGAAGAGAAGGTCATAATTTCCTCGTTGTATGCTGGCATCATTTGTATTAACTTCAAGCCTTGGGTTCTTTGCAGGACATTTTAAAACCACTTAGCCCTATCGTGAGGATTAGATTAGTTTACACTAGACAATATAATCCATAAATCCTTGTCATGCAGAGGAATGCAGCCAGTAGTAGGTGTCGTGGACCTCCTACCCTCTTCAGAATATTCAAAGGAATATTATACCTCTTCTACCTTAAAGAAAATTAAGGCATATGTATTATTAAAACTTTGGAAAACAAACTCTAGCCAGACATGGTGGTATGTGCCTATAGTCCCAGCTACTTGGGAGGCTGAGGCGGGAGGATCACTTGAGCCCAGGAGTTAGAGACTGCAGTGAGGTATGATTGCACCCTGTACTCCAGCCTGGGCAACAGAGCAAGACCCCATCTCAAAACAAAACAAAACAAAACTCACCCACAGTCTCCAGAGAGCACCACTATCAATATTTGTTCCTCTCCTTCCTGCCTTTTCCAGGTAATTGAGATCATACTAAATAATATAATTTCATATCCAGCTTTTCTTTGTCACTATCATATTTTGGGTATGCTCTCAAGTCATTAAATTTTTCCAAAAACTTATCTTCATAGCTTCCTCCACCTGACCATTAAACAGAATATATTTTCTATATGTTAGTTGTCCTTTTCTTAATGAGCCAGCATCATTGTCATCATACCAGTTACTCTCCTGCCCTGTGGAAAGCCCTTGAAGTATGCTGTGCTGTTTGCTCCATCACTACCTGGCCCCAGACGCCTTGCTTTACTGGTTCTGTGTCCTCCTCTGCGTCCCTGTAGCATTTGGATGTAGGTAAAGTGTTACAGGCTTGCTTTTTCCCGCTAGCTTTAAGCTCCTGGAGGGCAGGGCCACTGGCACTGGCCATACCCCGTGGTACACCTGCATGTGGCAGGGACGCTCTGAGTGTTCACTGGACGGAACTAAATCCTTTCTCCTTTTAGCTGCTATTTCTTGCTGGTACTGGCATGACCTTGCTGCCGCTTCTAATGTTATGATTGATTCTACTGCCTATTAAGTGGGTCCTCGTAATGACTCTGAACTACATCTGCAAAATAAAATCCATGAACTTTGTGACAAACTGCCCAACATCTCTTCTCTTATGTTATTTCTGGATTTATAGTTTTCTACCCCAAATCTTCTGTCTGCATCAGTAAAGCTGGTGCTGGAACTAATCATTAATAGTAAGGGCTCTCACTGGTTAAGTGCCTACTCTGTGTCAGGCACTGTTATCTTTAATCCCTAACATGACCAAAAGACAGGCTTTTTATTCCCACTTCACAGAAGAGTAAGTTGAAGCCAGAAATATTAAGTCAGAGCTGGAATGTGACCCCTGCTCTCCTTCCCGGACCCCCAGCCCCCGTCTTTACGGCACCAAAGCTTCTCAACACCCTCTATTCCTCCTTGCACTGCCTCTGAGCAGAAAGTTGCTGTATATCATTAATGTTTTAAGAAAGCAATGTCCCACATGGGGTTCTTTTAACCTTATGGAGGTAATGAAGGTGGAAAATTAAAAATGTAAAATTACAGAGTTAGAAGCTGCTGCCTAACAAAGACTGTTCAACAACAAAAATAGAAGTATCCTAGAGATGATATAAGTTCAAAGGGCAAGCTAACATTTCAAATATGACTCAGAAAGGTGTTTAGCAGAAGGCAAGACAGATCTTGTCCCCATCTTCCTAGTGCTCAGCCCATGTGCTGTTGTCATAGGTAGGGGGGACTTTGGTGGCCCAAAGAAATCCTCCCATTTAAAAATTGCCCAGAGTGTAGGCAAGTGTCTGTGAATTCGCTGTGCCAGATGGGGAGGGTGCAGGAGGCTTGCCCAGGGAGAACCAGATGTCCTGGTTCTCAGCCATTGTACTCCTTCAGCCCCCAAAGACCCCCCCAGGACCTGATGCTGAGGGGTACAGGGAGGTGGAGCTGGACATCACACCTCTCCCTCTGCCCCACAGTGTTTCCAAATCCAGGGCCAGGACCCCCAGGACCGGGTGAAGTGGTCAGAGGCACAGTTCTCCTGTGAACAGCAAGAGGCCCAGCTGGTCACCATTGCAAACCCCTTAGAGCAAGGTAGGGCCAGCCCATGGGGAGGCCCAAGTATCTTCTGACACAGTCTCCCCAAATGGCTCAAGCAGAGCCAGCAAGGGCTAACCTGTCACTAACTGTCTCTGTTGGGGTCTGTAGCATTCATCACAGCCAGCCTGCCCAATGTGACCTTTGACCTTTGGATTGGCCTCCATGCTGCACAGAGGGACTTCCAGTGGGTGGAGCAGGAGCCTCTGCTATACACCAACTGGGCACCTGGGGAGCCCTCTGGCCCTAGCCCTGCTCCCAGCGGCAACAAGCCGGTGAGGATACTCTCCCCGCTCCCCTCTCCACCCGCCTTGCCCAAGGGGCTGCCTTCTCCCTGGGATCTCCCATCTTCCAGTCTTTTTGCTCACATTGCAGCCTTTTGGGGGCAGCAGCACAGGGGGGCAGCTGCGGGAGCTCCCCTGAGCAGCTCCCTCTCCCCAGACCAGCTGTGCGGTGATCCTGCACAGCCCCTCAGCCCACTTCACTGGCCGCTGGGACGATCGGAGCTGCACGGAAGAGACACATGGCTTCATCTGCCAGAAGGGCACAGGTATGTGTCACCGGTGAGCCTGGAATCCCCAGCTGGGCCCCGGCATGGGCAGATGCTGTGGGCCATGCCAGGAGGGATGAAACGTGGTCCCTGGCCTCAGGGGGCCCTTGGTCACCTCTAGAGTTGTGTGTCTGCTTGGGAAACAGATGGGCAGAGAGGCAAGGCACCCATGAGACAGAAAGGCATTGAGCACATGGGGTCTCAGGAGGAAGGTTTGGGGGTATGGAGGGCTGATGGGGACAGCTAGACACGGGGCTGCATGAAGTGTTGGCATGTGGTGTCAGGACCCTGAGGTTCATCGCTTCTTGGCCTTTGGCTAAGATCAAGTGTAGGACCTTGAGGTTCCATGGCCGAGGCACCTGCGGCTCCATGCATGGGTTCCCTCTGCTCTGGGTTCCCCCATGGGAGTAGGTCAAGGCCCTAGAAGCCTCTGCATGTTAGCAAACATGCGTTATTAACAGTAACAGCGGCCAACACTGAGTGTTGGTCTGTGCCAGCGCTGCGCCTGGTGGAGCGTGGTCTTTACCCGATGTCCGGCGTTCCCCTGGCCTCATGCCCGGGAATGGGGTGAGGGAGGCAGAGCCCAGCCTGAGCCCTGCCCCCTTCCCTGTAGACCCCTCCCTGAGCCCATCCCCAGCAGCGTCACCCCCCGCCCCGGGCGCCGAGCTCTCCTACCTCAACGGCACCTTCCGGCTGCTGCAGAAGCCGCTGCGCTGGCACGACGCCCTGCTGCTGTGCGAGAGCCGCAACGCCAGCCTGGCCCGCGTGCCCGGGCCCTACACCCAGGCCTTCCTCACGCAGGCCGCCCGCGGGCTGCGCACGCCGCTCTGGATCGGGCTGGCCAGCGAGGAGGTGGGCTCCCTCTCTCTCGCCCCGGCACCCTTGTCCCCACCCCACCCACTGGCCGGACCCCCTCTCTGTCCCTTCCTACCCCCTGCCCTCTCTGCCCCTCGCTGACCATTCCCCTTCCTCCCACCCGTGGCCCTGGTGCGCAGGGCTCCCGGCGGTACTCCTGGGTCTCAGAGGAGCCGCTGAGCTACGCGAGCTGGCAGGACGGGGAGCCCCAGCAGCCGGGGGGCTGTGCCTACGTGGATGTGGATGGGACCTGGCGCACCACCAGCTGCGACACCAAGCTGCAGGGGGCCGTGTGTGGGGTTGACAGTGGTGAGTGCCTACCTGATGCGGCCCAGGTGTGGCGAGGTTTAAATGGTCCCAGGGAGGACGCTGGGCCACTTCCTCAGTCTCGTACCCCCACAGGGCCCCCACCTTCCCGAAAAATAAGCTACCACGGCAGCTGTCCCCAGGGCCTGGCCGACTCGGCGTGGATTCCCTTCCGGGAACACTGCTACTCCTTCCACATGGAGCTGCTGCTGGGCCACAAGGAGGCGCTGCAGCGCTGCCAGAGAGGTGGGTGAGGGCCTCGGGAGCCCACAGGTGGCATGGCAGGTGGCAGCTGCCTCGCGTGGACGCTCAGAGACCCATGAATGCAGTCCCTGCGCTGCACTCTACCCATAGCCAGCACTTACACAAGTCCCCCGCCACGTCCTAGTACGCAGAGACCTTATATGACATACATATATAGCCCTGCCGCGCACGCACGCACGCACGCACGCACGCATGGACTCCAACCCATCCTCCACTCAGGCCACCAGAGAAGAGGGCTGGGGTGGCTCCGTGGGGCTGACATGGACCTCTCTTGTGTCCAGCGGGCGGGGCGGTCCTGTCCATTCTGGACGAGATGGAGAACGTGTTTGTCTGGGAGCACCTGCAGAGCTCTGAGGGCCAGAGTCGGGGCGCCTGGCTGGGCATGAACTTCAACCCCAAAGGTGAGTACCCTGTGTGGGTGGGGAGGGCCAGGCCTCAGGCTGTAGGGGGACGCACTCCACTCTGTGCCTGAGCCCTGCCCTGGGGGCTCGGTGAGGGAGAGAGGTCAGGGGAGGGGGCTGGCGCTAGAACAGGTCTGCTCTCTGCCACCTGCTCCTGTCCCTCCTGCCTCCCCTCCCCCACACCCCCTCAGTGCCTTCTCTCCCGCAGGAGGCACTCTGGTCTGGCACGACAACACAGCTGTGA
>VBSM01003215.1:11003810-11028862 GCA_008086735.1 Cheirogaleus medius | reverse complement strand
TAAAAAAAAAAGAAAAAAGAAAAGCAAACAAATAAAACACCTTTAAGAGGCTTGAGAGATAAGGGCTCCTGCCTGGTCTGTTGTGGGCCTGGCTCCTCACATGCCTTTGAAGGTAAATGTCATTTTTGGAGCTTGCATGATGAAGCCTGCCTTTTTGCTTCTGTCTCTGGGCCCCTTGAGGACTCTCACTCTGGTCTCTCCTCTGGGAGCTCACCCACCCTGCTGGTCCCTTTCTCTGCTCCTGTGGACCCAAGTGTGGGTGAGAACTCAGGAGCCAGGCCTCCTGCTGCCCAACAGCCGTGTGAGCTTGGGCAGCTTAGCTCACCTTTCAACGTGTGTGCCGTGGGGAGAGCGGGACCCACTCCGAGGTGGCTGTGAGGACATCTGAGGACTAGGGGAGATATCTGTGCACAGCACTTACAACAGTGCCTTCGGCTCCATGGGCGCCGGCTGGTGTTGGTACTTCTGGGCCGAGGCTCCAGGGAGCATTGGATGTGCCCAGGCCAACCTTGGGTGGGGGCTTCACATCACTGTCCTTCCAAGGTGGCCATCACACCTGCCTTCTGGCTGCTGAAAAGTTCACCGCTGTCCTTGGGGAGCTCAGGCTCTCAAACTACCCTGAGGCAGGGGAGTGGATGGTAGGACCCTCACGAATCGGCTCATTCATCCAGCGGGTATTTGAGCTGGAGATGCCAATAAAGGGTGGTTCACTGACCCCCCCTCACCCAGGTGGGTGAGCCCAGGGGAAGGGGTGGCAGTTTGCACTGTGTGGCTGGGGAGGGTGTCACCAGAGGGAGTGAGCAATGCAAATATCTGAGCCTGAGGGGGGAATCCCTGGTGCTTTAGGGCAGCGGTCCCCAACCTTTATGGCACCAGGGACCGGTTTCATGGATTTTTTCCATGGAAGTCGGGGAGGAGTGGTGGAGCTCAGGGGGTGAAGCAAGCGATACCCCCCCATTTCCTAAGTTTCATGGAAGACAGTTTTTCAACGGATGGGCGGCAGTGGGGTGAGCAGGGGCGCAGGAGCTCTTCAACCAGGTCCCTAACAGGCCATGGACCAGTGGGGACTGCAGCTTTAGGGGACCCACAGGGAGGCTAGGCCTATGGGAGGGAGATGAAAGAGGGGGATGGGGTGAGGGGGTCAGCAGAGCCAGATTACCCACGGCTTTGAAGGCAGTGCTGGAGTGTGGACATTATTTTAAAACGGTGGGTGGTCAGTGGGCGTGGCTGATCCGACTGCCGGGGAGAGAGCATTCTGGCTGGGATGTGGGAGGCAGACAATGGGTGGGAAGCCAGGAGTGGAAGCAGGAAGACCGGTGCGGAAGCTCCTGTAATAATTTAGGCACAGAATTGGTTTGGATCAAGGCTGCAGCAGTGGTCGGACTTGGAGCACGCATGTGTGTCTGTGTGTGTGTGTGTGTGTGTGTTTTGCCTGTTCGTGATTTTTAAGATAAGTTTCCACTTTTCTGAATAAGCAATACAGCCACATGGGTTCAAACCCTAAAAGATGCCAAAGGTAGTCTCTGGGCAGTCCTGCTCCTACCTGGTCCCATCCGGCCTGTCCCCCTGCCCTGTTTGTTTCCTGTGTCTCTTTCCTATGTTCCTTCATGAAAACAAAAGCAAACATGAACATGGGTTTGGAGGGATCGTGGATGCACGTGCTGGGGGTTGGCCATGCCACCGGAGAGGTGCTGGCAGGTGGGAAATGCTCCAGACTTTCTGCCTGGACTGCAGGGTCCCCAGGCGGGGAGCCCAAGGAGAGCTCGTGAGTGGCTTCCCGGAGTCCAGGGCCACGGCCAGGCCCAGAGGACTTCCCAGCTCCCCCCTCTGTGCAGCCCCAGCAGCCTCAGGACCCGTGGAGGGGCCGGTCACTCACGGGAGGCAGCCCCCATCCTAGGGGAGGTCCTTAATGATTAATCCACTTCACCCTGAAGTGACTGGCTCTCCAAACCTGTGGCCAGAAGTGCTCCCTTTGTGAGTTAAGTGCCCTGCCATTTGCCATGGCTCCAGCCACTCTGGGGGAGAGGCCCCCAGACCGGCTAAACTTGCCTTGGGAGGGAAGAAAGGCTGAGGGGTGAAGGCAGGGTCACCAGCCTGTGAGGGGGGAGGGGCAGCTGAGGGAACGAGGACCCAGTGCTGCCTGGGGGCAGTGGCTGGGGAGTGTCTGCTGTCCTCACATCTCTGCTTTCCTCAGGTGGCTTCCTGCACCTGGGGGCTCCCCAGAGACCTTGTTCTAAGCCCCTCTGTTGAAGGGCTGCACTCTTGTAGCTCTCTGAAGGGGCAAGAGAGGGTGCTGGGCGCTGGCCATTCACCCTCTGGCTCCAGGACAGCACTGGCTGTGCTGGAGCCGTGGCAGAGTCTCCTTTCTTTGTGCTCATTTCATTTTGACAGACATCAAGCGCCTCCTCTACGTGCCAGGCCCTTTGCTGGGCGGCGGATGCCCTGAGGCCCATCCTGGTGGGTCTGGGCAGAGGGCAGCGTACGCCAGGCATGGGGCCCAACCTTCACTTGCAGGGCTAAACTGCCCGCTCTGGCCACCTGGACGTTCAGTGATGCTCACTGAATCCATGAATGAATGGGGCGGCCCTCCAGACGATGGCGTTCTCCCAACCCCTTCTGTCATGCCAGAGATGGCCTCCTTCCAGGTGTCCTGGCAGAACTGGCCTGGCCCAGTGGGCAGTGCTGTGAGGCCGCAGGGGTGAGGAGCCACCAGCCACACCATATGGCGCTCCTGGAAGGGAGCTGCCTGGCCTGGCCAAGCTGCCTCAGGCACCAGGGCTTGAGTCTGTTGCAGGCACAAGGTGAAGAATTGCATCTTGAGGAAGGACCCTGAGGAAGGCAGGCAGGAGAAGGGAGGAAAGGGGAAGGGACAGCAAGGAAATGAGGAGGGGCTGTGAGGGGCCCAGAGGGAGACGAAAGTGCCCAGATGTTCAGGCCTGGCCTGATTCTCTTTATCTTAGGGGCAGGGGCTGCCAAGAGAGACCCTAGGAAGAGACTTCAGTCTTCACTCCCACCAGAGCCAGCACCATGTGAAGGCAGATTTCTTTCAATCCTTCCTTGTCTAGAGCAGCAGGCGGATGCCAGCTCCGGGGGGAGGAAGAGGAGAGGGAGCAGCGAGCAGGCTTTTCCTGCTTAGATGGCCTTGTGTGGTCCAAGGCCACATGTGGAGGAGTGCAAAGCCTTGACTATCCTCTTATAGCTGCTGATGGCAGAGCTTCAATTTTTGCCATTTTGGGGAACTCCTGATCAATTAGGTTTTCCAGTCCAATTGGCCTTTTCTCCTTTATTTCCAGGAACCTCCTAGTTCTGAGGCTTACGGAGTGTCCAGGTGTCGCAGTGGGGGCATTACCTGGTCCCCGCCACCATATGTCCCTGTGGGCTTACGCAGGGACATGCTGCCCTTCTACATGTCTCTGGGACCTGGGAAGCTTGGATGGTGTCTTTCCCCATTCTGAGTTGCAGGGGGCTCAGGATGCGGCCTCTGACCTACCGTATCTCCATGATAACGACAACGAAATGTTTACTCAGTATTTACCATGTGCAGGCCCTATTCTAACTGCTTAACATGAGCTAACTCAATCCTCCAACACACCACAAGGTAGGTGCTGTTGTCCCTGCTTTACAGATGAGGAAACTGAGGCACAAAGAGGCAAAGAAGTTGCCATGCCAACCCTTCTCTGTCCTCCCTGCGCTACAAAGTGTTGCGGGGTGGGCGGCGAGGATTGGAGAGAGCCCCCGTGATCTTGTAGTCAGGATTTGAGACCCAAGAACTTTGGCTCAAAGTAGCATCTGAGCTACTGGGAGTTTCACAAGCCTATTTTGAGTTTGAAGGGCTAAGAATGTCCTCTGTGTGTCCTTCCATGGCTCCTTCCCCGGGCAGTGGAGAGGGACGCCTGGATCACCGGGGCCGGGATAGGGCGGTGGGGTCCAGCGCATGGAAATGGGCTGGGGGCTCGGCTGCCTATCAGACATTTATACCACTGTGGCTATTTTAAGGCTCACACCTCCCGACAGGAGCCAGCCCACCCGCAGGCCCTGTGGCAATAGGGTGCTCCCCACTTCTCCCACTCTCCTTACCAGCCTGGGTTGGTGGCTTTTGATAGCTCCCTGTTGCCCACGTGTGGACTCTCAGCTCCCTGATCTGGCCTGGAGGCCCCCACGGCTCCCCTGCCCTGTGACCCCAGTCTAGCCAGCTGCTCCCACCACACCCCACATCTGTGCGCACCCCACCCCCACCCCTCTGCTTGCCTGGGCTCCACCATCCTTCAAGGCCCTTTTCTCTCCCCCCAGTGCCTTTACTGCACCCCTCGGCCCTGGGAGCTGCATAGTCCCCTGACTTTGGAGCTGGTGAGGGGTGTCACCCTCTGTCTCTGGCAGCAGAGTACAGGGATCAGGAGCATGGCCTTGGCTGGCAGACCCACTTACACCTGTAAACATGGGCATGTCACTTAACCTCCCTGGGGTTAGATTTCCTTCTGTGGGATATTAACAATGGGGTTAATATTATAAATCTGCCTCGCAGGACGATTGTAAGGACCAGAGAGAAATGTAAAATGCTCATCCCCAGGCCTGGCTCATGGGAAGTGCTCTATAAATGGCACCCATAGGCTCGGATGCCTTTGACTGCTCTATATATGTCCTGTTGTCCCAGTGAGACTGAGTGCCAAGGGGGCGGCACTATGCATGTTGTGTCGTCACAACCCGGCACGTAGCAGGTTGATGAATGTCTGAGGCTCATGATGCCGTGTCCCACCACTGTGGCTCAGCCTCTAGCAGATTCCGGCAACAATTACCCAGTTAGAGAGGGTGAAGATATCACCTTTCACCACTGTCTTCTAGCACCTCAAGCCATGAAAAGCCCCATCCTGCAGGCAGAGCCCTGCACTGCCCCATGTTGAATCGATGGCTCAGGCAGTCACCAGCTCTCCTGCCTCTCTCCTGCCCCGGACCTCATAGGAGGCATTCCTGGTTGAGTGGAAATACCTGAAATAGTTTTTCTTTTCTTTTCTTTTCTTTTCTTTTCTTTTTCTTAAGAGACAGGGTCCTGCTCTGTTGCTCAGGCTGGAGGGCAGTGGCACAATCAGCTCACAGCAACCTCAAACTCCTGGGCTCACACAATCCTCCTGCCTCAGTCTCCCAAGTAGCTGGGACTACAGGTGCGCCCCACCACGCCTGGCTAATGTTTAATTTTTTTTGTAGAGATGAGAGTCTTGGTATGTTGCACAGGCTGGTCTCAAACTCCTGGCCTCAAGTAATCTTCCTGCCTTGGCCTCTCAAAGTGCTGGGACTGCAAGCGTGAGCCACTGCACCCAGCCCTTGAAATCGCTTCATGTAGAAAGAGTACAGTTTTCTAAAATCTAATGATTTTCTGATATAAACGTGTGACAGTCTCAGGGTACCTGCCTCAAACACTGTCATACCTTACTGTGAGTTTGAGCTGTCAGGATGTTTACACAGCCACCTCAAATTCCATTCAGCTCTCTATAAGGCTCCCTTGTAGACGCACATTGTTCCTTCTTACGTTTCTCAGTTTGGCTCCTGGACAACCTTCCAGTTCAGTTAAAAAGCCCCATTTTCTCATGGAGCTTGAGGCCATGCTTGTGAATGGAGGAACTTGAGGTTTTAGGAATTTTGTTTAGATACTTTGCACTTGAATGGCCCTTATCTGTGAGCCTGGGTCTAGGCTGCCTCGTGGAACCTACTTGCTTCCAACAGTTGCATCACTGTTACCTGGAGCATATCAGAGGAGTGGGACCAGATTTTAAGGTAATTCAAGTCTAGCCTTTCTAAAACCCTATTGTCACCATAATTCATCTCAGGGCCCCCCCCCTGCAGCAAAATCATACCCTTCAACCCCCCAGGAGAAGGCTGGAGCTGGGGAGCAGGGCTTCTGCTGACGAGGGTGGGTCCTGAAGGAAGGAGGGAGAGGCGCCTCTTTCTCTTTGTTTCAGTTTCACCTTTTTCTCTCTCTTACTCCTCTCTCTGGCCTGTTTTCTGCCTCTTTCTCCATTTTTTAGAAAATTTATAGAGGCACGCATTACGGTAATGCCATCGAGTTCACCCATCGCAAAGGTGCAGGTCAATGAGCTTTGGCAAATTTATCCAGTTGTGTAAATATCACCACAAACTGGCTCTTTGACTCCTCCATCACCCCTGCAGTCCCTGGCGGTCTGTCTGCTCCTTTCCCAGCTCCCAGCAACCACTGATCTGCTTTCTGTCCCTTTGTGTCCCCCTAAAAGTTTTGCCTTTTCTAAAAATTGCATATAAATGGAATCATATACGTAGTCTTTTGTGTCTGTCTTCTTGCACTTCACATAACAGTTTTGCATGTATCATAGTTTTTTCCCTCCATCTTTGATTATTTTTTGACCTTTGTCTCTCTTTGTTTCTCTCTTTGTCTCTCTCTCTCTCTCTCTCTCTCTCTCACACACACACACACACACACACACACACTTCTTACTAACCCTCTCTGGCCTTTTTTCACCCCAAGTGCTGATGTGGTCTTGGGTCCCTAAGATGCAATTAGGAGAGATACACAAAGTCCACACACTACACAGTCCTCAGCAGGTACCTACAGGGGCTGCCACCATCCAGCCTGGCCCAGCCCAGGGGGGCCCAGGATGTATCCTCCCCAGTGGTGGGGGGAGCAAGGAGACGTGTCTGTGAGATGTGCTTCCCTCTCCCTCGAGCTTGAGACCCTCAGCCTTTGCCCAAGGAGAGCGAAATAAGCACGAACGAGGCTGGGAGAATAAAGTCAGTTTACTGAACGCATGGCTCAATTCCACTCGGGGTGGAGTGAGGCCTGACAGGTGCCCTCAGCAGTGGGACCCGGCCACTGGGCCCACCAGGGCTCCTGGGTCCCCTTGGGCTTCCAGGCTGAGGGGCAGCAGCAGGGCAGCCTGCTGGGGGCTCAACAGCCCAGGCTGCCTGACCTGTGCTGTCTGGGACTGGACTGGTCACTGTTGCTGCCCGTAGATGCTCAAGCCAGACCCCCAAAAGAGAGTGGCACAAGGTGAAAATGGCAAGTGTGAAAACACTGGTTTCAGTTTCAGTAAAGAGGAGGAGGGAGGGGGGCACATGGGGACACAGAAAGGACGGCTGGGTGGAGAGGTCTGCGCCGAGCTCCACGGCCAGCTCCTTTGCTAGACGACCCGGCTCTGAGAAACGCTTTCACTTCCATCTCCCAGCTCAGAATCTGGAAAACAAGAAGATCTCTCAGGCTGCAGAGTCACAGCCGGGGCATGGTACCGCGGCTCCTCCTGCTCCCACTTGAGCCCCAGGGGCCAGCCGCACACACGGCTACAGTGCCTGGAACAGTGTGGGGAACAAAATGCCACACTGCCCCACAAGGGTTCCAGCCAGACTGGGGCAGCTGGACCACAAACCCCCCAACAAAAGCATCGTGGGCGTCTCCACGTGCCCACGCCTTTGCTGGCGCAGCGGTGGCTGCAGGCTGAACAGCTGGAGGAGCCTTTGCCGCCTCTAAGGGTAACAACGCCCCACACAGACCCCCACTTCCTAACATGGCAGGGAAGGAGGAGTTGACCTAGGTTTCTAAGGAGTCTTTCTGAGATCCACTGCTAGAGGCAGAGGGACAGTGATAGGTGGGGGGAGGGAGGGAGAGCAAGGGGGCCGCGGGGTGGCAGGGGGGCCTGAGTGGAGGAGATGGAGTCGAGCCTTCTCCTTTATTCTTGGATGAAACTCTGGTTCTCAATACATTTCTTCTCCCCTTGAGCTGAGTGAGTGCTTCCTGACTATCTAGAAAGTTCCTGACTGTTGAAGAAGGGCAGGCAGGGAATAGGAGCAACCAAACCGATGTCCCCCCATCCCCACCTGGACCCTCTCAGCTCTACCTTTCGCCCCAAGGAAGCCCTAGCCCCACAGGCCACCCCAGTGCCCTCGCCCATCCTGCACTTTCTCCAAAACCTAGGAGACTGACCCTTGTGTTTGGCCGAGGTGTCTGGCCCAATCTTTGGCCTGAGGGCCCTCATGCCTGCCTCTGTTCCTGTTTGTCTCCTCATCTGTATGGATATCTGCAGGTGGTATTGTTCCCCTCCCTTGGCCTTCGTCTTGGCTATAGTGACAGTCATTTGTGCCAGCTGGGAAGCAGCTGTCAAGGGGGCTGGGTCACAAAGCTGTATGACAAGTTATCAGACCTGGGCACACACCCAGGCACTCTCCTCAGCTGCCTCTGTGCCACTTATGGCATTTGTGTGGGGCTTTGGTTCCCAGGTGCAGGTAAGCAGGCTGGCATGGGCACCACAGAGCCATCAAGAGGCTGGCACTGCTTTGTGCCACCTAGTGTGTCCCGATGTTTTGCCTTTTTTCCTCCCTGTTTACCTGAACCAAGCTAGGGTGGCAGGTCACAGCTGTGACTCGGCTCTGGCAACCCGCATTAACACAGTGCTGCCAAGCAGGTGAGACATGCCAGGCTGCCAGGACCAAAAAAGAGTGTGGCCCTGGGGGAGGGCTGAACGCATGTGGCTCTGCCTCTGGCTGCCCTGGCCCTTGTCTTGACAACGGCTACGGCGTGGAGCCAGGCAAGGGCTGTGACTGGCCAGCATGCTGGGATGGTCCCCCTGTGCCGGGCTCTCTGCCTCGGCTGCGCCCACCAGTGTCTGTGGTGTGTGCAGAGCTGGGGGCAGGTAGAGAGGACCTGAACCTCCAGGAGAGAACTGGCTGCCCCTACGCTGGGGCAGGTACTGGCCGGGGGAGGGGCCGGTGAAGGCTGGCGATGACCAGTAGCCATCCGACTAGGAGACGGCTGCAGGTCCCTTCTCTCCCCTCCCCTCCGTGGAGACTCCGTTTTGAGCACCACCCCAGGGACGACACTTTTCTGCCCTACAGAGACGTCAGTCTCCTCTGGGGCCCGGGCCCCTTCCTCGTCCCCAGCCCCCGCGCCAGGCCCTGGGGGCGCTTGCCCCGGCGGCAACGGCCCGCTCGGGCACTAGGGGGCGCCCCTGCCCGGCGGAAGCGCCCGGGCGCGCCCGGCCCGCAGGTCTCCCGGAGCCGGGAAGAGCCGCGGGCGCCTCCGGGGCGGGGAGGGGTGCAGCCGGGTCCTGCGGGCCGGGGCCCGGCTCCCTGTGGCGCCCTTTCCAGAGCGCGAGGATGTCCCCGAGGACGAGCTTAGGACCCGCGAGGCGGGTGGCTGCGCGGAGCGACCCGGGAGGCGCTGGGGCGTTTTCCCCGGAGGTGGGGGTGCGCCCGCCACACAAAGGTCTTTTAAAGACCTGCCGCTCCCTTCCCGGCTGCGGAGGCGGGAGCAGCAGCTCGGCCCGCCCAGGCGACAAGGCCGGGGCCCGGGGCGGCCGCTGGAGAGGGCGTGGGGCCCTCGGCGGGCTCGGCCGGACCCCCGCGGTGGCGCCGGGACTGGGACTTCTCGGGCTCCTTTGTGAGCGGGAGGAAGGGCCCCTTCCCCCGGCCCCTGAAAACGGTCATCTCGGCTTCGCAGGACTGCGTGCCCTGAATGGCAAATTGGCTTCTCTGGGGTCTTATCCGGGCCGCACCCTGCGGAGCTCTGAGCTGGTCAGAATCTCTCGCGGGCAGGACTACTGGGGCTCCCCAAAGCACCCGGCGACCGGCGGCACCCGGGGCCCTGAGTGGGACAGGCAGAGTCCAGGGCCCCACCCTGCTGGCTGAAGCGGAATCTGCGGGAGGGGCCCAGGAGTCTGTATTTTTGGAAAGTTGCCTGGGTCATTCTGATGGCAAAGCCAACGTGGGAGCCATTGTTCTAGACCTTTCAGGGCAGGCAACTTGTAAAATTTGTCCCCAGAAGAGCCTCTGGGGACCCAACTGTCACATCCCTCTCAATTCACTGCAGTGTTTATTCCTCCTACTGATAGAGCAGTTCTTCCTGCATCTGACTTTGAGCCCGCCTGCTTTAATTAAGCACATTTTCTCCACTTGGGTTTTCTGTGGAATAAGGGACAGGAAGAAGACTTTTCTCAAAACTGTTTGAAGACAGCTGTCTTGCCTCCTTTGGGGGTCCTTTCTCAGGAGACCTGTTTGCTTTGTTCAACCTCTGAATCCAGTGGGCTGGATGGTGAGTAAGGTCACTAGCGTGTGAATGAATGTGATCCCTGCAGGCAGTGGCCAAACAGCCCCCTTTCAGGGTTTGGGAAAGAAAACCCCAGAAGATCCTGGCAGTAAAAATCCCAGAAAGCTCCCCAAGTGATCCCAGTAAGGCAAAGGAAAAAACCTTATCTCACATCTGAGATACCCTCTTCCCCTTTGCTGGCCCTCTTCCTGGCTTTCAGGATGAATTAAAATTCTTATCTGCTCTGCCTCCAGCTTACTTGGACACCTTCCTGAGGGCTGCAGCTAGAGTTTCCCAAGCTTTGTGGGGTTATTTTTGCCTCAGGGTGGTGGTCATTACTTCCTTCCATGGTATTAGGTTCAACAAAGTAACAGAAGAAGAGTAAGTCAGCAAACACCCTCCAAATGGCTGGCAGGGCTGACCCCCAAACCTACTTTCATTTTCTTCCGGTCTGGGTTGTGAGTAATTTCTTGACAACTGTGAGAAAGAAGACGAGATATGAGAAATGAATTGTTTTTCCAGTGCAATTGTGAACAGATGTATAATTTCCTGGTCTCAGGAATGTTCTAGGAGTCCCTCCTGTCACCTGAAAGGGGAAGGGAAGCAGGCAGGGGTGCCAAGGGCCACATGGGTGCCCAGCATCGCAGGGCTTAGCTGCACCTAAAGAGCCGCAGCGATAACCCGGTCACCTCTGCCGTTTCAGGGCTTCTAAATTTGGCAGTGTGACCGGGCTCGCTTCCTTTCAGCCATTGATCTGAATAGCAGAATCCCGTTCTGATGGCCCGAATCACATTTACAGGCTGTGGGGGTGAAGGCCGTGCTAATTGGCCACTTGCCTCACCGCTGGCTTTTAAACAATCGGTTGTATTCTCTGCCCGGCAGGAAGCGGCAGACCCATCAAGGCCCTGGGCTCTCTCTTTGTTCTGACTTTATGGCATTTTATGCCACAATAAGAAACACTGTGTACTCCGTGGGAGCCCATTGTGCCGGGCTGCAAGGATGTGGGCTCTGGTGCTCTTCCCCAGGAAGAAAAGGGGCTTTGTGACAGGCTGGGGGACCAAACAAGGGGTGCTGGACACTGTTACTGGGGCAACTGCCTGCCCAGTGTGGAGGCAGTTTTGGTCCCTGGGTCCTTGTCTGTGCCCAAGGAGAGAGAGGGCAGGGGAAGGATGGAATTTCGTCTAGAGTAGCAGGTACCGGTTACTGGTAAATTATACATCAGGACTGTGCTAGCCAGTGCCTCTGTTCTCTCTGGGGGCGGAGATGACCTCCACCTGCCTGTGCAGGTGACCATGTCCACCGAACTAACTCTCACACTCCGCCAGAAGACTCCATCTGGTGAGTAGGGAAGTTTTTCTAATACTGTGGACCAAACCTGGGCTTCCCATATTTTGGGCAGATTTGGACCTTTGAGGGAAGAATTTTGAGTTTTGTAGAAAGGATGTGAATGGGGAGGAGCCCTGGATATTATAGTCCATCCAGCCTCACACGTGACAGTGGGTGCCAGTGGGATTTGAAAGCTCCCTCTAGACCCTGCCTGCCTCTCAGGCCAGCCACTGTGCTCCCCGCTTCCTCCCACCTAGCCTGAAGTGTTCACCATTAACAGCACCCCTGGGACAGGAGACAAAGGATGGTGCTCACTCCAGGAGACCACTGTACTAATTGGATAGGGACAGGACCTCAGAAGGAAGGCCAGGATCAGGACAGGGGGTTTTGGGGGAGCAGACCCTGAAAAATAGAGTGCCCCATGTGGGTGCTGAGAGGGAGGAGCGGAAGGAAGGCAAGTCCTTTTAGCTTCACCTCACAGGCTGGCCTGTGTCCCCATCAGATGGGGGGGCAGGTGAGGTCAGGTAAGGCTGGTGGCTCCTGTTTCCTCTGGAGAGGCTGCCACCATGACCACTTGAAGTGAGAAAAGGCCAGCTACCTGCTGGGCACTTGAAGAGAAGAGCATTCCGTGCTTCTCTGGGCCTGTCCTTTGCCCTGTGCCCACCTTGTCTGTCAGTCCCACGTCTGACACTCCCACATGGGCCCCTTATTACCCTGAGCCATTGCAACAGCCCCCAGCTGGTTTCTTCCACCTCCAGCCCACCGTCCACGTGCCTGCTTGGGTTTTCTCTCAAAAACACAAATCTCCTGGCCTGTGAGTCCAGGCTGGACACTGTTCTGTGGCCTCCAGAGACACAACCCTTCCTGCCTTGTGCCTTGGGCTCACCTCCTGCCCTTCCGGGCCACACGGCTCCTGGACTTTCCCCAAGCACGCGGGTTGTCCCCTGTCGCTGTGCCTTTGCGTTTCCCTCCCTACCCTTCATCCATCTGCCCAGCTTTCCAAGATCCAGTCTAAACATCATCTCTTCATTTGATCAGTTGACAAGAGATAGTGGAAGCAGCTTTGCCACCAGGCTCCCAAAGCAGTGCACTAGATGACAGATCACAAAGGGGACAACCCGACTGGATTAAGAGCAAGGGCTCCGCAGCGTTGGTGTGTGTCCTTGAGGAGCCTGGCTGGAGAAGGAGCCGCTCCTCGTTCCATCTAACTCTGCTCTATGCTCCCCCACATCTGCCCAATCTTTTCTGTCATAACATAGGCACACATCTGGATGCTCTCGGTCACAGGCGTGTTCTCTCTTAGACTCCGAGTCCCTTGTAGGCAAGGAGCGTCTTAATCGTCTTTAGTTTAGAACCCAGCATGTAACAGGCTCACAGAAAATCTTTGAATAAATAAATATACCTTGAACTTGGGAGTGTTCCTTTAGCTAGAACACTGTTCTCTACACATTTTGTGCTATTACTTTGAGACATAACTCAAGACTCGCCTCCTGGGAGAAGTAGGTTCTGATGCAGTAGTTCATCGTGCATCAAAGTTATTGAGCACCTATTAGGTACTAGGCATTTTCTAGGTACTGGAGAACGGTTGGATACAAAAGAAATGAGGGTTCCATGCCAGAGTTGCCAGTAAACGCCCCCAACCCATGCAGACCGTGTCCTTATTTGACCGTCACTTGGCACGTTTGTGATTACTCAGTGCTCCTGGTGTCCACAGTGCCTGGGACATGGTCGGCAGGCAGCCGTGACACACCATGTGCCCAGCAGCCTGAGAGACACGTGTGGAAAGTCTAGCTTTGCCTTCACATAGCTCACGATCTCACTGGGGAGACAGACTGTCTGTTTATGGGATCACAAGCCAAGTCAGGGAAGATCTTGTGCTGTCAATATCACAGCCTCTAGGAATTCACTGCGTCTCCTGCTTCTCTTGCCCAAGCGCTCCTTTCCAATTACTTCCGGTTTTTATAAATGTGTATAAAACATCTCCCGGCTTCATCATGAGCTCCAAAAGAAAGGGACATGATGGCATCATGTCTGGTAGCCACTTTCCTTGGTCCCCATCTCAGCGCCTGGTTCGGGGCAGTGCGTGAATGAGTGAGGAAATGACCACCACCATCCACAGGATTTGTCACTGGGTCTCTTAATGAGACACAGCCAAAAAGCACAACGTGAGTGAGCTCTCCAGTTCCAGCAGGTAAAGGAGAGGGAAGGAGGGTTTCTCTCCCAACTTAGTGCCTCTCTTTTACTAAATATTACCCTAAGATTCTATACTGAGATGCAAATCCCGAAGGGTGTGAATTTGACAAAGGCCAGTCGGTCTCCTACTTTCCTTTTGGTGCCTCTTAACTGATTCTTTGCACTGGTTATTGCCTAGTAGTTTAAGGAGGTGAGATCTATTTCAGGGTTTCTCTAATTAAATGTGAGCTTGAGGTGAAAGAAGAGTGTACCCTGGTCCTTTCTTTTCATTCTGGTTTCCAGCTTGTTCCTGGTGCAACTTGTTCCTTGTCCAGGACAGTTTTACTGGAAGGTTCTTTAGAGTCAATGCTGTAGAGCCTTGGTTCTCAACCATTGGGTTGCCCTGTTTGCTGTCTCTCATGTTTGCACCGCAGTCCTGGTGGCTAATGTTGCCTGCATTGGCTCTCGTTGGGGCCATCTGTAACCTGATCAACCCTGGGTGCTCTGAAGTTCAATGTGCAATAAAAAGTTCATTAAAAAGATGTGGAATCATGAAAATGAGGTTACAGAAATGTTAACAAAGGATCATTTCCTGCTTATTATACTTTTCTTTTTTTCTTTTTAAATGTATTTCTCTGAAGAATTGTCACCATTAAAACCACTGGAGAGTTAAAGAAGGACAGGCCTGGGTCAAAAAGAGGAAGAGGACGAGGAGACAGGAAAGTGGAGAGGAGGAGAGGTGCATAGGGTGGGGTGGCAGAGTGTCCCTAAAACTGCCTTGTGGTACCCTCAGTGGCCTGTCCACTGCCTCACTGGCTTGCTTTCCAGTCTTGACCTTCTGACATGAGCAGAGTTCAAGATCCAAACCTCAAGGTGTCCTGGGAATCCAAACACTATAAGCCTATCAGCCCCTGGCACGACCCTAAGCCAGGTAAGGGAGGTGCCCTCCTCTTGGCCAGGCCGCAGAGAGGCATCTGACGAAGAAGGAAGTCCCTTGGGGCTCAAGGTGCTGACTCAACAATGACCAAGTGCACCAGGACACTTCAGAGGTCGGCCAGTCCAACTCCCTCATCTGGGTTGACTTTGCTAAGGCCAGGCTCCAGTTAGTCACAGAACTGGCCTCTCCTTCCACACCGCGTGGCTTCCTAGAGGGCCCTGGTTCTCTTGTCAAAGCAAAGGCAGCTACAGATGATCATTCCTGGTTAAATACATTGTCAATTCTCTAATGACAAATGGTGCCACCATCAGCACTTTTATTTCTTGGCAGCCTGTCTCCTTCAACAGGTGCACACACTGCCACAACACACCCCGGGACCCAAAGTGAAACGGGAAGAGGGGCTCCTTTTATGGTTTGGTTGCTTTTTAAACAGCTCTCTTATGGGAAGGTCCCTCTTTTCCACAGATGCACCCTGCCTGGCCAGTGGCACGCCCACACATAACGCACACCCAGCCCGGGCATCCTTGCTGGCCTCTATTTTTGGGGGAAAGTATCCCTGGAGACTGACTGACTTACGTGACCATTTAATTACTACTCATGTGTAATAGTAAGCAACTATGTGATTATCACTTACTTTTCAGCCAGAGGGTCACTGCGTATACACTTAGCAGCTGCTAAATCTTAGTCTTAACAGTGACAGTCCCACATCCTACCAAGTGACCGTGGGGACCTCGACAGATTGCACATCTAATAAACAACACTGCAAGATTTTTAGGGCTGCTGCCGGACAGCTCTGGGTCACAGCCAGACTTACCCTCTCTCGCGCGACCCAGCTGTAGTTCAGTCTCGTGAGTTCTGCAAACCTCTGCTCATAGAGGTGAAGCAGCAGCACCAGGTACAAGCCTGAATTCATCAGCTCATTCTGTGCCTAAATATGGAAAAGAAAGCTCTTAAGTTCATCCATAAATTATTCATGATCCAAATCGTGGGGTGGAGGGAAACACGGCTAAGAGGTGACAAGAAATGGGAAAAGAGCCCCAGCCGCTGGGCCAGGCCTGCCCTTGGTCAGAGCCGGAGCCGGTCCAGTGTGGAGGCGGGGCAGTCATCCTCCTCCGATTCTTGGCTACCTACTGGAGGATGCTCTGAGAAAGATCCATTTCCAAGCTCAATCCCATTCCACAGACATTTATTGAGCAGTTACACGTGCCAAGCCTTGAACTGGGTGTCATGGGGAACAGGGTGAAAAACCTCAGAATTCCCTGCTGGGTCCCCATCACCTGGCACGGGGAGAGAGCCTCGTTCACAGACAGCCCCAGGACAAGCCGGACGTGTCGGGTGCAACAACGGAGACACACAGGGGAAGAAAGAGATTGGCTGGCTATGGCGTGTGGGCGTGTGGGCAGGCTTCTTGGAGGAGGTGGTCTCGGATGGTCCTTAAAGGATGGGAGGCTCTGGGGTGGAAGGGCCTTTCAGACAGAGGCACTAACAGCCAGCAAAGAGGCAGGGGCAGAGTAGGCAGATCGCGAGGTGGGCAACACCCCTACTCACTGGCGGGGCTGGAGGGTATGGGAAGGGTGTTTGAGATAAAAAAAATCTGGGTGTGGACCAGGGAGGTGGTGAGGTAGGGACCATATTAGGCAGAACTGAGGAGTTTGGGTGTTGTGCTGTATGTGTGGAACTACTGGTGTCTTGAGCAGACAGTAAACAGGCAGAGATCTGTGTCTTGAAGGTTTTCTGGGCGAGAGTCTGGGACGCAGATGCCATGAGGGTGCTGTACTTTCCCGGATCCCTCCTTTGCCCAGAGAAAGGGGCCAGACCTCAGTTCTGTGTGTTTCTTCCTTTACAACTGAGCTTATTGATGGCCTCACCTAAGACCCCTCTCTCTCCCCAGCTGGTCCATTGTCATTTAACACCCAGAGAGCACCTGCCCCAGCAGGGTCTCAGATTGCACTGGAGACCTCAGGGCCGGCCTTTGCCGGTGCCCTCCCTTGTTTGCTCTGTTGTTTTCATGCACCTGTTTTGAATGCTCCTGTCCTGCCCTTTTACCAGGATTTGTCCATAACTTCCTCTCAGCTGTCACAGATGTCACCTTGCAGAAGCCGATGAACCCTCATTTGTCCGAATCATTCCTTTGCTCTCTGACTCCTAAGCATTCGTCATTTTTTTTTTTTTTTTTTTTTTTTGAGACAGAGTCTCTCTCCATCCCCCAGGCTAGTGTGCAGTGGCGTCATCACAGCTCTCTGCAACCTCCAACTCCTGGGCTCAAGCGATCCTCCTGCCTCAGCCTCCCGAGTAGCTGGGACTACAGGCATGCGCCACCATGCCCAGGTAATTTTTTCTATCTTTGGTAGAGATCAGGTCTCAGGCTGGTCTCCAAATACCTGAGCTCAAGCGATCCTCCCGCCTCGGCCTCCCAAAGTGCTAGGATTACAGGCATGAGCCACCTCGCCCAGCATTTGTCTTTATCGTGTACGCCATCTCTTGTACTTGTTGATGTTTCTACTTTTTCTTAAGAGGTGGATTGTGTTTTGTTTTTCTCACCGATGCTCAGAGCAGGTGCTACGCAGGGGGAGTCTGGCTGTCTGGCTGGCCGTGGTGCCTGTCTCAGCTCCGGTGCCCGTGCTGCCGGGCCCCACTCTTGGGACCCTTCATAGACCTTCCATAAATCAGTGGCATTCGAAACAACTCCTCCCCCTCTGCAGGGGACGGAGGGGAGGCTCCCATCTGTCCTCATGCCAAATCCCCATGGTGGGGGGTGGAGGGATTGGGGATCGCCCAGCCCTGGGGGACTAAAATCCTAGCAGAGGGCACACACTTTACGTCACCCCTGGGAAAGGTTGGACCTGTGAGTCTGTTTGCCCAGGAGAACGAGGGGCGGAGGGTAACATGACTACTGGACTCGACCCAGTGACCACTTCAGCATCTCATCTTCCTTCTTCCTGCGGCAGCCCAGGCACCTCACTGGCCCGTCTCCCTGTTCCATTAGATCCAGGGCAGCTCAGGAAGTTGGCACAGAACACACCTCTTCCAGGACCAAATAGGTGCCAGAAAAGGTATGGAAGTTGAGCAAAGATCAATGTGCTCTTCCCTCTGAATCAGGGCCAACTCCCGGTCTTGGTGACAGCTGGCCCCAAGGTCACTGCTGCAGGCTTCTCCACCGTCCTACAGACCCACCTTTGAGGGCTCAAGTCCGCTGTCCTTAGCAGTGATTTAGCCTCCTATTTTTAGCCTTTGGTCGTGTTTTCTGTGCTCTGCTGACCTTGGCCTAGAGCAAGAGAGTAAGTTGCTTGTTTTCACTTTTTCTCTTTTAACCATCTCTTCTCACCTCCCCCGTGAGGCGGTGCCTGCCACCTCCTGTAAGGACAGTCTTGCCAGCCACCTCCTCTGGGAAGCCTTCCTAACATGCCTTCTAGTGCCTCCACCACCCACGCCTGGCCCTTGTTTGCTTCCTGGGCCTTGGCTTCCTCCTGCGAGCTGCTGACAGTCTCGCCAGCAGCCTTGATGCTCAGAGACGCTCTGACGCGCAATGGCAAATCCATCAGCTAGAAAATGGCTTGGAACTATCAGGTTTGTCAAAGCATTCAGGGAAATCATTTACTTTTTATGACTCAATAAGGCCCAGAGGCATGCAGATGGGAAAATATCCACTAATGTTTTCTGCAGATAATTCGAAAAGTCACTTCTAGCAGATTGTGTCTCTTCTCTGGTCTGTGGGAGGGAACCTGTCACACGGCGCCATAAATCTTGCCAGCTCTGTCCTCCTTTATGTACGCCCTGCTTGGGCCAGCAATCAGCGCAGGCGTTCAACAGTCAGCTCAGAGCCATCCTTTATACTCCTGAGCCACAAGTCGGGGGATTTGTTAAGTGCAAGAGTTTGGAGATGTTTGCTCGGCAGGGCCACGTGAGCCAGGTTTGGAGTGTTATTCATCGGAGCTGCTCTGACCCACTCCTCCCTCAGCCCAATTGCATGACACTTTGACTCCCACACAGAGCTGCCTTTGTGCACCAGACTGAAGGGGACAGGGGTGGTAGGAGGGGTGGGGGCAGTAAGGAAGGAGAAGGCCAGCTGTTTTCCTCCATTTTCTCCATTTTGTTAATATTCAGTTCATTTCGGCCAAAAGATTTGCTGCTGATGGAAATTCTCAATATAATCCACTTGAAGAAGCTGACAGCCTGGCCAAACGTTTTATCAAGTCTTCAAATATATTCAAGAGATGCTCCCAGGTCTGAGGATGATTAGGTGACTGTGTGTATCTGAGGACATCTGTCCTTGGCTGAGATGGAGCGAGGCCAGGCCTGTGCTTCAGAGCAGTGACAGCCAGAGCCCCTCCTGAGTGGCAGAGCAGAGACGGCAGGAGCACGTCCTGCGCTCGGTGGGCCTGGGCCGTGAGTGCGCCTTACCCAGAAGGTGGGCGCCTGGGGCCACTGAACACTGCGACTCTGGGCAAAGAGTTTTAACTGTGCAAGGTCAAAGTGACTTCATTTATAATCCAGGAGAAGCAACCTCTGTTCTGTCTGTTTCCCCAAAGTGTTATGGTAAAATGAGCTAATATGTGGTATTTGAGAAAACACAAACATCCTACAAGAGGCAAGAATTAAAGACAGGCTAGATGAATTGGGTGTGAGGTCCGGGAGGGCAAGGCCTCTGTCTGTCTGTCTGGCTTGTTCCCGCACTCCTGGGGCTGAGCCCAGTGCTGGTGTATGTGTTTAATAAACACATACATAGATGAAACAACAAGAAAAAAAGTATAATTTTGGATCACACAGTGTGACCCATTCAGCTACGAGTGTTGGCTCTAGTGGCTCCAACTTTAACATGCCTCAGAAATACTGAGCGGGCCTTGCTGGGCACTGCTGCTCTCTTCTTGCCCGAGTTTCTGACTCAGTGGGTCTGGGGTGTGGCCCACGAGTGCACACTTCTGACAGGTTCCCAGGTGATGCTAATGCTACTGGTCTGAGGACCACCCGTCTCTACGAATCACTGTTGAAAACCAAGGGGCAGCCGGCGAGCTGAATCTGGCCCGTGGATGTGCTCTGGTTGGGCGGAAGGAAGAGAGGAGGAAGTCCGCAAGGAAGAACACGAACATCTTCAGTTGGGTGGGGAGAACTCTCCGTTTTGTCACAGTTTCCGCCATTCCCAATTGCATGATACCTGGAAGACGCCAATCGTTTGTTACCCGCCTGGACTTGGTGGTATTGGGGTGTATAACTTGTGATCTAAACTTTTCTGAAACTCATTTTCTCCTGGCCATGTTGGAGCCTGGAGTGTTATTTGGGTCTCTGCATGTTACTATAAGTTTTTCCTTCCACTCAAAACTGAGTGCCCAACCAGAATCATGAGTCCCACTTCCAGGTTGAAGCGAATGTTCGTAGAAGGAAACATGGAACTGCCTCACACACAGCACTTCCAGGACATGGGCAGTGGGTGCTGAATCCTGTTGGGCTTAATTATTAGCTGTCCTTCAGTAAGGAGGGAAGGAGGGCCACCCTGCCACAGGCCCTGACAGGCTTAAGATTATTATTTATTTTTTTCTTTTTTTCAGGCCTAAGATTAGACCGCCAGGCGCCAGCATCCCAGGTCCCGTGGAGCCACAGCTGATTTAGTCTAACGGGTCACTTGCCAGACAGCCTACGGGAGTTCCTAATCGAGCTGCTAGAGGCCTTGTAACAAGCTGTGACCCCAGGAAGACCCTAATGGAACCACCCAATGTCAGAGGGCCCGGTAGGCTCATGAGCAGCATTTGTCCTGCTCGCGCCAGAGGTATAGAACCAAAGCAGGAAAACCTGCTTGGATGTGAGCCCCCCACACCCCCAAGACCACGACTGTGTGGACTGGGCCCCTAAAGGGCATTCCCCAGCCTGTGGTCTCAGATGTCTCAGACTTTGCCCTCAAGCGCTGGTGGAGAGAGGGCCCCCACTTTTTCCCTGCTGCTCTTAAACATCTCTCCTGCACGAGAGAGCAGGCCGGACCCTCTGCAGCTGTTCCCACAGCGTCCGGTGCAGCCCTTGCTTTGGCCTCGCGCACAGCAGCTGCGGCCGGGTCACCGTCTTCCCTGCTGGCAGGCAGCGCCCGCACTGGTCCTGCGCGCCACGGCATCGCCAGCATGGCGTCTGGCGTGCAGCAGGTGCTCAGTATGCGTTTTAAACGTTAGTTAAACTTGCATGTGTATTTTGCCACAGTTAAAAAAAATGAATACCTGGCCCCATCCCAGACCAATTAAATCAGAATCTCTTAGGCCTGGGCATCAGCATTGTAAGAAAAAAAAAAGGCCTGTAGTTGCGTATCAAGCTGTCATTTGGGGTGGCAAATTGGGGGAGATTTTTATAATTAAAGCAAAGCAAAAAAACAAAACAAAAAACCAAGTGGGAAATTGTGCAACAGCGGGTCAGTTGAGGTCAGGTGAGAGGCAGGCTGAGCTGCAGCCAGTTCCAGGCCTCTTTCGGTTTTGCACGTTGTCTAGATTTGGCACCAGCTGCCCCACTCCTCAGTGAGCGGCCCCATTGGCCAAGGGGTGACCAGCAGGAGACCAGAGGCTGGGTGTCTGTTCTCCTGTGTCCGCTTTGCTGGGTGTGGGTGACAGTGGCTGCCTTCCTCTCCTGAAGGCCACAGGCTGTTGTGACTCTCCTTAGCTACAGCTCTCCTGATCCTGGTATGTGACTCCCCCCCCCCATCCCTTCAGGCCTGGGGACCGCGCTACGAGTCCCAGGACGCCTCCTCATTCCTTGTTGCCTCCTCCTGCTGCCCACATTTTCGCATTCATTCAGCGCCTCTCACTCACCCCCTTGAGTGTGTCGCCATCTCTTTCCCACCCAGACCCCGGCTGGCACAGTTATTTTCACAGTTCTTTCTAGAATGTGCTTGCTGCCATCATCTCAACTGGGAGGATGCAGTGAGGCCAAGGGTATGGGTATGACCCTGTGGGGGCCGGTTGGCTTTGTTAGTTTAGTGACGGACTCTAGCCTGGTCCCTGTGCATGTAGCGTTCTCCCCTGAGTGCCGGACAGGTTGGGCTTCTTTGTGGCCCCAGGATGCAGTTCTCATTCACCGACACAGACGTCGTGTCTGCTAGGGGAGGTATTCGTGTCATCCTACATCCAACGCTGCAAGGTGGGAATCGCCACCTCCCACTTTGTACAGAGCGAGCTGAGGTCCAGAGAGTATCCGTAGTTTCCCCAAGGTCACAGAGCAACTCTGGGGAAAAGAATAAAGTTAAGGTTCAGATCTTTAATCAAAGCTGGCGTTCTCTTCAGTGGGACAGGCTGCCTCAGGCTACCAGAGTGCAAACATTTTAGTACAAATAGACAAATTTGCTGTTATTGGGTCAGTGGTAATGAACATTGTTTGGTAGCAGCAGTTTGGCAGAGGGAGAACAATGTGGAAAGGTTTGGGACCAAAAGGTGTCTTTGCTGGACAGTGTATTCCCCCGGGCTACACGGTGACTGTGATGTCTGCAGATCATTCTGGCAGTGTGGTGGGTCACCCAGCCTTATCTGGACATGTCCTCAGGAAGTCTAGCAGGCTCCATTTCCTGAAATGATCTATTTTTTTAGATGAACCTGTCTGGACCCTGGCTGGCACCCTGACCCCAGGCACTCAGAGGGCCTGGTTCCTTTGAATATCTTGACTCCAACATATATGCTCAGCATCCAAGAATGTGAGTTGCTCTGTTTCTCATCTCAGATCTTAGTGCCTGACAACTATGACTGAGTGACGTGAGACCTTCAAGCCACAAAATACTGAATTTATTTCTCAAAAAATCCTTTTCTCCTTTCTTTTCTTTCTCTAACCGCCTGATGTCCAATCTCTGCAATGTTGGTGTGGCGTTACGCCTGTTATATCGAACTCATCGATTAAACTATTCAAATATCCTTCATGCTTATCAATGTTTTGTTCTTTTGCCGAGCACCCTTAGGATTTTGAAAAAGGAAACTACAGAGTTGCCCAGACTCTGCTGTCAAAATGTTTGCAAAAAAAAAAAAAGGTCTAGATACAGGCTAATAATGATCTAAAAGCTAAGGTGATTCCCCTTATGAAGGGTGACATTTTGGTTGTTAACAATGATTTTATAGCTTTAAAATTATGTGCTTTGCAGTTGTGATTATTAATCATTTCTCCTAATCATGTTATGAGGGAAGGCGGCCTTAAATTATAATGGCCATGATGGGCTATTTTCATTTGGTAAATATTTATTGATTAGTCTAGAACGTGGAAGGCACCTTCTAGATCAGCACCATCCAGTAGAATACAATGTGAAGCACAAATGCAAACCACGTATGAATTTGAAAATTTCTAGGAGGCACATTGAAGAAGTAAAAAGAAACTGGTGAAATTAATTTTAACGTTATATTTTATTAAGCCAATATATACAAACTGTCATTTCAACATATGAATTTTACATTCTTTTTTTGATATTTTACATTCTTTATTTGGTGTTAAGTTTCTGTCTTAATTAAAAAGTCTTTATTTCTCCTTCGCTTTTGAAGGATAATTTTGCAGGATACAGAAATCTAGGTTGGTCGGTTTTTTCTCTCAACACTTTAAATATTTCGCTCTCCTCTCCTCTTGCTTCATGTTTGCTGAGGAGAAGTCCGGTGTAATTCTTATCTTTACTCCTCCATGGGGAAGGTTTCTGGCTTCTTTCAGGATTTTTTTCTTTATCTTTGACTTTCTCCACCATTTTAAATATGATATGTCATGGTGTTGGGTTTTTATTTGTTTTGGCATTTTTCCTGCTTGGTGTTCTTTGAGCTTCCTGGATTTGTGGTTTGGTGTCTGACATTAATTTGGGGGAAATTCTCAGTCATAATTGCCTCAGATATTTCTCTATTCTTTTCTCTCTTTATTTTTCTGATATTCCAACTATGTGTATGCTATACTTCTGTGTAGTTGTCCCACAGTTCTTGGATTTTGTGTTCTGTTTTTCAAGCTTTGGCAGTTTCTTTTTCTTCTTTTTTCTTTTTTCCTAAGACACAGGGTCTCACTATGTTGCCCGGGATGGCCTCAAATTCCTGGGCTCAAGCGATCCTCCTGCCTGAGCCTCCCAAGAAACTAGGACTCCAAGCTCATGCTATCATGCCCAGCTCAGTTTTGGCAGTTTCTATGGAGATATCCTCAAGCTCAGAGATTCTTTCCTCAGATGTGTCCAGTCTGCTAATAAGCCCAGCAAAGGCACTTTTCATTTCTGTTACAGTGTTTTTGATCCCTAGCATTTCTTTTTTTTTTTTATTTATTTTTTTTTTTTAGAGACGGGGTCTCGCTCTTGGTCAGGCTGGTTTCGAACTCCTGACCTTGAGCTATCCACCCGCCTCGGCCTCCCAGAGTGCTAGGATTACAGGCGTGAGCCACCGCGCCCGGCCTGATCCCTAGCATTTCTTTTCATTTCTTTTTTTTGTTTTGTTTTGTTTTCCTGGACACTATTGATTGGAAATTTAAAAATTTTTTCTTTTTTTTTTTTTTAAAGATGAGGTTTTGCTGTGTTACCAAGGCTGGATTCGAACTCCTGGGCTCAAGTGATGCTCCCACCTCAGCCTCACGAGTTGCTGGGACTACAGGCAGGCATGTGCCACCATGCCTGGTTTCTAGTATTTATTTTTCTTTCTTAGAATTTGCATCTCTCTGCTTACATTGCCCATCTGTTCTTGCATTCTGTCCACTTTATGCATTAGAGCCCTTAGCATATTAATCATAATTGTTTTAAATTCCTGGTCTGATAATTCCAACATCCTTGCCATATCTGAGTCTGTTTCTGATGTTCACTCTGTCTCTTCAAACTGTGTTTTTTGCCTTTTAGTATGCCTTGTCATTTTTGTTTCGATAGCCAGACATCATGTACGAGGTAAAAGGAATGACTATAAACAGGGTTTTAGCAATGTGGTGGAAAGGTGTGGGGAGAAGGGAGGCATTCTATAGTCCCTGTGCCTCTGGACGTGAACTTCTCAGCTAGAGTTGAGTATTTCCCTTCTTCCAGTTAGGTTGGGCTCTGATAAAACCCCGGAAGGTTAGGCTCTGGTTAAATAGTTTCTTCTGAGGGCAGACCTTGTTAAAAAGAACACAATGCTCTGGCCTGTGCCACAATAGTTACTTTTCCCCTCCGCTGCGAGAAGCATGAGGGATTTTTCTCTGATATTTACGGTAAGAATCTGGTTGCGCTCCTGGAGATAAAACTCACAAAAGTGTGGGGACACCCCTATGACGGGGTCCCCCTGGAGTTTTTGACTCTCAGATTTGTCTACACCGAGCCTCTGGCAATTCATTAATTACAGTTTAGGTTTCCCTACCCAGCCCTGGTTCCCACAGAGGATTCTGCTCATGAGCCTTTGCCCCGGTGAGGGGCGATGCTCTCTTCACCTGTCTGTCTCTCCAGTGTTAGGGGCTCTGGTTTGCCCTGTGACCTCGCTTCTCTTATGGATTTAAGAAGAGTTGTTGATTTTGCAATTTGTTCAGCTTTTTACTCATTGTTAGGATGGAATAACAACATCCAAGTTCTTTTGTGCCAAACTGGAAAGCATATGAGGTTTTGGAAACTCAGTGTGTATTTAATATAGAATTACATGATACTTTACATTCTCTCTTTTTTTTTTT
>VBSM01003215.1:10993658-11003710 GCA_008086735.1 Cheirogaleus medius | reverse complement strand
TTTTTTTTTCCTTCTTCTTAGGGTTATTAAACTTAAATTAAAAATTACCTATGGGGTACAAGGTACACTACTTGGGTGATGAGTATACCGAAAGCCCGGACTCCATCACTGTACAATATATATACACGTAATGGAATTCAACTTGTACCCCCTAAATCTATTAAAATAAAATAAAAATAAACTTAAGTGACATCAGCAAATTTGGGTGTGGAGCTTGCAAGACTTTTTTGCTATTTCTGTGTGTCCAGCTGGCCACTACAGCTTCCTACTTTTGTCCCCAACAGCAGGAGGACCTCAACCCAGGACAACCAAGGCTTTTCAACTCTCCAATGTTCCAATTTAGGGACAGACTTTCTCAAAGAAGTGAGCTAAATGCACATTCTCAGACTCACGCCACATATGGGCCTTCTACATTCCTTAGGTCAAGGAAGGCAAGCATCTCTCTGCTCGTGCCTCTAACCTACGTCAGCCTGTGAGGCCGAGTGGGCGCAAGCGTGTCTTACCCAGGACTGCCGATGCTTCTGGTAGAACTCGGTCATGTTGAGGTCATCCAAGTCGACCAACAGGCCTTGCTTGCACATCTCACAGGTCTTCACGGCACCAAGATCTGCTCCTTAAATCAGATAAAGAATTATATGGTACCTATAACCGTGGGTCTGTTTGTGTTGGCACTTTGGACAGGTGATATTTTGAGAGTAAATTTGTGTGTGTTATGAATTCTGAGCTTCAGTGACCTTCATTTAAAGCTAGTCATCTTCTGTGGAAAATGACCTTGAATCTGAGAACTAAAAGATTTCCTTTGTAATCATTTATTATGTAAGCTTCATAGAAGTGAAATTTCCATGACTTTTAAATAACAGATCTTGCTTTCTATTTAAATATAAACATGATGGTTCATAAAATTGAAATTGCTACATGGAGACTAAGAGTCTGTAACACAAGTGTTTGTAACAAGAGTGAATATTCGGCCTATTTTTTTATTTTCTTGTAGACCTAACACAGGTCCAAGTAAATAAACCAGTGAGGACCAAATAGATGGCAGAAGCTATTCTCAATAAATGGCTTAAAAAACCTGTCTTTACTCCCACCCAGGTGACATTCCGACATGCACAAGTGAGAGAGCAAGGGGCCACGTGTGGTACTGGTTACGGTAGCATCTAAGGCCAGCACCTAAGCTGGAGCTCAGCCTCACTTGGGAAAAGAAATATGAGAAGGCTTCTTTTGTTGCTATTTTTATAAAAACATGCAGGCTAGATCAGCATTTTTCCTCCACTTATCCTATTCCCCAGTGCAGAAGTGGAAGACACAGAACTGTGGCTGCTCTAAGCAAACATTCTGCCACACATTCCCCCCCTTAGTTGCTGCATTTTGGGAAATAATGTACTAGTGTTTATTTCATGCATTAGAAAACAGAGGACTTATTAGTTACCTCATCTGTTTGGTAAAGATAGGGCTTGTGCAGTTCTACTTCACCACTGAGGATATGAAATAGTAAATGATAGAGACTTTCAAAGGGCAGGATAAACAGTAATCCTAATCCCTTATCTGCATTTTGTTTGCTTTTTTTTTTTTTTTTTAGGCATCTTTCAGTAGCTTAAGGCTACTGAATGTCCCTTGCATCTTCCAATCTAATCCTGGTGAGCGTCCTATGTTAACATGGGCATTTATGAGCATTTAGCAGCATTTTCATGGCATGTTTCATGGGTACGTTTTTCTGTGTGAGATGTTTAATCGGCTTAAGTTTCTAGTAGAATAAAGCATTGTATAGCTCTCATTTCTTCACTCTCTGAAGGACTGAATACTTTCCTTGTGACGTGGACGTGCATTGAAGCATCTTGATCAGTGGCCTTCCATTTCTCATGCTAGGGAAGGTGCATACATGGAAAAGGGGTTCAGGGACGAGGGAGTTAATATGATTATCCCATGTGTTCATTCTCCGATTAAGTGGTGTGCTGTGCTTGGTGAGGGGGACGGTAACACCCCATGGGGACAGGGTAAAGCTCTAGGTGTTCCAGGTATCCTAGAATAATGACAACTAAGGCTTAGGACATGGCAGAGGAGAGAAATAGAATCTGGCATGGGGTGAAATGTTTTCAGAGAGGTGTGTCTGAAAGGCGCAGCAGCTATTTTCTGATCAAGTTGCTCTTTGCATTGCTGTTCCATGTTTTTTGTTAAAGTTGCTCTCATTCCTAAAGTCACATTGTAAAGAAACCTTCTGTTCCCTGCCAAGAAAACTACAGCCGCCCTACTGATATGGCTGTATTTAGGTTAAAATCTCCCCAGGGAGTCGAGAAGGGGCTGAATACCCAGTTATAGGATCTGTTAGGGAGCTGTCAAAATCAGCACATGGAAATCTCTTTATCTAATATGGTTCTAGAAAACCGAATCACCGCTCTTCTTCTTACCCATGTTGCAAAAAGGCCAGCCTTGCTTAGTTTCTGTGGCGACAACTATTCCCCTCCCCCAAATAAGAGGGAGTGGAGTTGTGTGCTCGGGGGTCTGTCCTGCTAGACCTCCTGAATTACTTTTGCGGGTGTGTACAAGCTGGGCCTGGCTCCTATGTACTCGCTGAGCTTAGCTTCCACCACCGATCCATTTCTTCTGGTTCCTTCCTCCTGGGAGGCGATCTTAGCATCTCTGCTCCAGCCTCAAGCAGGAGTAGGATTCGATGGCATATGTTGCCAAGATTCTTCTCTCAGACTTGAAAAAAATTCCTTTCCCTCCCATAATTTGAAGATGGCACTTATGAGCAAGAATCCTGAGCTCAGCCACGTGTCCCTGAGCTCCTGTTCTGCGGAGGAGAGTGAGCTGATGACAAGGCTGGAGGCCCACACTGTGGTGTCTCATATTAATTATATGCCGCGGCACGTTTGTCGCGCTTCCTTTCCCGCCTACCTGATGTTATTTTCACTTCTAGCCACTTTTTCAGGCACTCTTGATGAACAAACTGCAGGCTTCCCACACAGCCGCAGGGCTCCAGGAGGGGATTGCTTGGGGAACCCCCGGCTATCTGACAGATGCGACACAAGTCTCCTTCCTCCTCGGAGTCCTCCTCCAGGAGTCTAAATTGGAAAAGAAGCCCTTGTGACCAGGAGTCTACACGTTCACAGTTTTCACAAGGATTAGTTCCCAGGGCACTGGCGGGAAAAGGAAGCGGGAGCGATGCTGGGCCTCCCCCACGCCCCCTCGGAGCCCACGGAGAATCCCTCCGGATATGGGTCCTGGTGACGGATTCGTGAATTCTTGTTTTATAGGAGGCTCATCTGTGCAGTTGTGGATATGTGTGAGCTGACTTGGGGGCCCGGTACTGCCACCACGAATCAAGAGGTGGAGGAAAAGGCTCCAAAAGGAACAGGGGTAGAGGCCGAGCTCCCCTCCCGCGGCAGCCAGCGCACGTCGGCCGTGCGGTCTGCTGGCTGTGAGGCATGTGGGTGAGTGCAGGGAATTCACGGTCAGGGGCCTGGGTTTGAGGCCTGCCTCTGAAACTTGTAAACCACGTGACTTTGGACAAGTTCCTTAATCTTCCCTGGACTCCGTTTTCTAGTCTGTAAAATGAGGGTCGTGGTGATAACACCACTGCCACCTACTTGACAGGGTTGTGTCTATAGACTGGATGTGTGATGATGGTGAACTCGCTCTGCTAACTGTAAAGTGCAGCCAGTCTGGCAAAGTATTTGCAGAGGCCACTCGGTAGATGTTGGTGTAGATGAATGATGAACCAACAAACCCGGACGCAAGCTCACTAATAACATAACACTTGCCAGCAAATGATGTCAACATTCCAGCATGTGAGCTGCTGGAATCTGATAGCAACAAGAATTAGTGAAAATGTAAGCAAAGATGTGTGTGTCTAATAAATGGTGAGTGAGGAGTAGCTGGTTAATGTTCATGCTGGGAGGTATTAAGAACCCTAAGGCTATTTTTTTCTTTAGAAATTTTTTTTCATGGGACTGGGGGCTGTCTGGTTAAGGAAAGGAAATTGGCTGGAGACTAAAATTGAAGGAGAGGAAGAAATGAACATTGCTCTGGATGTAGAAATATTTGCTCAGTCTCTTGAGAGACCTTTCTCCCCAAGAAAGGGAAGCTCAATGAAAAGGAGCAGAATGATAATTTTCCATTCTGGATATTCTGAATAATTTAAAAAATATTTAAAATATTGAGATCTCAATACATTTCAATAGATTTTCCATGTTTTCATAAGTAATCTGGAAGAACAAGTATACAGGGGAGTAAATGCCCCAAGTGATGAAGATAAACTATGGGGAGATCTTGCAAGTTTGAGAAGATAAACAGAAAAGTGGCAGAAGAATTTTAATTCAGGCAAGTGCAAGGTAGTGTTTTTGGAAACAAGTGATCTAAATCCGTGGTTTCCAAATGAAAATAAATGGTCATCAGGTTCACCTGTAGGAACTTTTTAAACAGACGCCTGGGCTCCACCCTTAGAACTTCCGGTTCAGTACCTGGGGCCCAGGAATCGGAATGTTACGATGGTCACGCAGGTCTGAAGACCACTGATCTAAACAGTAGGATCACGGGCTCCATGGTGAATTTTTATGGTTAATAAATAACTCGTTTCCTAACGTAAGGTCCTTCCATCTTCTCAACGGTATTAGTGGGAATCCACTGACTACTTTATTTGAAAAAAAATTATTTTACACATAAAAGTGAAGAAGAGACAGAAAAGTACAGAAAAGAAAATTCAAGCGTAAAGTCCTCACCCCAAAGTAACTGCTGGTTATTAGCCTGGTGTGCTACCTCCATTATTACTTCTGTGCACATACTTCTCTCAGAGTTGAGATTGCTTTCAGGATAGCTCAACATAGCAGTCTAAGCTCTCCCATCAATCTCCTTTCCCACACAAATTCCTCAAAAAGACCAAAAAAAGATAATTGTATAGAATGAATCCATAATAGTGTTGAGAGACAAGCAGGCCAGAAATAATGAGGAATTCCTGGAAAGGAGAGGCAGATCCAATGGCACTGAAAACAGGAGAGGGAATCACAGCCCAACTCAAGACTTGTGAAGGTAACTAGCTCAGGAACTGCGCAGCACCTTGGGGCCCGCACTATCCCCTTTCAGCTACCCTGAGCAACAGGTAGCAGCAGTGCCTCTCCCCAGGTGAGCGCTCTAGAACTGTATGCTAAAGAAAGGGAAGTTTTCATAAAGGCCAAGGTTTTTAAAAGTTCATTGATATCATCCATTTACACAAAACCTCCCCTTTAGGAAGAGGATCGCAGAGGAAGCAGGGCACGCAGCTGCTGGGGACAGCTGGAGAGGTTGGCTACCCTCTCTACTGAACCGCCCATTCCTTCCTTCATGGAACAATGGGGGACCGCCCGTCACATGTGGAAACCAACAGCATGAATGAGAAGGGGACAAGAAAAAGAAGCCGACTGACTCTAGAGGAAATAATAGTTCAGGGGATGGGGGAGATCATTCTCAGGGAGATTCCAGAGGATGTTGCCGGCTGTCGCGTAAAAGAAATAACCAGAGACAAGGATTTCTGAGTTAATTAAAAAAATGTGATTAACAAAATAAAAAATTCCAGGTATAACAATATTAATAGACAAAATATAATTCAGGGCTAAAAAGTATAAAGCTATATATTGATCAATCAACAAGAAGAGATCAGGCATTAGCCTTACTGCACCAAATAAAAGGAAAATTCTTACAAATACGAAGGAAAATGGGAGAGTCCAAATCACAGTGGAAGATTTTAATAAATCTCTCTCAGAAATTGACAAATTCATCTGGGAGGCCGAGGCATGCGGATTGTTTGAGGTCAGGAGTTCGAGACCAGCCTGAGCAAGAGCAAGACCCCATCTCTTCCCAAAATAGAAAAAATTAGCTGGGTATAGTGGTGCATGCCTGTAGTCCCAGCTACTTGGGAGGCTGAGGCAGGAGGATTGCTTAAGTCCAGGAGTTTGAGGTTCTAGTGAGCTATGATGATGCCACTGCATCCTACCCACAGCAACAGAGTGAGACCCTATCTCAAAAAAAAAAAAAAAAAAAAAAGAAAAGAAAAAATTCAATAGAAAAGAATGAAATATGAAGGACTTTAATATATGTATTTTATGTATGTATACCAACAAAGGGAGAACAGAGAATATACAACCTTTCCTAATGCCATAGCATATTTATAAACATAGAATATGTATTGGGGTACAAAAAAATACAAGTCACATTTTCTGAAATCACAATGCAATTAAATTTGGATGGTCCATAAAAATTTTAAAAAGCAGGGTAATAAAAGGAGACTTACCATATCAAACATTTTTTAAAACCCATAAATCTATAATAAATAAAAATGTATACTTGATACAGTATTTCAGGCAGATTAAAGGAACAGAGGTAAAGCCCAGAAAGAGACTGATAAGGATAGTATATGCCAAGAAGGCATTTCAAATTAGCAAGGAAAAGATAGAATAATTGTGGGACAACTGGCTAAATATATGGAAAAAAAAAGATCTTAGAACCCCACCCCATACCATGCACCAAAATATATTCCATATAAATTTAAGTATAGCTACCACATATTAACTGCTTCCTGTGTGTTAGGTATTCCATGACACATAAACATTTAAAACCTCATTTAATTTTCACTGCTCTTTGAAGAGTATATATTGTTATTTCTGTATTCTGGATGGAAAAACAGATGAAGGAACTTGTCCAGAATCATAGAGCTAATAGTTGGTAGAATTAGGAATCAAATCTAGAAGCATAAGACAGCAAAGTCCATGCTTTTAACCTATATGACATATAAAACGAGAATATAACAATACTAGAAGAAAATAACTGTGGACACTTCAGTGAGCACTGGAGTTTCTAATCATGGCACCATATGCAAAAGCCATACAGGAAAATACTGCCAGATTTGATTGCAAAGGATTTTAAAATTCCACTATGTCAAAAAGATCATATACATAAAATACAAAGTAAACAAAATGGGAAAAGTGAAAAAGTATCTGCACAATATTTGACAAAGTATTACTATAGATTTTATGTAAGGAATGTTTATATATTCTAGTAGATAAAAACAATACTAACATTCCAATAGAAAAATGGGCAAGGGATGGGATCAGGTGATTACAAATGAAGAAATGCAGATTAACAATAAAAAGAAAAAGTTCAACATAGCTAATAAACAAAAAATTTGCAAATTGAGGTGATAAGATAATTTTAGGCTGATTGTTTGACAAACATTAAAAAGAATGAAAATCCCCGGAATTGGCAAGGCTGCAGAAAAACAGGACTCTCATAAAATGGTGATAAGATTGCTAATGTGTAGAACTTTCCTAAAGAGCATTTGACATACACATTAAGAGCCTTAAGAATGTGCACTCCCTTTCATCTGCAATTACATATTTTGGAAGTTATTCTAAGTAATTAAGTCTAGATATGCTCAAGAAAGGAGACTGATCAAATTATAATAGATTTAATACAAAATAACACTGTAAAATAAGTATCAAAAAGTATCGGGTTTGAAAAGAAAAAAAACCAAATCATTATTCATAGCTGGAACAAATTTCTACAAAGAAAACCCTAAATAAGCTACAAAAATCATGAAATTAATAATGTTTAGCAAAAATACACACAAACTATATAGTCGATTGGATTTCTATACATCAGCAACGAAGTGTTATTGTTTCAATAGCAAAAACAACAAATCAAAGAACCGAGGGATAAATCAAAGGATTTTTTTGAAGAAAATCACAAAACTATGCTGAAAGGCATTAAAGAAGACACAAACGAGAGATATACCATGCATATCAAAGAAAGACTCTATCTCAAAGATGTCAATTCTCCCAGAATAATCTATAGATTCAATGTAATTCCAATCAAAATCCCAACAAGCAGATTCTTGAATATATAGTTGAGGACTCTTTAAAGAACAAAGCAGGGAAGGAGGCTTACACTGTCACTTATCAAAACTTATAAAAGCTGCAAGATGGGGCCGGGCGCGGTGGCGCATGCCTGTAATCCTAGCACCTTAGGAGGCCGAGGCGGGAGCATCGCTTTAGGTTAGGAGGTTGAGACCAGCCTGAGCAAGAGTGAGACCCCTTCTCTACAAAAAATAGAAAAATTAGCCAGGCGTGGTGGCGTGCACCTGTAGTCCCAGCTACTCAGGAGGGTGAGGATCACTTCAGGATCACTTGAGCCCGGGAGTTTGAGGTTACAGTGAGCTCTCATGATGTCGCTGCACTCTACACAGGGCAACAGAGCAAGACTCTGTCTCCAAAAAAATAAATAAAGCTGCTGCAGACGTTAAGACGGTTTGATATTAGATCAGGAGAAGAAAAAGAAAGAACAACAGACAGAATAGAGAGCCCTGAAACAGACTGACGCCATGGAGGCATGTTCTGGATGACAGAGGTGACCGTGCAGATTAGCAGGGAAAGATCCTTGGGTGTTCATAAGAGGAGAAATAAAGGTTACCGCATGCCGCGTATTAAAAATCACTTCACATTTAAGCCCCAAATCCATTTCACATTAAGTCCCAAATGTGCAAAGCAAAACTAGAGATTTTAAGAGAAAACAGGAAGACTATCACAATGACCTTAGGTTAGGGAAGGATTTCTTAATTAAGACAAGATACAAATCACAATTCATAAAGAAGACGGACACATTTGACCACATTAAAATTAGGAATTTGTTTTCATCGAAAAGCAGCATAAAGGAAAAAAACTACAAATTGGGAAGAGGTTTCCAACACATATCCGAGAAAGGATTAGATGAATAGCCCAAATATATAAAGGACTCCTAAAATAAAAGAAAAATATTCTAAGAGAAAAATGTGCAAAAGACATACGTATTTCACAGACTAGGAAACACAAATGGACATTTGACATTTAAAAGAGCACATAAAATGCCTAACCTCATTAACAGTCTTGAAAATGCAAACTAAAGCCACAGTATCATTTTATTCCCATCAGACGGGCAAGTTTGAAAAGCCAATCAATGCAAGTATTGTCAGGGATGCACGACATTAGACATTACTGGAGGGACAATAAATTGGCATTATTTAGTATGGTGGAAGATGTGCTCCCCGCCAGCCCAACGCTTCCGATCCTAGACAAATGTCCCAGAGAACTCCTCCCACGTGCACCAGGAGACATGTTCATGCAGCGCAGTTGGCAGAAAACAGTGAGAGACCTAAATGTCCATCGACAGGAGAATGGCTGAATTGTGGTATATTCATACGGCAGAATACTCTGTAGTGGTGAAAAGGAACAAACTAAATCTAAATCTATCAACAAGGATGCATCTCACTAATGACGTAAGAGGAAAAAGCAAGTCGTGGAAGAACAGAGACTCCATTTCTACAGAGTCCAAAAATAATACCAACATTTCTAAAGAGCTCAAAAATAGTCACGATGTGTTGTTTAGAAATACATATGCATGTATGGTAAGAGCCCAAAGCAAAACACCTCAAAACACAGCAAAACAGGCCGGGCGCGGTGGCTCACGCCTGTAATCCCAGCACTCTGGAAGGCCGAAGAAGGAGGATCACTTGAGCCCAAGAGTTTGAGGTTGCAGTGAGCTATGATCATGTCACGGCACTCTAGCCGGGGTGACAGAGTGAGACTCTGTCTCAAAACCAACCAAACAAAACAAACAAAAAACCCCAGCAAAACAAAAAGCAAAGGGATGATAAATGCAATGAAGGAATGGTGTGTATGGGGGGAGGGGATAAGAGGGCTGGGTGGGTTAGGGGGGTTCAGAGGGCTCCAGTGTGTTGGGAATGTTCTGTCAGCTGGAGGGTAGGCCCAGGGATGTTGGGGTTTGTGTGTGTGTGTGTTTAAAATTCTCTAAAGGGTATATATGTTATATACATATTTATAAGTATTAAAGTAAGTAACTGAGGAGAAATTTTTAACAAGTACAAGTGGCATTGAGAAATGGGCTTGAAATATTAAACTAAGGCACATTATAGAACAATATGAACCAATGGTTCCTAAAAATTGCATTTATATGCAAAGATAAAAGACTAGAAACAAAGTTTTGTGTTTTTTTTTGAGACAGAGTCTCACTCTGTTGCCCAGGCTAGAGTG
>VBSM01003215.1:10967363-10993558 GCA_008086735.1 Cheirogaleus medius | reverse complement strand
GTGCCTAGAAGTGGATGCATTTTAAAAGAAATTATTTTTAGCTCAAAGGCATCTCTTTAGGATGGTAGAAGTCCAGACTTCTGAGAAGTAGGTCTGAAGCTGTATTTTTGGGTGGGTGAGAATTGTGGGGTGTGAGGTCCCTTGGCCTTTAATCATGGCTTGGTCTTCTGGTAGCCTGTTTAACATGGAAAAGAAAAGGTACTGCTAACTAGAAAGTTACTTCATTACTGGAGTTGGACAAAAGAGATATAGGAATATGCATGCATTCTATGTCCCATTTTTCCCTTCCTTCTTACATTTCTAATTCATTGCCATGGAATTTTCTCACTTATAAATGAATATGAACGGGATAATTCATGGCCCAAATGAGGCCTGCTAACAACATACACAGAGGCTCACATTCCAAGGATCAATTTCCAGATCAGTAAACCAAGCTCAGGGCACGGTAAACACCGATCATAAACAAAATGGTTGAATCCTGACACGGTATTTAATGATGGCTTTAAAAAGTATCAGATTTCATGGCTCTGAAATATCCCAAAATCATCTCACAAGAAAAGAAAGATCAAAGAAAAGGGTGATTCAGAAAAGATCTTATTTCTCTCTCTCTCATGCATGAAAAATAGCACATAAAATGGAAGCCGTGGTTACCCCAGTGCAGCCCTTCAGAGAACTGAAGTAACTATGGTAACTGGGAACGGTCTTTCGGTTTGTAAGTTTCAAATTCTAGAACTGTTGGTTGGATTTGGGATAAGTCACGTGAGGGAGAGCTGTGAACTTCAGGCGCTGAATGGTTCATTCTCTGGGGAGATAGTAACCTTTTCGTAAAAAAATCTTGGTTCCTAATTGCTGGAAAGAAGAGTAAGCCCTATGTAGTAATAGCAGTCAGAAACCCTTGTCTCTAGCCAGCTTGTCTTTCTTAAAGTTATGGTGTTCAAGGAAAAAACACTTCGGGAATACTGAAGAAATTGAGCAGAAACACCAAACTTTTCTTTATGTATACACATGTTGCAAGAACAGCAGAAGAGAGACAATTTTCTCAACATAAGCAACCATGTAAAAAGTCAAAGAATGGCCTACTTATGACTTAAAATTCCCATGACTCTCTAATGAAAGCAGTGTTTATTTCAGCATTGGAAAAATGGGGGAAAATATATATTCATATATATAATTATGAAAATTCCTTACCTTTCTTGCAATTTCTTGAGTTTCTCAGGGTCTGTCTTTATCTTGGTGGCCTCTTTTCCACCTGTGAAACCAGAAGCTGCCATTCTGTCCCCATTATCATTTTGATTTGGGAAATCAGACACTGCAAAGAAAGTAAACTGTATATTTTCTTGCAGGGACCCAGGCACGTGCAAATGGCCTTGGAAGCTCATTCTTGACGGAGAGGAGCTAGAAGAATTTGCTAAGGACAAGTTGCTTTGTGGATTTAGTAAAAAATCTTCTGTCTGTAATGGAGCCCCCTGAAGTTGGCTTCTTAAAGTAATATCTTCTGCTCCCCTGACATCAAACTGGTGTTCACCGTTTACCGGAAAATAATTGTGGTTTTCGGCACTGGCTAATGGATTCCTATTTCTAATGGGGGACAGCGGTCGGCGAACATCAAACCTTGAGTTTCCCTCCGAGTCTGAGCTATGAACTAAAGTCGATGACGTTGACAAGTCTGCTGGAATGTCACCTCTTGGAGCAGAATGCATTAAGGATGCAGGAGTGTTATAAGATGAATTCATTGATGATCTTGGAGCTGTTGGTCTACCAGAAAGAGTGTAGTCAAGAGAATTTCTAGAAGTGTTTAAATAGTCCTGCCGATCTCTTTCATAATCGTGGGCACCACGCCTATCTTCCATAGGAATACAATCACTAGATATATTTTCAGCATTGAGACCATCATCGTGTCTGGGTTTGGATTTGGCATCCCAGGAATGAAAGGTCTTATTTTCACTGCCACCACTGTCATTCTCTTCAGCAGACTCCCCATGAAGCAGCCCAGGGTCTTGGAACAACCTTTGCCCGAGGGAAGGCTGCTTTGTCACTGGCTCCATTGCATTGCCTATTCTTAATGAACCATGATTGGGCTCATTTCTTCTTAAAGAATTACCTCTGCGATTTTTTTCAGTGTTTTCTTCAAAAGTTTTGTTTTTGGCCTGAGTGGCTGATGCCCCCCAAAATCTACTTCTTATATGATTGGAAGGAGAATGGTGTGGGTGCATACTAACCAGCAGAAGTTCTTCTTCTATATGGGTTTCCTCCTCAGTGTCATCATTTTCTATTTCAGAGTTTAATGATAAAACGGAATAAAAATCTTCATCTCTGAACCTAAATGGTGCCCTTCTTGGCCCTCCCATGCTGGTGGATGTGAGTGGTGGTCCCAAGGGCTTGCTCAACACTTGAGGACTATTCGTTCTTTGGAAGGCCTGGGATGGGGAGGAATGTGTCTCACTCTGGGAAAGAGCACTCAGGTCTCCTTTTTTGGCCCTCTCGGGCGGGCTCTCAGTCATCATCAGCTGTGAGGATGGGACCAAGTTTCTTCTATCTCGAGGTGGCCTCTTCAGCTTAGTGTCACCTGCCCACATGGGGCCTTCTTGATGAACTACTAAATCTGCATTGAGAAAAGACAGATTTATCATTTTATTAATAGTACCCATAGATGAAAGGCCTCTAACACCAAGGATGAGAGTCCATTAAAGGCAACAAACAAGCCTTGGAGAAGAAAACGTGCATGGCCAAATGGCTGGAGGGCTGAGCAGAGCAGAGTGCAGTGGGCTTTGTTTCACTGCTTCTGAACTCTCCTTTGTACACCGGTGGAGCTCAGACTGGCCCTGGGGGAATGGGGTGACCCTGAGGATACAGATTCTTTCCAAAGAAGCTTTGGGAAGACTGGCCCAGCCCCAGCCAGTCAGGGCTGCTGACCGGTAGACCTCTTACTAAATACCGGTTTTCACTCCCTATTTATTGAAAAGGAAAACCAGCACTCTGGGAATGACTTCTACAAAAACCACCAGTCCTTTCTCATCCAGATTCTTTCAACATACGTTTATGACACCCTGTTTCCTGCACAGCTTTGCGAAAACTTAAGAGCAGTATAGTCTATCTTGGCAGATTGGGAGGAAGGTACTAGAAGCTGGTGCCCAGGCACACTGATGATTTCAGTCATGTTTACTGTTTAGGGCAAATAAATATGACAAATCTCTCATGCAATCATTATCTCCTCCTCGTCTCTAGCCCCAGGTCAATCTGCAACCTCCGGCTATCACAGAATCCCTACCTTCTCAGCCCTTCTTTTTTTTTTTTCTTTTTTTAAAATTTTATTTATTTATTTTTTTATTTCAGCATATTATGGGGGTACAAATATTACAGTTATGTATATTGCCCATGCCCCCCTCCCCCCTCAAGGCAGAGCCTCAAGCCCTTCTCAGCCCTTCTGAGTCTAAAGCATGAGGAGCTAGAGAGAGAAGACAGAGGTAAAGTGCCCAAGTAGGAATTTCTATTGGTGAAATCTCTCACAATGCCTTATATTAATAAAAATAACAATAAGCGCTACTTATTGAAGGCTTACACTGAGTGGGTCAGAACCATGCTAACTGTATCACACACACACACACATTTAAGCCTCACAACCCCATGAAGTTGGCACCACAATAATCCCACGCTATAACCGAGGACACCAGGCTTAGAGAGGTCACATAACTAGCCCATGATCATGTTTCAGTAAGTGATGGGCTGGACGTTTGAACACAAGCCTGCCTGATACCAGGGTTTGTGTTCTTAACCACTACCTTGGAAGATCCCTTAAGAAACTGGCTGGACTTCCAATTTCCTTGTAAAAATAAAGATCCATTGAATTAGTGGTGATGTGTGTGTTGCTGAGGGGTTTGTACCCTATGGACGTGGCAGGAAACTGAAGGTACTTCCTTGGTTCCACTTAGCTTCATTACCTCCTGACATCGGCCTCCCCTCGCTTTGCCCCTTCTGCTCTTCTGCGAGATCTGATGAGGTGCTGCTGTCCTTATCATTTCATTTCTATAGCGGGTCACCCTGTGGAGTGGACAGGACTCCGCAGGCCCGGGAAGGTTGTGTGATAACAGCTCTCTGGTGAAATGCAAATCCTCAGAGCCACCGGCTTAGCCGAGGGCCAAGTCAATACTGACTCACTTTAATTGAGGGGCCTCCCAGGGGAGAGCCAGCTTGAGATTCTAATGTCCTAATACTCTGTAAGCTTCTTTTATTGGTAGCTGCATGGGACACTCAGCAACACAGTGCGAATCTTTACTCATCAGCTCTTCTAGAAATCAGTTAAGCTCTCCTATCAGGCCCTTATGGGTTTCATAAACCCCAGTTAGAGATGCGTCAGCAATTCAGGGGTGCTCTGGGCATCTGGCTGGGCAAGTCCAGGAGTGGCGCTGATGTCGCCTACCCTAGACTGGGCTGACCCACATTTGGGGGGAACAAATGCTTCTACAGAACCAACTAAATTCTCCTGACAATTTTTTCTTGGAATAAAAAGGTGACATAGAGGAGTCGCAGGTGTAGGCTCTGGTTGATTACTTTCTGTTTTGAATCTGACGAAGGCTCCTTCCCTGAACATTCCCTGAACATGCAACTGCCTGAGGGCCAGAGGCCGGGGAGCCCATTCAGCTCAGGTAAGGGGAAAACACCTCACAGGCAAAGAATCAGCTGGAGTGACTTCTGAAAAGCAGAAACTGGAGAGTCAACAGGAACCATCAGCTCATTTCACCGAAGCCACTGAGCTGTCACGGGGAGACACTGGCCTCTGGGGCAGAAGTCCCAGGCTACGCGCTATGCTGCAGCTCCTGCGGATCCCTGAAACACGCCGGGGTGTGGACACATCCCTGTCACCACAACCGTCTTCCTCTTTAAAAATTCAATCAGAGCGTCTCTGAGGTGCGTGCGTGTGTGCACGCGCGTGTGCTTCCCCCAGAGGTGGCAGACTGTGCCATTCTATATTTATGCCGTTTTAACCCTATTTTTTGTGTCTATCAAATAGGGAGCAGATTTCAATAGCTCTAGGGCTGGGAATAAACACTCAAATTGGTATGCCAGGGACGTGCTATTCATAGACCAGGCCCTGCAGATGCTGTGAATGCTTCTCTGAGGCCCTGCCGGCTCCAGCTGTGAGCGGGGTGCCTGCCATCTCCCGGACTTCCAGGGCCAATGACAGGAGAGCCGAACAAGCATCTGTCTGCCCTGAGACTATGCCTGTAGTCTGGGCTTCCTCATGTGCTTGGCCAACAGTTTCCTGCATTCCAACAGCCATATACTCTTAATTTTTTTCCTCTGGTTATAAAAGTGGCTTATGATCATTGGAGAAAATTTGGAAACCATAGAAGAGAATGAAGAAGAAAATAAAAATAATAATCCAAAACTCATTGCTACTGTTTTAGATTTCAGGGGTGGGTGGCAGATTCAGGATTATCTCATGCCATTAATTATTCTTTAAGAACATGATATTAGTTATAGTATAAGGACACATATGTATATATTTAACTCTTCCCCTATTGCTGAACATATAGATTGTTTTGAGGTTTTTGCTGTCACAGATTACACTGTGATAAATATCCTTGCTCACGGATTTTTGACGACATGTCTTCTTTTCTTAGAACAGATCCCAGGGAGTGGAATTGCTAGATCAAAAGGCATGAACTTTTTAAAGGCTCTCGACACATGTTGCCAAATTCCTTTCTAGAGGGTTTGTACCAAATTACCCTGCAGGTAGGATACGAAGACATTTCTCTTACAGCTGTTTTGCCAGCAATCCATGTCAGTAATTGCGACACAACAGTGCCCAGGAATATTCCTTGTTAGTTTCACTACTAGTATTATTTTAAAAACCTTAGCCAGATTGGTAGGCCAAATTCATTTCATGTAAATTTACATTTATTACAGACTGGGGTTGAACTTTTAAAAAAAATGTGTATTAGCCACCTATATTTATTCTGTGAAATTGTCTGCTACATCCTTTCCCCCTTTCCCTGTTAAGTATTTGTGTTTTTCTTGTTGATTTGCAAGAGCTTTCTGTATTTTACTTCTGTCACATTTGCTTCCAATCTCTCGCTGATACAATTCAAATATCTGGCTCCTACTGCAATTTACGTAATTTAGAGTGTGAGAAAAGGAACTAAAGGGAGACTAGTGAGGAGATAATTGGGGAAGATCAGGAGCCCTGGGAATAATAGAAAATTGGGACAAATTCTCAATGGGTGGCAGGACGATGGGAGATGCCTGTTGGGTGCAGATGGAGGATTGTACGAGCCCCATGGGTCCAGGAATGTTTCACCTTTCAAATATTATTCACCACTTCATTGAGGGCGTTGGGGAGGTGGCGGGAGAGGCACTAACAAGAGTCCAGTGTCCACTATGTGGATCTGCTCTGGGCCAGGTTCTGGTCAGTGCATTATTTTACTTAGTTGTTATAACAATGCAACAAGGTGGATTTCATTCTCTGTATTTCAAGATAAAAGAACTGTCACCCAGGGTGTCTACTTGGGCACCCAAGACCCCACTGCTGAGAGGCAGAGCAGGAACTGGAACTGAGGTCTGCCCAAGCCCACGCCCTTCCCAACCAGAGGCGCTGGACCATCGGGGACCCCTGTGGACGTCTCGTTACTGCAGATTCATTTATGCTCTAATTGCCCCTAATATTAAACCATCCAAATACTACCATGTTCTTCTATATTTATATGTGTCCACCACAGTAAATATCACGTCTAAAAATAAGGGCTGCTGTGTTCATTTGGTGATGACAAAGTGTGATGCTCAGTGGGTTCCCTAAGGGGAAGAACAGGTCCATGGCAAGGCTGGCTGTGAAATGTCACTTTCCTTGAGTCCTAAGGGGTTGTCCACCAAACCAGTGTTTTGAAATAAGGCACATCATCATTTCAATGTTATTTCTTACACATTACGATCTCGCCGCTGTGAGTGTCCCGATCACGGGAGACGCCTGCGGGAGGGGAGCGGTCTGCCACCCACGGACACCATTCCTCCCCTCCTGGGGGGAGAGTGGGAACTGTGGGCCGATGAGACATCCCCAGAGCTGCAGACTGCTTCTCCGCCTTCCCCAGACCCCGCCACCCACCACCCAAATGCCCCCTCCGGAAGCTGCATGGCTGGCACGCACCTCACACCACGCAGTCACGCTCATGGAATAATCGAGAGAAAAAGGAAAGATAAACGCCCCCTGCCTCCCTTTTCTTTCCCAGCAGCCTCTCTTGGAGGAAAAAACTCCCTAGTTCAAATAGTTGGCTTTTAAAACCTTTTTAAGTGTTTCATTTTAAGGCACAAGTGTCTAAAAATCACACAGAATTCACCAGGCAACACAAGGCAGTCCCCACAACCCGCAGGACCAAGGCGCAGAGCCGCGGGGCCTCACCTGCTGTCCTGAGGGCCGGTGCCTTCGTCGGCAATTGCAACTGCGGCTTCTGTCTGCTTTTGTCCCCAGACGCTCTTGGGCTGTGCATTTCTGGGCTGACTGTCAACCTCCCCAGTTTTGGCCTCCTCTTCTTTGATAAAATCTTTGGTGCCTGGGCTGCTGAAAGGTGCAAAATCTTTTCAATGATTCATTTTTTATAGGAAAATATCTCCCATATTAAGGATGCTCGAAGGGCCCAACAATGGGAGTCGGGGGTGCTGTCAAGAGAATGGACCCAGGAGGACAGAGAAGAGCTGGATTTGAGACCTGGTTCCACTTCCCTGTAGGCATGCGAGCTTGGGCAGATCACTTCACCTCTCCAAGCCTCAGTTTCCCCATCTGTCACATGGAAATAATAATACCTACTTCACAAGGCTATTATCGCCACTCAGGAGCACCCATGGCACCTGCAATGCAGAGTCCACAGGGATCTTTCCTTCTGCTAAGAAGTTGCTAGCTTCCGATTCATAGGTGTTGGTGCGGACCTGCTGTAACTGTCAAGAGCTTTGAGTTGGGACACGCTGCTCCCCAATGCTCGCCCAGGTTTGAATCACAACGTATTTCATACCTGCATATTTATTTCCTCAGGTTGTTTATTAGTGGCAGACACGGCCTTACAGAAAGGTTCCCGGCACCTGGGGACCATACACCTTTTCCCTTTCCTATGTCCCAGCTGCCATGGTGCTAGGGTGACACTCACAGGAAGACAGTAGAGTTCCCAATGAACATTTTTTTTTAAATTCACATTTTGAACTAGGTTGCTAATGAGTACGAACAATTTCAAGTTTCCTCTTCACATGTATTTAGCATCAGTGCACGTGAATGTGGGCAAAAAGTTTCAGTATTTTCCACGCAAGTTCTTCCCTACAAGTTCTTGAGTTCACAAGGCAGTTAAATTGTGAATATCTGGACTAAATCTCCCAAGATCATGTGCCTGGCTCATCTCCTTTTAGACAGTTTAGAAATTTCACAAACAGACGCAGCCAGCAGGCAACACGGGGGAAAGCTGGGAAGGGTCCCCAACTCGCATGCGAGAGCACAGCCTGCCTTGGCTCGTGCAGACAACTGGCTGCGCGTGCCAGAGCGTGAGCTGTGGCTGCAGGAATAGTTTGCATCGAGATTCAGGAAAGGAATGAAAATTCTTTCTCTTTGGCAGCCCAGGAAGCCTAGTTTCGTATGATGGCTAGGTCTGCTTGCTGCTTCTGATGGGCCCGGGATGGGAAGGCAGCACGTTCTGTGCTCCAAGATAGAGAGAACCATGTTCCACAGGGAAGCTTCCAGAAGACAGGAGTTGCTAGGTCAACTTAGGGCAAGTTGGTGGAGCCCAGAGAGGTGGTGGGTGTGAGCAGAAAGGAGAGAAGGGAGTGGAAGTTCTCTGGAAAATGAGAATATATTCCTTGGGGGGTGCAGGGTGGTGATCAGACATGATTTCACTGACCACAAAGAGAGGGGAGAAGCGGGGAGAGAGAGAAAGAGAAAGAGAAAGAGAGAGAGAGAGGGAATCAGGTGCTTTACGGAAAGGGCCCCGCCACAGAGGAAATGGAGGAAGCATGCCCTCAATGCCAAAAGTCACAATTCTTGAATCCAGAGGTTTCTCCCCATCACCTGAGACTTCATCCCTCCTCAGCTCTCAGAAGTCCTGCCTCCTGCCTCCTACCTGACTATAGAAGAGGAAGTTGCAGGATTCTCAGATATTGAGGAAGAAAGAGGGAGGGCCAGGGAATGGGCAGGCTGGGGGCTCAGGCCAAGTCCAGTAAGCCAAGATCTGGCCCAGAGGTCCTTATTATGAAGATTTCACTTTGATTCCCGGCAGGAACCCAGCAGAATGCTCAAATTTCCTCCACGCTGCAGGCAGCAGAACTTCACACTGCCCACAGCGCTGCCCCTCTCTGCTCCATCACACCCCTTCCCAGGGAGTGAGCCTTCCTGCCAGAGGGCCTTTCCCCCCAGCCTGCACCAGCCAGCAGGTCCTGCAAGGTCTGCTTCCAGTTTTACTCCACCAAGTCTGCTCTGACTCTTCTTTGGCCAGAACCCTTATTTTCAGGTGTTTTATGGCCTTTAGCATTTAAATATTCTAAAATTGATTAATGGGTATGTCTTTTCTCTCCAACTGTTAGCTCGGTAAGGCTGAGGACCATTTCCTAGTCAGTCTATGTGTTGCCTTGCACTATGGTGCAGGACAAATATTAATTGCCTAGTACGGTTTGCAGGGCTCAAGAAGATGTATTCAGCCCAAAATACAGGGGAACTTCAAAACTAGAACCAATCTTTTGCTGTGCAAAAGACCCAAGATAGCTTAAGACAAAAGGTTATTTAATGTGTTTTCTTGTTCAAAAATCTGCTTCCTTCAAAGCATCAGATCTCTTAAACACTTTCCAAAACCATTGTTATGTGCCCTCTAATCAAGTTCTCAGCAAACTAAACTAATAAAGCTGAACAACTGGAGATTGTTTTACCAGTCCTGGCAATGAAGAAATCACCGCTGTTGGTGTAGGCAGGATCCTCTGACTTTTAGCAATTTCAACCTCAAATTGCGTACAGTTTCTGCAACTGTAAAATGGAATATTCTTATTATAAAGTTTAGCAATAGTGTACATAAATGGCCTAACTCAGTGTCTGGTGCATATTAACGGCTAACAATGACAGCTGCTGCTTCTACTGAAATGAAGACCACTACTCTGAAGGCACTCTCATGAGAGAACTGAATTTGACCAGAGACTATTATGCAGGCTTCACAGGGTGAGAATAACTTACTCAGTAGCCTTTATTCCTATGTAGTTCTTGTTGATTCTCTCCCTCAATCCTTCTTTTATAAAATCCAAAAGGTAAATAGCATCTCTTTTTATTATAATTTGCTCAACAAATACCTGTGTGCCTTTGCTATGCAATAATTTGTGGGTTCACAAAGATGAGCAAGACATTTTGCTCATGACCTTAAAGATTATTACAATCTAATTTGGCTGCACTGCTGACTTCTTCCCTTGATACCTTTCAGATTCTACAGAGGGCAAACTCCTAAAAAATGTTTTTTCTTCTGTCTGCTATCACAGTCACAAATGAGGTGACCTAGACTGCATAGTTTGTGTGTACATGGATTTAGGAGTTTCAAACACTCAACTTGTATACCAAGTTTCTAATCACTTTACCCACATGGAAAGTGAACCAAATTTCAGAACTTTGGTGGCTTTCTAAGATGGGTCCTTGCCATGGCACAGTATATATTAATATATTAATCTGCAGGAAGACTAAATCATATTTACACTGGGAGTTGAAATGTAACTTCCTCTTCAGGTAGCAGGACAAGCCCTTTGCCTTACAGAAAAGGAAGGCATTTATGTTCAGGAGTTTCACTGCTAGGTAACTCAATATCCTGTTTGTCAGTGAATTTTGGGAAGACTGCCGTTTGCTTTGGACAACATACAGCCCTACTTCCTTCCAGTATCTGAGCAAAAGGTGATGCCCCCCCATAGCAAAGAAGCCAAACAGCTATTTAGATAAAAGGCATCTGCCTCAGTTCTCTTGACAATGCTGGGAAACTGTGATTTTTGACTGATTAGTTCTTAATTTGACTAGGAAAGGAAAAGAGGATAGAAATCTCATATTTATACAAGACCCTGACAACTGAGAGCCAAGTCCATTCAACCCTCCACATTAATCCCATGCTCCTACTAATTATTCAGTTCCTCTCATCACTTGCCAGAGACAGACACAGCTCTTGACAGACAAGGTCAAAAAGAAAGAGAAAGAGGAAAATACAATTCTCCAAACTTTTCCCCTCCCCCACACTACCTTAACTGGGATCCCGGGTGCCTAGGAGGGGCCGAGATTCCAACTGAGAGATGCCTCTTTGAACAGTTTATTGCTTCCTTGGCTAGTGGGAAGAATGACAGCTTACTCGTAAGAGCCGACGCTGCCCTGGGGTAATAGGCGGCTTTCCGTACAGTCACAAACAGTGGGCTGTGACTATTTGCCTGTTGGAGTGTGCTAGAAATGTGTGTTGTCTCACATGCCCAGAGGAGATCTTAATTAAAGCTTAATTATGTACCATAAATATGTTTTATTTTGGCACTCAGAAGGTGGGATTTTTGATTTTAGGAAATGTAATGCCTAATAAGTAGGCAAGAAAGGGAATGAATGTAAACACCGACTGAGCCCTTTCATTTGTCCCTCGTCAGAGCGGTTCTGAACGGGCTCTCAGTCCCTGTGTGTGCTTTCAGAGCCACCTGCCTGGGGGCCACCCTTTCAGGGCAGGCTCAGCGCGTGCACATTTGCATAGCCAAGGGCGTGACCAGACACAGAAGAGCCCGTTCAGTTTCTGGTGGTGACATCCCACAGTGTACCAGACACAGGTGTTAAGAAATCAAATGAGTCTCCAGAAAGGATGGGATTTTATTGGTCGCTCACTCCTTTAGCGCTAGAAGGTGGAGCCCGAGTGAAGCGGCAGCGCTGTCCCGTCTTCCTGCTCCCCTGCACATCACACCTCCTGGAAGTGTTCATGGCATTGCCTCTGGCCCCTGTCCTGTCCACCTGCCTTCTGGAAGCCTGCAGTCCCTCTCCCTGGCTCCGGCGTGCCGTGGGCCATGCCCAGGGCAACTTACCACATGAGGTAAATTCTGCTGGGCCTCCTGGGGCCGTTCAAGCAGAGCACAGGGGTCTGAGATGGGGTGGGGCAGGAGACGGGGAAGTAGCACAGGGCTGCTGGAGACTCGGGCACGGGCCCCGGGGAGGTGGAAATGGGGCTCATGAAGGCAGGAAGGGTAACCGGAGGGAGATGGGGGGAATAGTCGTGGACCACTGGCGGGGCAGGTGGCACTAGTGGCAGGACCAGGCAGCAGTAATTGGTATTGGGCTGCACGATGGGGGAGAAAGCAAAGACGGAGCAGTAAGGGGTATATTCAACACAGAACAGGGGGTGCTCGCTGCTGTCACCTGCACAAAAAAGAAAGAGCAATCAGGAAGCAGCACTCATGGTGGGAAGGACGTAAAAGAAAAAAAAGGTCTGTGAATGAATGAAAACTCAAAAAATTGGTCTTCGGGGGTGGGAGTGGGTCTGCTGCAGGTGTCACAGGACCAGCAGGCCTGGCTTCTGCCCAGGAGGCGCCTGGCCTAGAGCTCAGAGTCACCGAGGAGTTAACCAAGGGAAGCGGCATCATCACACCCTTTTCCAACCAACCGTCTCTGACAGATGTAGGGAAGTTCTTCTCCTGGTACGTTCCCAAGAATGTCCTGAAGGGCCGTGTGGAAGCGCCTGGGCCTTTCTCGTCCCCCACAGCCAGCCTAATGAGCTGTTCTGGCAGCAACAGATGGCGGCCTGTGGGGTCTCACCTGGGTAAGGCTGTCCCCGCCCTGTCCTCCAGCTGCCCCTGCTAGGAGGTAGCGGTCATGTCCTGATCTGGCCTTGTGCTGTACAAGGAAGCTTGGGAAAAGGGAAGGAAGCAGAGAGATCCTGGTGGGATCCCGGGAAGGAAGAGGAGCCCATGGGGGCGGGGGAGGGGGAGCAGGTTAAATGAGAGAGGCATCCTACAGAAGTTACTGATTTGTTCACTCATCTCACAAACGGCCAGCCTCGCCTCAGTGGAGGCAGAATAGGAGCGCCTGCTGGAGCCATGATTCAGAGCTACGCCCTCAAGCCTGACAAATCCCAGCTGTGCCACTGAGCAGCTGGGTCACCTTGAATCAACGGCTTACCTGTTTCCTCATCTGCAAAACGAGACAGGTGTTTTCTCTAGCCGTGCCCCTCCCAGGTGGCTCATAGACCAGTAGCCTGGATGTCACCTGGGAGCATCTCAGAAATGCAGAATCTGTAGCTTATCAAAACCCCCAGGCGTTTCTCATGGATGTTAAAATTTGAGAAGACTCTGAGACAGTTGCCCAAACTATTGATGAGAATCATCTGTAGTGTTTGTTTGAAATGCGGTTTTGTGGGCTCCTTCCTGGCAATTTTTATCATCGGAGAAGTTTGGGAAGTGCTGCAGCTGAAATCAGTTCCAATTCTAAAATGCCGCCATTGTAACCGTCCAGTTGGAAGCCATCACCTACGGCAGCAGGCTCTTGGTCTTTGTTGAGACGCAGAAGATTCAAGTAAATATCCACTCCTTTCTTCCTCAGCGGCTCCTGGAGTGCTTCCTGCTTTTCGGATCATTTCTCTCGATAGCTGTCGCCCCCGCTCTTCCCTTAACTGTTCGTACCTCCCAAAGTTCCTTCCTCTGCCCTCTTCTTACTCCGTCCATGCTCACAGGGGACACGTGCTTGCAGTTTCAACTGCCGCTTACTCACGTGTCCAATTCCTACCCGCAGTGGGGGGTACCTGCTGAGCGGCAGCCCTGGGTCTCCAGGTGCCTCTGCCATCTCCACCTGGCTGTCTGCTGCACCTCAAAGACGACACCCACAGAAGACCCACCTCTCCTTGCTTCTTCAGCCTTGGCAACGGCGACCTCCATTGGCCTAGTTTTCTGGGCCAGATCCCCGAGTTCTCTTTGATTCCTCCTTTTGCCTTATCCCTGCAGCCAAGTCGCCAAGTTCTGCCAGCTTTACTTCCTCAAACATCCCTCTGGCCCACGCCCTCTCCCCTCTTCCCTCTGCCCTTGCTCCAGGTCACGCCCCTCTCATTTCTCCCTGTGTTGCCGGCTGCAGCTGCTGCTTGTCTGGTCTCTCGCTGTGCCTGGCTGCCCCCACTCTCCTCCTGCCCCTTCTCCACGCTGCAGCCAGAGTCAGCTTTTAAAGATGCCGATTTGATTGCATCGCTTCCCTGCGTAGAGCCCTTTGATGACTGAAGCTCCGTCGCCTTCAGCACGAAACTTAAGGCCCTTGGGGACCTGGTCCTTGCCTACCTGTAGGGTCTCAACTTGATATTCCACACTTCCTAATTTGTAACCTGGCCCTAAACCAGAGCTTCTTAAACTCCAATGTGATGGGTATATCCCCGAGGTCTCGTTAAATTCTGAGCCAGTAAGTCTGGGCTGGGTCTGAGGTCCTGCATTTCTAACAAGCTCTCAGGTGATGCCTCTGCCACTAGTCTGGGGACACTTGGCGGCACAAGGATCTAGACCATGTGTAGCTCCTTTGTGTCTGTCCGTCTCTCCTCTTCTTCTTTGCTCTCTTTCTCCTCTGTGCCTTTGCATACTCAGTATCTCCTGGTGGGCACATTTTTCTTACCCTCTTCACCTGGCTAAGTCCCCTGTCCTTCAGGATGTCACCCTACCTGGCCCTGCCCACAAACTCTCAGAACTTACCTTGGTCAGGGCGAGCACCATACTGTTTGCCCCCTGTTGGTGTCCTGCCCGCCCACTAGGCTGTTAGCCCCTGGGGGGCAGGTCCCGTGTGTTTTACATTCGCCCGGCAGGTAAGCATGCAGCAAATGCAGTGCTGAATGAATGAGTGATGGCTGAGAAAACCAGTTCGCCCTGTATCATGCACCCTGGGATGGGGTGAGGGGCAGTTAGAAGTGTTGGCTTACATCCCCATAGGTACTGGATAAATGTATGGCTTCACTGATGACCAAATACTTAACATTCTTAATAATCAAATTATAACCACTCTTACATCTCAGACTAAAGTTTCTTTGGTCAAGCAGTTTTCTAATGGAGGTGGCAACCCCAGAGCAGCAGGTGGTGTTGGGAGCAGGCTTCGTAAAGACTAGGGATTAACCCCTACCTAAACCTAGTCTGTATCCAGGGCTGTAATCCTCCTAGCTACCTGGCGAGGTAGGTAATAACTCCATTTTACTGCTGAGGAAACTGAGTTCAGAGAAGTTGCCAGTTCACATTTTTAGGGTTATAAAATGGTAGAAACAGGATTCTGAGCCAGGACATCAAATTCTGGGCTCTGTGACAACCCTGAACCCCTCTGTTGCATAAACATGATCACAAATGGACTCTCTACATAAAAATGGGAGTATTCACTTTTTCTTTTTTCCTAACTTGGGCAGATAGATTGGAAAGTTGTTGGACACCAATTGTGCTTGCCGGGAAACCCATTATTCTTGGCCTTTCAGAGAAAATCTTCAGTAGAATTTATTTGCAAGGTGAATTAAGAAGATTTAAGATTTGCCCTTAAATTTCTCTTCCAGGCTGCTCTTCAAATAAATGTTTTCCAGTCCAAAAGAGACCACAGTTATTTTTGATGTTTATCTTTTAAAATCTGAATTCCCTGCTTTTTCTTAGTTTTACAAGAACACGTCCTCACCATAATCCACTATAAGGCTGAAAGGTCTTGCTTCTCCTACAAATCTGAATCTGGTAATGACTAATGCTGAACTCAATAATAAGTGAGGATAATTTCAGAACACTTGGCTTTGTTTTAAAGGGCAAGATTTTGGAAGCAGTTGCCCTGGACGCCATCCAGATCCGCTTTCCTGGCATGTAACTAGGGGGACTATGCCCAAGCTCCAGGTGCGAGTGGAGGGCAGGAGAGGGCACACTGGCTTCCCACGTGCCTGCCCTGGGGTAGAGAGCTCGTTAGGACTCCAGGCGCCAGAACCCCACAGCACAATGGCCTTTGGATGCCTCTCCATGTCCTGGAAAGGAGAGGCATCTCTTTTCCAACGCAGGCTAGGGCCAGGAGAGCAGGCAGGAGTCAGAGGCCACCACAGCTCCCCGAACGTCCCTGTGCCCCTGTGCCCGCTGGGCCTGCCGACTGCTCTGCGCCTCATTCATCCGTATGGAATTCTGGAACAAGAGCATGTAACCTTACGTGCTAGGCTTACTTCTCACCCTACACCAGCGATCCCCTTGGTCGTGAAGTGGGATTTCTGAATCAATTGTGCATAAGACCCAGCTGGATCTTGACTCACTGCCTGAATTTTCCATGCCTTTTTGGAGATAAAGCATATCTCTGGCTTGGTGAATGCTTTCTGATTATTCATTTTTTTTCCCCCTTTGGTGTTTTGCTTTGGAAACTCTGAGTTTTGTAAAAGTGCCTGTACCTGCATTTGTGTTAGAGAGTTAAAAACACAGCTCTGATTTTTGTGAAGGAAAAGGAGATTGGGGGAAAGGGAACCTTAAGACAAAGAGAACAAAGTTTTCTAGTGCATTCTCCTAACTGCTGCTCTTGTGCTAGAGATCATAGTGCTATAATTTATTGAGTGGTTACAGTGGCAGGACTGTTTTAATGGCTGCACATAGATTTTTATCATCGAGTCTTCACAACAACCCCAGCAGGTAGGATCTGTTTTCACCATGCTCCCCCCATTTTACAGATGAGGAAACTGAGGCATGGAGAAATTACTTGCCCAAAGGTATACAACAAATAACAAATGGGGCCCAGATGCTAATCCAAGAATTTTGACTCCAAAGCACTTGCCCATAAACTGCACACCCCACTGCATGGAAAAAGAGAACAAGAAACACCACAAGTCAGCTTGTCTAGAAACAGTTTCATGGAGTATATGAACTTAATCTAAATGCATGAATTCCTTCTAACAGTGTGAAGAACAATGAGAATCTGATGCCTTATTGGTTATAAATTTATTTGTAGTGGGCATTGATAATTCTTATATTGCAAATAATTGTTTTAGGGGTTCTAGGTGGCAATTCACATCCAAGAAAAAGCCCTTTTTTTAAATGACATGGATTATTATTACATAAATTTGCAGTAAGTCGAGCCACATCCCTCAGCGATCTTATTTTATTCAGTAAAGTCTGGCATAACACAGTATGGAAGTTTAGCCTGTTAGGCAGATGTGGCAAAGAAATTTCACTGTGTTTGATGTTTCAATTTTGCACAGAATCTCAGGTCTGACATGGATAGAAGTTTTGATGATTCACTGCTAACTCTGAATCACCCCAAAAATGCTTTAGAAACATATCTCTCTACAGAGGTGAAGAAAAGCAAGAAACTATGAATTCAGCTAGTGAGCTAGATCGGTATGTCCAGATCATTTACATACCAAATCCTCTCTCTCTGAAACAGCGGGGTGTGTATCTGAATTGTCTGCAGTATGCCACCACGGAACTCCAACTCAACTTCTCCTGAACAGCCTCAGCTTAAATTCTTGCCATGTCTCTAGCATCTCATTTCACTGTGCTAATTGGGGAATTCTGAGGGTGCGTCTACACATGTACGACGAATGGATCTTAACACACCAATGCTTTGTTTCTAACCAGGTTGTTACACAACTGATTCAGCTTCTGTAGCAACTGCCGTCAATCACCAAGACCACTATGCTTGCTGGACAGCCAGGCCACAGTCCAGCTTTCGGCTACATGGCTCTTGGACATGGTCTAGGGCCATAATACGATGACAAAGCTGGCAATTTATAAAGGCTTTTACTATGAGTAACATAACTCATCTGATGAAATAGACATCTTTTTGCCAACTTGGCTCTCTTACCCAAACCTTGGTGTTTTTCAGTCTGGTAATTTTTCAAATTTGATGTTTTATAGAATGTAAAGTGAATCAATTCTCTCTTTTTGTCAATGTTGTAAGTTCCATATGGAGTTTGCTCAGTCTGAAAAACTGTATTAATCAAACTAAATCATTGAGTGGGCCTAAACGGTTCATTGTTAACGATTTTTCTCCACAGATGACAAAGCACGCTATGCAAACAGCTACTGGATTTTAGCAAAAAGGCTAAATATTATACTGAAAGAATGGAGTTGCCTTGTTTAGACTTAAACTCAAATTTTTGCAATTAAAAACATCAATTCAATAAATTACAACTTGTATTTTGAAATATTTGCAGAATGACCATATCTGCTCTATTTCAGTCTTCAGCAGTTGAATTAAAAGCCTAATCCCTACTAAAAGTCTTTAAAATGAGAAATTAACTATGATGACACTTTCCCCTCATTAAATAAGAAGCAAGAGTCAGGGCCTAAGAGGACATCACTTCAGAAGTCAATTTGGTTTTGACTTCATTAAAGCAATAAAATGTGGATGGGTAATCTGAGTGAAAGCTGCCATTTTCAAAAAATGCATTAAGACTTAACTGGACTGGTGGTTGCAAGACAGGAGCTATTTAGGATTAGAAAGTAGCTGTGATTTGGGTTTTAATGAATTGCATGCTAGTGACGAATTATTCCAAGGAATAGTTTGGATCCTTTCCACACAACTGCAAAGCAGAAGGCAGACCTGCCCACCTAGTTACCCCAAGTTAGACATCAGCTCCCTGAGGAATCACATTTGTCCTGCAGACCATGGCTCTGATGGGGATAAGCCCGAGGGACAGTTGATTTTAGCCCCTTTCTGGATATTAGGTAGTCAGTCCTGCCCCAAGCAGAAGACCGGTCTTTGCTTCAAAGGCAGCTGAAGAGTGAATTATTTACCAAATTGTACAAAAGGGAGGATTTATCAAGCTCCTTTTTTCCCTGAGAGGACAAATCCAGAACTGGAGAGCTTTATTACTTTCTCTCTAGGCTATAAATTATGCCATTCAGATGTGTTTGAAAACTTCTCTTCATGCTCTTGCTGGAGTCATAAAACTTGATACCTAGGGCCAAATGCCTTTATCCCCACGAAGGGTAAAGAAGATGAAATGGCAGCGATTCCAGGCGGGGGCCACACAAAGCAAATGACTGGGTAGAAAAATGTGGGCTGTGGACAGTGACTTTGCATAATTCATGCCTCCTTGACCTAGTATGATGCTGAAATTAATTTTATCATTTGCATACGATCATTGGCCTTCCAACCTGAATTAGTCACTTGGAGAACACTAGGTTTAACCAATACCACCAATTTGATTGTTGTCATTATGTCGTACACTGGGATTTTAGATTTTGTGAATTTCAGTAAACCAGTGACTCACCTGGAGAGGGTTTGCTGGGGCCCGCTGTCTCTGTTTTCCTTGGGGTCATTGTACTTTTATGTTTCTGCTTGACCAATGTTTGGTCAATTGATGGAAGTCTGGAATCACACTTAACTGGAGATATCTTGGTAGATGATCTTGTTTCAATTAGAGGATCTTCCTCACTAGAACTCTACCGAAAATGAAAGGTGTCTGAGTATCAGTGGCCAAGTAGGTCACCTCTGCTAGGCAGAGAAAACAGAAATGAGGCAGATGCAGTGACACCCCCCTTCCCTCCAGCAATAATCCTGCAGCCTCCTGCCATCTCAACTCACCCTTTTGCCAGTGAGATTTTGATGGATTGGGTGTATCAACTTAGAAATAAAAGCAAAGTTAATGAGCCTGTTTAGTAGAACATTGTGAAAAGAAGACATTTCTATGAGTCTATTTTGTAGAACATTATGAAAAGAATGCATTTCTGACCCTTAATTAATTTGACGACCAATAAATAGCTCATGCAACTATATATAAAAGCAGAAGAAAAAAAATCAGTGCTTTTAAATTTCTTGCTGTTTGATATTTGAACTACTTTGGCAAAAGATGAGAAAAAAATGTTCCATGTATTAATCATATACTTGACAATGAAAAGGAAATTTAGATTGCGTGGTAGAGACAGACTAAGTCAGACTTGAGTGTTAATATTCTGAATTATTGGGTACAACGTGAGACAGACTAATCTTTTAAAAAGTCCCCTACTTGTCAGTCTTCTATAAAGAAGTCAGTATAAATCTACGCACGAACAAATCATGACTCCTGCAGTGTCAGAATATCTCAATACAGCCTTGCAGACCCAGTAAAAATTATCCAGGCATTCAACAGCTTTATACTTTGCCACACTTATAGCCACCAAATAAATGATGAAAAAGTATAAATATTAAAAACCTGGTCTTAAAGGGTGATTGAAGTACAGCCTTATTGGTTTAGGCCCTGGTGTTAGTATGATTTGCTAAGCTATCCATTCTGCAATAAACAAAAGCACTAGGTTTCCCCCTCCCCAACCCTGGGGTGGGGCAGGGGGTCCCTACGTTTTCCTACATTGCACATTAGTTCAGGGTTGGAAAGTCCTCTGCTAATGTGGTCTCTTGCAGATACACAATGCTAAATTAATGTCCCCAGCACCTCCCCGACTGTCACAGTTTATATTGATCTTGCTCATCGTTCCCACTGGCAGTTGTGGCATTTTCATTTCACAGGCTCTTGACGCAGGAAAACACTCTGAATCGCTTTGAATTATCGGGTGCAACGTAAGACAAACTAAACTCTAAAAATGTGCCCTACTTGTCAGTCTTCTACAAGAAAGTCTGTAGAAATCTACAGGTGGACAGATCGTTATCCTCCAAGAAGATAAATCATGTTTTTAAATTTCCAGTTTGGATACAGCCTTCAAACAAATAATTGTTGTTTCCCAGTACATTTTCAGAAAACAGACCACCCTCGGATAAAGGGACAGGACACAATGAATGGACTGTTCTCCCCTTTTCCTTTCGATTCTGTAATTTAATAGAAATCCTTGAAAATTATTCTGAAATGTCAAAGATGAAACATTAGATCATTCCTGAACATGAGATAGGTTCTCTAGTCTCAGAAAAGGAGATGTGGGCACATTTTAATTATGACGCCTAAGACCGTCATTGTAATTAGGGACTGGAAGTCCTAATTCTTGGGACCCAATTTCCCAAGAAATTTCTTTCACAAATTGCCCAACACAAACAGCTCACTTTAGCCGGCTGAGCACTCTGCTCACACAGGGCCCTGCTGGCCAGCCCTTTATTTCCAGCCAGCAGAAAGGCAAGAAAGATGCTCTAGGCTAAGACAACCAACACCTGTGGCTGCAGCCTCCTGAGCCAGCAGGTTTCGGCTAATGTTAGTGGCTCCGTCTCTGTCACCCCTAGCCGGGGCTGGAATTCTTTGCTGGCCCCAGGCAGTGGCGAATTGGGAGGAGTTGGTAAAGAGACTCTTTTACTGGGTGGGGTGTTAAGCTGTTTGTTTATCCTTCCTTCACCCATTCATTAAACCTCAGGCCTTTAGTAGCACCAAAGAGGAAAGCAAGCTTGGCCAATTAAAGCATTCTGGTACAGATGAGATTGTGCACCTGCATTCCAAGTACATCCTTCTTTAGTTTCTGGTTCCATCAACCTCACTTCCAGGTGGTAATCATTCTTAAGAGCCCAAGAATTGCAGTGAGAAGTTGGTAATTTGTCAGTTGGAAACTGAAACCACAATGGCAAGAACTATAATACTTATGAATGTGTTAATGGATTTTTTCCTGCTTGCCTCACTGAGTAATCTTAACTAAATCAGTCACACCTTTTTGTCTTTATTCACGTCCTCTCATGTTCTTAGCTGTTTCTATCTATCCTAGTTCTTGAAAACCCTCATATCTTCTGGGGAGAACGATCCTTGGGTGGGAGAAGTTGTAGTAACTCATTCCGGCACTGAAGTGTGGGATTTAAGACTATGGAGCCCAGCTCCCTGGGAGTAAATCCCAGCTCTTGTGTGTATTAATAGTAATGGTGTGACAGGGGGTTAGTTCATTTCTCTGCATCTTGGATTTTCTCATCTAAGAACAATACCTTTTGGTGGTTTTGTGAGGATTAAATGAGTTAAGATATGTATATATCACTTGGAACAGCACTATATACATATAACACAGTAGGTGCCATATGGGTGTGAAATCACCCTTTATAAAATTAATAAAGGGCCACAGGGTGGGAACTGTGGTAGGGGAAATATAACCAGCCATTGTTCCCCAGCCTGCTTTCCTATAATTGCTACTCAGGAGTCACATAGCTGATGGTCATAAACATTCTTGGCTTCCTTCATTGCTCCCATAGATAACATCACCCCTGTGAAACCTAAGGCTAGTTTTTGAGATATCTTCCAGGCCCTGTGTTCTGGTGGAACAACTGACCCAACCAGACCAGTGGCCCATACCAAGGAACTGACTCATCTGGTCTTGTAAACCTCACCTAAGAACTGACTTAGCAAAGAAGACAATTACTACACCTCTATGGTTCTACCCTGAATCCAGCCAATTAGCAGACCCAATTGCCTAGCCTTTGCCCACAAAACTATCTTTAAAAACCCTTTCTCCCAAATTCTTGGGGAGATAGATTTGAGATCTTCCTCCTGTCTCCTCACATGGTGCTTGCAATATTAAATGCTTTTTCTGCTGCAAGCCCAGCAGTCTCAGGGTATTGGCTTCCTCCTGAGCAGCGGGCAATGAACCTGATAAGACTGTGACAAGTGTTGGCTTTTATAACTGGCCATTAATGCTTGGCCATTTTAAAAATTAACTAGCTAACTACTGAACATTAACTACTCACTGATCAAACCAAAGCCAAAGGCCCTAATGAAAACCTCCACTGGATTTCACCTATTCTAAAAAGGTAAGAATGGAGAGGTGGGTTCATTTCTACACAGGACTGGTTTCTTTTCCAGTGTATATAGGTTATGATAGTCTTATAAATAGCCAGTTGAAATTTAACTAGTCTTAAGAAAATATGGTGTAATCTTTTTTTTGGATAGCAAAACTCTAAGAGCAAATATTTAACAACATTTAGAGGTTATCAAACAATAATTAGATTTTTTACAATTTAAAGTTGATTCTAAAATTGTGTCTTTTCCTCTTGTAATTTTGAAAAGTATTACAATTTTCATTTCTTCCCCATATGTTCCTAAGTTGAAATGTCACATGGAAGCGGAGGCAACAGCACATTGCTATTCCTTTGGGGGAAAAAAACCAGCTTTATCTTTCAAAATCAAAGCCCAAAACATTAAAAAAGCAAAGCAAAACAAAACAAAACAAAACATAAACCCAACCTACATGATACATGAGTGAACTTTAAGTTCTCCAGTGGGAATCTGATGAAAGTCATAATAAAGCCATGTTAACTAAAATAAGTTATTGACAAAATTAATCAATATTTTCTGGAGTATTGTTATTTTTGTATGTAAGGTTCCCAAAGATGCCCAACTTGCTCTTCTGGCATCATACATAATAAAGTAGAGATATTACTTTGCCCAAGGCTAGGCTCTCTCAAAAGTTCAGAGAAAGATGTATTGGGAAGAGAAAGAGAAATTAATTCCTTAATTAGGGAACGTAAGTAGCACTGGGCACTGAAGTGATGACTTAGTAACAACATCGTGGTTCAAGTTAGATCTCCTGGAAGATGAAGACACAATGGTTGGGAAGTGGGATGCATTTCATCGGGAATGTTGAGAATGACTAGATTTTTTTAAAAACTAGGAGCAAACAATATTGACTCAGAAATGGTGACAATGAACAGAGATGATCAGAAGAACAAGCAGACTAAAGCAGTCAGGGACAGAAAAGACTTGAAGTTATTTTCCAACTCTTGCCTGAAGGCTCCTTTCTAAGACCCGAGAAATTGGTTCTCAACTGCTATGCCAGCCCTGTCCCTTCACCAAGGGGCGTACTCAGTTCTGATTGATGTGTACCAAACCCGCATTTGCCATGTGTCACATGATGGGGGACGGAGCTGAGCAGATCTTATGACATGGTACAGATCAGGGGATGGCTTGCTGCAGATAGGAGGGAAGAGGAAAACAGTGGTGTGAAGCTGATGTCAAAGAAAGCCTGTGCGTTGAGCACATCTGACACAGTCTGATGAGATTATGAAAGACGGTGATCAAGGCAGTGGACCTCGACAAACAGTGACAACCTAGGAAGGTTGACAAAGCAGCTGTGTGTGCATTGAGTGTCTTCAGAGTGTTGTACCCAAAGTCCACATTCAAATTGTGCCTCAAACCCCAAAACTGCCTTAGGGAATCGAAGGCAGCTTTACAAATAGCATTCTGGATGGGACGGATGCTTTTATGTCATAGTCACGAAACATAAAGTACATTCTACACTGAGGGCTGTCATAGAATGGAGCAGGCTAAACTTTCTCTGGTCCAGACAAAGATCTTAGAGCAGCAAAACCCGTCTCATGCGTTGAGGACAATTTTGAGTTTACCAGAATTTAAACTTGAATGATAAAGAACAGGGGTCAGTAGGCTTTTTGGTTTTTCTAGACTCAGGTACCACCCACCTGAATCAAACTATTGCTGACGCTCATTTGTCCCTCCCCCGTGAAGACACAGCTGCCAGGTGGGCCCAGGTAAGACTGGGATCGTTGCCAGATGCCTTTGCTCTCCATTCTGCCACAAGATGCATCTTGGGGCCAGCTGGGCTGCCACGTGTGTAATTATTGTGGGTACCTCTCTCTACCCTCTCGTTCTACAGAGAACTCTTTCCTGCCTTCAGGCTTCTCTGATTTTCATACTAGCAAGTTGGAGTGACCCAGCCTGAGGCCTTGACCTGAGAGCAACAGTGGCCTCAGTAATTAAAATCTTCATAACGTTTGATCACCATTGGGTCTGCTCTCCGAAGGAGAGGCGTGAAGGACTTGAGAACTTGCTTTGAGACTGCTATCCATCCTACTATGGAATGGCAACCAGATGAACCTTAGCGCTGCAAGCTACTGAAATGACAAGCATGACATGTTTTCTGACACCTGCTAGGTATTTCTTATAATGCAAATTAATCCTTTGTGTTCTGGAGAAATTATTCTCATGGGTTTTTTTTGTTTGTTTTTTTTTTTTAATTGAGACAGAGTCTCACTCTGTTGCCCTGGCTAGAGTGCCGTGGTGTCAGCCTAGCTCACAGCAACCTCAAACTCCTGGGATCAAGCAATCCTCCTGCCTCACCCTCCCGAGTAGCTGGGACTACAGGCATGCGCCACCATGCCCGGCTAATTTTTTCTGTATATTTTTAGTTGTCCAATTAATTTCTTTCTATTTTTAGTAGAGATGGGGTCTCACCTTGCTCAGGTTGGTTTCGAACTCCTGACCTTGAGCCATCCTTCTGCCTTGGCCTCCCAGAGGGCTAGGATCACAGGCGTGAGGCACTGCGCCCGGCCCTCATGGTTCTTAATACCAGGGATCCTGCACACCATGTTCTCTGACTGTAGTAGGGATGGAGTTCTGTATGGCGGGCAGTGGGTAAGGAAGTAGTATGTGGCTAGAAAATTGTTGGGTTTTAAAATTTTGAACACTAAAATGTCATGTTTTGTAGCACATTGAGACTGCCTTTGAGTTGGGTGTTTTTCAGGTATGGTTTTGCTTCACTGTATTTCCCCTTCACCCTTTATTTGAATTCATTTTCTCCTTTTAGCTCAGAGGAGCATCTGAGTACATGAAGGGCTTGACCATCAAGTGGAGATCATTCACGAAAATGCCTCCTGCTAAAAATAATAGGTCATAAAACATAGAGGTCAATTGAGAAACATCATATGCACCTACTATGTCTTCAACTCCATGCTAGGCACCATGAAGGACCATAAAAACAAAAAGGTGACAATGGGAGACACAAGATTAATGCATTACTAGCAAAATACAAAACATTTAACCAAGTGACAGATTGCACTGCACCAATTCTAAAGGCCATCAAAACTCAAGGGAAAAGGGGAGAAGGCAAGGGAGGGCAGTGGCGTGTATTGGGACTCGAGGGATGAATAGGATCTGGCTGGGCTGGAGGCGGCACGTGGAGGGTGTGCAAGAAGCAGGCACCACAGTCGGGGGAGGGGCAGGAGCAGAGTGTGAGGAGGAGGGTGGGGTCAGATTGTGGGGAGCTCTGAAATTCAAGCAAAGGATAGAGAGTCCATGTGATGGGGAATGGGGTACAACTGAAGGTTTCTGAGTAGAATGCATAAAGCAGTATTTAAGATTTAGCTTGTGTCTTTCAGAGGGAGAAAACAAAACATCCTGCAAATTTGCCAGTGAAATCATTTCTTTGTAGTTTCAATGGGTTTATTTTTGTAAAGCATAATTCTTTATGACAAAAATGCATGCTCAGAATGGAAAAATAAACACAAACATAAAGAAAGAAAAATTAAAACATTCAAAAACCCATTAACTTTGAAATAAAAACTGCTAATTGGCTGGTCTGTATTCTTTTAGATCCTTTTTTTTTTTTTTTTT
>VBSM01003215.1:10906709-10962817 GCA_008086735.1 Cheirogaleus medius | reverse complement strand
AAAATAGACAGGGCCCCACAAAAGGAGGTGACGATGGACAGATTCAAGAGAGAACAGATAAGACCGTCAGGCTTTGTTGTGATCGCTGTGAAGTGCGAGGCACAGAAAGAAAAGGAGGGGGAGTTTAAGATCATTCGCAGGATTCCGGCTTGGGCAGAATAAGGAATTCAGGGAGAGGACACAAGTGGAGGGGAGCTGATGTGTTCAGCATCTTGAGTCTGACAGGCTTGTGGGACCTGCCTCCGTGAACAGAGCAACGGCTCAGATGGAAAACAAACTCAAAGGAAAATTCCCACAGATCCGCACTTGTCAAACCGTGGGCTGCACATTCCCTGTCCATGACGTGCGCTCGGGCTCGAGAGGCTGGGAGGCTGTGAGCGGAGCAGCGTTATTGCTCAGGTGCACCTCGAGGGCGTAGAATCTGAGCTGGAGTCAAGAGGGCGGCTGTGACGAACACCAGGTGTTGAAGATGACTCACAGCCTCCCCGGGTGGGGCCGTGTCAGTTAGAACCAGTGTGTGCGTGTGTGACCCGCCTCATCAGCCACAGGCCTGGGGCCAGAGAGAAGAGAGAGGCCCGACCCGCAAGGAATCCGGCAACGGACAGGCAGAAGTTAGAGAAAAAATTAAAAGTATGACTCATGGAACACGTATGCTGTGTCCTAAGCCGTGGTTGCTTTCATGACACCGTTAGTGGGTTAGTAAGGGCGTTAGTGGGTTGACATTGATAGATTAATGGGAGAGCAACTCCCCAAGAGCCATTTGAAAGAGGAGAAGCTGCGAGTTTCACAGACAGGACAGCATGAATACATAGGTAATGAAAGGAGCCGTGCAAATACACTCAGGTCGTAGGACAACCCGGAATGCAAACTGAGCCAGCCCTCACGGACAGCTGAGTCATCGGGGAGCTACTGTTTGCTAGGAGCTGCGGTATGCAGAGCATTGTGTCATGGATTATGCAGGGCCAGTTTCTGGGAAACAAAAGCCCCTCCTGGCTCATGGGGTCTTGTTTTGTTTTGGGGACTTGACCATAATCCGGAGCAGTGCTGTTCCATAGAACTTTCTGCAATGATGGAAACGTTCTAGATCCGTGTGGTCCAGTATGGGAGCCACTGACCACATGTGCTCCTGAGCACGTGAATTGTGGCTAAGTGTCACTAAGGAACTACATTTTACACTTATTTATTTAGTTTTTTGAGACACGGTCTCACTCTGTCACCCAGGCTGGAGTGCAGTGGCATCATCATAGTTCACTGCAACTTCAAACTCCTGGGCTGAAACAATCCTCCTGCCTCAGCTTCCTGAGTAGCTGGGACTACAGGCATGCACCATCATGTCTAGATTACTTTTAAATTTTTTTTTTTTGTAGAGATGGGATCTCACTATGTTGCCCAGGCTGGTCTTGAACTCCTGGCCTCAAGTGATCCTCCCACTTCGGTTTCCCAACGTGCTGGGATTACAGGCATGAGCCACCGTGCCTGACTTAAATTTTAAATTTAATTTTAATTAATTTAAACGTAAAGTTAAATAGTCACACGCAGCTAGTGGCCACTGCATTGGACAGCACAGTTCTAGACCTTTCCTGCCCTCATGTATGGATGGACATTCTGACTTTTTAAACCACTGCAGATTACTTGAAGAGGCTTTACTTTTTTTTTTTTTTACAACCCTTGTGTCGAGGGCTGACTTTCAATAGATCGCAGCGAGGGAGCTGCTCTGCTACATACGAAACCGCTACCCAGAAGCAGGTCGTCTACGAATGGTTTAGCGCCAGGTTCCGCACGAACGTGCGTTGCGTGACGGGCGAGGGGGCGGCCGCGCCCCGATTCCCAGGACGAGTGGCGCTCCGCAGCGACCCTGGTCCCCACGCGCGGCTGGGCCCGCTGGGGACGCGCCAACGGGAGCGCGCGCGCCGCGGCCGCCGGCGGGGGGTGGACAGGCGGGGCACCGGTTATCCGAGGCTTTACTTCTTATTTTAATCTCCAGAGTCTGTGTGGATTCTCATTGACAAAACAATTAAAGTGTTTGTGTCGGGGAGCGGCCCTCCTCCTGAAGCTCACCTTGCTTGCTGGGAGATTCAGGTGACTTCACTGATGTAAACACCACGCTGAGCCACGCCTGCGGCACTGCCAGCTGCTTCTTGGTATCAGGCTAACTGCCTACGCCTCCTTCCGAAGTAACATCGGGGCCCTGGGCCCTGGAATCTAAATATTTAGTTGCTTGGTTGCTGGCGGTGAAAGGACAATAATCCTATTCCTGTTAGCAGAGCAAATGGTGCTCTTGAAAACGGAGGGCGTGTCCCCACCTTCCTTCCCAGTGAAGTAAACGCAGTGACAACGTGTCCTCAGTCCTTGAGGTTTGTGCATCTGGAACAGTGTCCCTTGCAGCAAAGATAAGGACCTTGGACAGATGAGAAGGGCCCATGATCTGCATAGCTACCCCCCCACCGGCCCCGCGTGCCGGGCTGATTAATCATTTTCATCATCTTTTATGTGGAAACCAGGGCTTCTGTCCCTTCTCTGAGAGGGACTGAGAGCTCAAAATACTCTCTGTGCCCCTGTCAATCACGCAGCCTCCTCCAGGCCAACAGCTATCCCGCAGGTACCTGGGGAGGAAGGGCCCTGCTTACTCATTATGTCCAGAGCCTGTTTTGCTTTTTAGTCTACTTAACTATTCAATTTCTAGCTGGTTATGTGGAGCTACTGTTTATTTCCCTGTTAAATTCTAATCTGATGAAACAGTTCACAGGGTTGTATGTAATGCTGAAAAGGGCCTAAAGTTTCATTGCTACATTAGGTTGGATTTTGGAAATGTGGCCTGGGACTGTGCTGAGGTATTCTAGAAGCCTCGGAACCTGCTCCTCCACTGATACCTGTTGGAGCATCATTTGCAAGTACAGCTGGACACCAAGGCAGTTTATGATGTAATCTAATATTAGTATGCCGCTTAGGAGGCTCCTTCATTCTCACAGTGCATAATAGTAAGTATCTCCTTGATGGGAAACGGAAGGGCTTAGAGGTAAAGTGGGTTGCCCAAATTCACACTGAAATGAGGGGCAGAGCGGGACCTCGATCAATGCTTTCTCCTATGCCAAGCCACTAACTTAGATGTATTTGGGAGGCACCACTTTAAATAACATCTTAGCACAGGCTTGATGGGTGTTGCTTTATCTTACACTGAGATTAGACACAACCTCTGCCACTGGTTGTAGCAAGGAGGTTATGTCGTGATGGAGCAGCCATCAGGTTAACTGTGGATTTGGGGACCTGCCCATCTCTTGGCGGGTGTCTGGAAATGATAGTCGCATGCTGGAGCCATTACTTGATGGCAACTGCCTGGTTTGTTGCAGGCTCATCAGCATTGTGACAATTTGAGTCCAGGTTAAGGAATGAACAAGTGATGAAACCTGCAATACAAGTGTCCAAGTTTGGAAGTGGCATGCTTCACATAGTGACCGGACAGTGGAAAATTTTCCATGGATTCGGCACTTCACTTTCATACCAGCCACTCAATCAGAGCATGAACCCGCCCTCACAAATCTGAGGTGAAGCATTAGAGTTTTCATCCACCGCAATTTCTAGAAGGAAATGACTTGGGGATTTTTCACCTAGGGAGGATGGCTTTGGTTGGGTTTACATTCTCTCCCTGAGCTCTATCTTCCTCTTGCCCCTTTCTCACTGACTGAGGATCTTTTTTGCAACTCTGGTGCCTGATGTGACATTCAATACACTGACTCTGGACATTAGATCTGTCTGGCCTACGCTCTCCTTGGGAGGTACCCGCTTTCTCATTCACAGCCTCCCCTGGGAGACGGGCTCCAGGACCTCCCTGGCATTGTGGACCCTGTGGAAAGAGGTTGAATAAGTTCTGCATCCCCTCAGGCTTTGAGAAAAAGCAAGGCAGTCCCAGACTCTGAAGGTTTAAGAACAACCAGATTTGGATAAAAATTGTAGTAGAGGTTCAAACCTGGGAGGGGAATCTCCAATCCAACCCATGATCCTGGAGTTGAAGATTTCCTGGATCTGGTTTGAGTCTAATAAGGGACCTCTCTGGCTTCATTCGTACCAAGCGAAAGTCAAAGCCATGAGCCAGGAGGGATGGCATTATGAGCACACAAGTGGATGGCTGTTGAGAATGAAGCATTCAGTGACATTTCCTCTCGCCCTGCCCTCCTCTGCTTTTGTGTCCAGAGGCAAATCCTCCAGTATCCCCCAAAGAATATCTGCAATGCAGAGAGCAAAGCAGAGGTGAATTTCACTGTGAAAAAGTCAGATTTTGCCACTCTTCTTGATAGAGAAGACAGGGCCTTGAAGGCACTTGTATAATCAAGGCTCAAACCCTTGGGATATCATTAGCCAGAAAAAACTGACTTTATATAAGCAACGTTTCATGTCTTCTGACACATAGAGGTACAGTGACATAGTGCAAACATGAAAAATCTTGTCCTTATACTTTACTTTAGAGAAATTGCCAGTTTTATGCATTTTACCACATGTTTTTGTCTTTCTTTGTGTTGCATATAAGTGAATAATAAAATTAAGAGTTGGAAAATGAGATCCTTGTCATCTGTGATTACAGAGGCGATTTGACATAATTACATTTATATGTACAACTACGGCCTTTTTTAGAAGAGGCCTGTTTTGCAAAGATGATTTCAAGAATGCATAATTTTTATAGGAGCAAGAATAAAACTATAGGAATTGGACACCAGCCTGTCCCCCAAAGCTGTGAAGAGGATCATCAAACTTCAAGTCCTGAATACACCAAATGCACGAGTATTGCCACACCAAATGGACATGACTATGCACGTGAGTCTCTGCACGGAAACAGAAGAACCCACTGCCCGTTTGTTTAGTAATTCCAATCTAGGAAGATTGCTACATGCTACTGTTTGACTTAAATTACATTTTTTTAATCTGTCCTTGAATTTGTTTCTAAGTGTAAAAATGTAAGAATTTATCTTAATGCTAAAAACGTGTTGTTCTAGCCAAACTAGATTGAATTTTTGGATTAATCTCACTCTCTAAGTTTAATCAGTAGCAGGCATTATATTTAGTCCTTGACTAACAGGAAAAGATCCAGGCAACGTGTTCTTAGTCCTGCCAATATTGTGAGATATTCTCTTTCACCTTCAGACTCTAGGCGAAATATTTTATCATGTGATTTTACATTCCTTAATAGGGAGTATATTTCTCTCCCAGGGATACATCTACATCTATAAACATCAATCATCGATGTGTTTAAGGTGTCCTTTGAACATTAAATAACTGCAGTATGAACAGCCTAGATTAAAAAAGAAATCTGAACAAGAACTTGATTGATGTCAGGTATCCAGGATCTATCTTAGGGATCCACACCACTGATAGGAAAGAGACAGTCCCTCTTCTACAGCATATTTTAGGCATAAAATATTAAATAAGAATTCATAAAAGGCATATTACTCATTTTAAATTAATTCACCATGCTAACAACCAGTATTGAATATAGCTTGTGGTATTTAGCTCTTATATTGGATAAGTAAAATTCTTACACAGATAAGATCTTAAACATGAAATATGATCATATAGCTCAGCAGTTCAGAGCACCTTCTCTGGAGTCAGACTGGTTGGAATGGAATCTCCACTCTACCATGTACCGGCTATGAAATCTTAGGTAAAGTTTCTTAACTTTTCTCATCTGTGAAATGAGGCAAAGAGATAGAGAAAGAATAGATAGATATATACATTTATAAGAATTAAATAAGCTAAAATGTGTTAAGTGCTTAGCGTAGTGCCTGGAATGTTGTAAGCACTCAAACAATGGTGACCATGACTATGGCCATCATTATTATCATATTGCTATAATATTGTATTTCTCTTATTTGTTATTCTAGACAAAACATTTATAAACAATTTCCAGTTATTATGTGATACAGTTATTACTGCATTTTACTCTCTTCCTTCATTTCAAATAAAAACAAGACCCACCAATGCAACAGGTTAGACCACAAGCCACAGCTATGATGCTGTGCTTGAGAAGACTCAGCGCCTCCAACTCTTAAAGAGTTGTGGCATCTCTGATCTGGATGGTGTCTTGTAGACCATCCTCATCAGGCCCTTCATCTACAGGAAAGAAGAGCGAAGCCTCACCAGGATCAAGTGGGAAGAGCACCCAGCAGGGAGCAGCAGAAGTGGTGTCCATGATGGGAGCTCCTGGGCCAGCCTCTTCCTGCTCTGGCCTTTAGGATTCTGCAACGTCACCTTTTTGAGTTGGCTTTTTCCTAAGTAACACACACACACACACACACACGCATACACACACGCACACTGCAGCAGGAGAATGTCTCCCGGAATTCTCCCTACCTGTTTGGAAGACGACCCACTTGAAAACCGGGATCTCTCAAAACTTGTCTCTGGCCCCCAAAACTGATCTCGTTTCTTCTCATTTTGGTCTTTTCTGCTTTCCTGTCGTCTCAAACAAGCCTGGAGAGAATAACAACAAAAAAGTGTTTCTTTGTCTTGTGTCTGTGACTAGCTTTGGGAACTTTGTGCTTAATTCCAATCGTGAGGAGCATGAAATAAATAATATACACCCCCAGGTATTCATCAAATACCTGTTACCAAGTACAAAGACCAGGAATCACTCTCTCTTCCCTTTGCCCAAAATGCCAGGTCAGAAATATTAGTCATTGCTTTAACCAATTCAAGCAGTAAACACACCAAGAGGCATTTTGTCAAGAATTTACCCAACAGTTGCCTTCTCAAGGAAGGTTATACCTACTACACCTTGTTAACTCCTTTTCTGGTCTCATTCTCTTCCAAGCTCCTCCTTCTTCCCACCCCGGAGTTACAGGATGAAAATGCTCACACGTCAGAGCTTTAGCACATGCTGTTCCCTCCACTCAGAATCTCCGCCATTAGATGATCTCTTGGCGAATCCTACCAATCTAAGAACCAGCTCACGTGGGCTTCTCCTTCGTTTTTCCTGACTTACTACTCTTCTCCAGGCTGAATTAATCGCTGGAGATGCAATGTATATTAATTCAAGGTAACAAAGCTTGAATTGTACATATTTTTTCCTGTTGTAGTTAGCTGTTTGTTTCTGAGCCTGTTTCTCCTGCCAATCAGTGAGAACTCTGCAAGTAAGGACTTTCTCTTATCTTTTGAATCCCCTAGCATCTAGCATTTAATTTTAGTTGAATTGCATTTTTTCTTTGGAGGAAGATATCAGTCCCTAAATGCAAAATAATAAAAATAAAATTACCGACAAAAACAACTTCCCTATCTTTCCAAACAAAATTAAAATCTGGTACCAAAATATTTCTCCTCCAGTACTAAGACTGAACGAACCCAAGGATATCATGTAGTATGAGGATTTCAACTGATATTTTAAACAACTCAAAGCAGTAAAACTTCTAGGAGCATCTTTATACTCATAGATCCAGTAACCCAGTTCACCTTTGCCCTGCCAGGGTCAAATTATCCACCCTCACAGAAAAGGAATCCAGTGTAAAGACCAACAATATTGTTTCTAAACTAGGCCTGACATCTGCCCCTAGATTCCTTTGGCATTCTTCCCTCTCTGTTAGAAAAGCATCTCCTTCCGAGATGCGGTAGGACTTACCAGAATTTCAGGCCACGGGGCAAGCCTAACATTATGCTGCAAGGTTAAGAATAGAAACGACCTGATACCAACAAAACATTTACTACTTGGAATTGGAACAGTTAGTCACACTGTGCTTCACAACTGAATTGCAGCCTCCAGGCTACTCCCAGCAGCCAGATGGTCACCTGCAGCAAGTGGAATCCTGGATCCAGGAGAAAGATGCAGTTACACTCCGCCTTGCTTGGGAAGGGAGAATATTCCAAGATGATGGGTTTTTTTTTTCCTCTCCCATAGTTCATCCCGTTTTCAAAAACTATGCCACGTAGATATAAGTCATCGTAATAGATACTGGGCAGTGTTTGTCTTAATCATTTAAATAAGAAAACCAAAAGAATACTAGACAGTAACTATAATAAATGAATTAAACAAACAAACACCAAATAATAAATAAACCAACGTAGCCCCAAGGAAGTCAGCTGGAGAACTTAATGAAGTTCAACTAAGCATGTGCCTTTCTTTTTCTGTTCCTTTTATGATGACTTCAGATTGGAGCTTCTGTTTGGGAGGAGCCCTGGCTGGAGTGTTGTTTCCGAAAGGGGCAGATGTCGGTGTCGTCCTAACCGACCGGTATTAAAGGCGAAGGAACATGCCCACGGGCTGAAAGTGGAGGAGGCAGTGTTAGCAAATGTACGAGGGACCAAGGCAGAGTTTGTGGGATGAACAGAATTCTTGTGGGCTGAGTGTTTCTTGAAAATTCTCTCCAAGAATGCATACGACTTAAATATTTCTTTACCAAAGGGGAGGAGGAATAGATTGGTTTGCAACGTTGAAAAAAATATTTTTCCCCCTCTAGTTCCTTGTTCCTCCTCTCACAGAGGAGCAGGATGACAAACCAGTGGCAAGGTAGGTACTTCCTAATTTTTGTTTTGATACAGCTGAGCAATCTTTCTGCGTAAATCAAACATTAATCCTCTCAGTTATAGCTTTGCTGAGAAGGAGCATGGGAACAGAGCCAAATCCAGACTTCCAGTCCTAGAAGCTGCAAAAACCTGGCTATGTTCCCCTCCAGGGGCTAGTTTTCTTTGTATTTGTAAATTGGAATGATTTTTGTCTTTGTTGATGATGCTGTTTCTACAGTGGGGGCCCTGAGGAGAGAACTGGGCTGGGCAGGGTGAAATCCATGGGTCTGGGAGGAGGAACGGATTTTTAATTCATAACCACCAGTGGTCACCCTTCCCCTGGAATTTGAAGACATTCCCCTTTCAATTGCAAGTGTCAGGATTTAGAAGGCTATAAGTAAGTTTCTGATCACGTGGCCAAACTGGCTGAGGGCAGTCTTGAAATTAAAGGCTTCAGGTAATGTCTCATTTCTTCCTTCCGTGGAGAATCAGGGTTTCCTACTTCCCTTGCCCTTTGGCATTGCCCCTGCCCCGCCGGCGCGTCCCTCTGTCTGCAGCACACACAGTCAGGCTGCCTTCTGTGCAGAAGCCACCACTGTGGGGGCAAAACGCAGAATGTGCACAAATGCCTGTGGGGGATGACGTGGGTTTTGTGAGTCACTGTAACTCAATCCTGGTAAACACGACAAACCCCAGCTCTGCCACTTTCTAGCATCGTGACCTTGGGCAAGCTGACTAACTCCATTGATTCTCACTTTCCTTGTCTTTAAGATCGAGATGTCCCCGTCCTGCAAGATTGTTAGGCGCAGAGCACAGGCACTGTTGGTGGTGTGTCAACAGAGTGAATGGCTCATGGCAAGTGTTCAATAAAAGGCGCCCATCGCCACCACCACCAGCACCAGTGGCAGCGTTTTTTAATTGCTGTTTTCAATCCCATTTTCTGGTTTACTTCTATTTCTAAAGTCAGCCTTTGCCAAAGCATATGACTCTGATCTTGGTCGCAGAAGAGAGAATCTTTCTGTTTAGTCCTGAGGTTCACTCTTGTTTTTCTGCCCTGTAAGTAGAGCTGTTTCCCAAGCCGGTCAGCTCCCCAGCCAGCCAACAGAGGAGCTCCTGCTCTTGGTCATTCAGGGTCACACTGTAAGCCATTTTTTCTTCTTCATTACAGCTCTCTGAATCCCCAGTTGTGCTCAAAGTTTCTTTCTTTCTTTCTTTTCTTTTTTTAAGAGACAATCTGTCTCCCAGGCTGAAGTACAATGGCATGATCATAGCTCACTGCAGCCTAGAACTCCTGGGCTTAATTGATCCTTCTGCCTCAGCCTCCCAAGCAGCAATGACTACAGGTGCTCCACCAACCCCAGCTAATTTTTTTTTAATTTTTATTTTTGTAGAGATGGGGTCTCGCTATATTGCCCAGCCTGGTCTCAAGCTCCTGGCCTCAAGTGATCCTCCCACCTCGGCCAACCAAAGTGCTGAATTACAGTGTGAGCCACTGCATCTGGCCCTTTTGTCTGATCCCTCTAGTCATCATTTGACTTCAGAAGCCATGTGTCACGGGAGCACTTCCCAGCCTTATAGCTCTGGTATAAAAACCATCATAACTACGACTCAACTTTATGTCTCAATCCATAACGCATCTGTTCCTCTAAATCTGGAAGCATTTTGAGAAGTGAGAGTTGCCATTGCCTTGCGTTGGTTCTTTTTTGTTATTATTATTACTTTTTTACAATCTAATATGCATTATGCAGAGTTTGGGGTTTTAATTGACACTGGTGACATTATTAAAGTTAAGTAATGTTAAAAGGTTAAGAAATCAAAAGTGTAAGAACAGTTTGACATGATATTACATTTCCTTCAAGCTAGTTTATTTTTCAGTTCTGGCTGTGAAGAGTAGAGCAACACACACCTCGAAGGTGGGCCAGGAAGAGGATCCGCTCCTGGATTCCTATGGGAAGGGGGGTTGAATTATTATTATCTCCAGTCCACCTTCCTGAGTGAGCCCCAAACCCTCTCCACCTGGCATAAAGTCACCTATCATGTCCTTGAGCAAATTTATATCATCATGTTTAGTTGTTTGATCTGCACTTGAAAGAATCAAGATGAGTAAGTGACATGAAATGAAACCAATTTGAACACATTTAATAGATTACAGAAAATCATTCTGAAATGCCAACTGTAATCTTCCCCTCCAGCTTTCTAGTGGAAATTTAATGGCTAAATTCTGCCTCCAGTTACATAAACACATCTGACCCTCTCCACGCCCCCCCTCAAAAAAAGCTATGCAGCATGAACACTGTTGAAGAAATAGAGCCAAATTCTGTGAAGGCATATAATTATATACTAGTTACCAGATTCTGAAATAGCATGTAATATGCCAAATAGATGTTTATTTCCTCTTGTTTTCTCAAAAGGGTCCCACCCAACCACTGAAAAGAGTAGTATCAAAATAACTCAGGGTGGGTTTATCCCTCCTTGCTCGCTGCTGGCACACAGACCTGCAAAGGCCAGCTAATTTGGTGCATACCAACCCTTGGCATATTTTAGGCTGTAGCAGCAATGGTTTACACAGGAGGTTTGTAAGGGCTTCAATTTGAGCCAGTTCATTAAAGGTGAGTCAATCACAGGAAGGAATATGTGGCAAACATATAGGATTTGGGAGTCATAGCTGATCATTAGGTCTTATGCTATTTGTACACGCTAAAATAGGGAACCCTGGAATGCAAAGTGGGTCTTTGTACCTTGAGTGAAAGCTGGGGTTTCCACAAGTAGCAACTAGCTAAGCTCACCAATGATCCAGGTACTAATATCCACCCAGCACAAAGCCGACCTTAGTAAATTATCTAAATCTACATGGGCCATATTTGGACCAAATACCCATATTTGGCCTTTATTGAGGGGTCACAAAAATCACACCATTGATTCTTAAGGCATTACTTTAAATCCTTTCTGGAACAGGTAAGCAATAGATTAAATAATATAATTTAAATTCTTTGCTGTTCTCTTTAAAGTAGTTATGGTGGGTTGCTATCTACTTATTTCAACAATACTTAGAACATCTTAAAGATAACCATATTTAATTTTTGCAGACCTTGTGGTGAATGGTTTTGAAAATGCTCAATCAGGGTGGATTTGACTTTTAGGAACAGTCACAAGTCAGCTGGATCTGGGTCTGACCGAGTTGGTGGTCATGTTAGGTAACACCCGCTTTCATGAATGACACAGAAGAGTGAGACTCCGTCCCTGCCCTTAAGAAGCTGTGATCCAGTTTGAGAGGAAGTCACACAGAAGACAACTGCAATGCAGCTTCATCAGCTCTGTGCAAGAGTCATAAAAAGGGTGCTATGGTACTGGGGTGATGGACATGTTCTAAAACTGAGTAATGGTTATGGCTGCAAACTTGGTGAGTTTACCAAAAGTCACTAAATTGTACAGGTTGAATTTTATGATATATAAATTATAACTCAGTAAAGGAGTTTTTAAAAAAGACCACTATGTGTACTACTATGTGAGTATAGAAATTCCCTTCAGTTCTAAATTAAAACTATGATCCTCACCATCCTTGCCAAGAGAGGAAGGCAAAGAAGGGGAAAGAAGTTAGAGAAGGGGTGAAGGTGTAGGTTAGTCTTGCTGAGGTTCCTGGTCTTGGGTCTGCCTTTAAGTGAAGAGAAACAACTGCAGGGTGTCAGGTATTCCAATGGCATTGTCCAATTTACATTTCAGATAGATTTCAAGAAAACAATCTGAAAGATGACTAGAGGCAAGGAGACCAGTTGTAAGGATATTGTAAGAGTCTTGGAAAGCAATTAGGGAAGTGGTGGCAACAGGATAAAAAGGAAGGCACAAGTTCCTGAGCTGTTAGGTAAACTTGGCAGGACTTGGGAACTGGCGGGATGTGGATGAGGAGGAAGAAGAAGGGGTCAGGGAGGCTTAGATCGTCCAAGCGGTGGCAGGGGGATGGACATGTGGAGCGTTGGACTTGAGATGCCTGTTAGACATCCAGGTGGAAATATCCAACCTGCAGGTGCACACGTGATTCTGACACTTTGTGGAGACCAAGGATCATTAGCACAGAGGGGTGGTTAAAGCCATAGGAGGGGATGAGCTGAGTCACAGCAACCTTGTGATTAGAAGAAAATTGTGCCAAGGATGGAACCCTGGGGAAATTAACATTTGAGAGGCAGGGAGAAGAGGAGGACATGGGGAAAAAATGGAAAAGAATGTGAGAGAAATAGGAGGAAGATCAGGAGAGTGTGACGTCAGCCAAAGGAGTAATGTTTAAAGAAGAAAGGTACAATAATGTCAAAGGTAGATAAAGCTTCAGAAAACAAGGCCTGAACAGGTGCCCATTGACTGTGGCTACTGACCTTAGGGAGAACATCTTCAGGGGAGAGAAGGGGAGGTGACAGCTCGGCTGCCACAGCCTGGGAGACTTAAGTGTGTTTGTAGACAGAGCTAATAAGAAGAAGGGAAAGGTCAAAGCTACAGATGAGAAGCCGGTGGATGGGAGGGGCAGGAGGCCAGAGGGGCATAGGCCAAGACCTCAGGCCAGGCACCCACAGGAAGAGGGTCACTCCACCCACTGAGGCTTGGGGGCAGGTGGTGCGTAGCCTGGAATAAAGGGGAGGAGACCGAGTGGGTTCCCACCTGCTGGCCTTGGGTTCTTTGTTTTATTTCACATATGTGTGTGTGTGTTTGTGTGTGTGTGTGTATGTAAGTGAAACAGGGAGGGGAGTTCTTTGTTGAAAGCATGGGGGGTGGAGGTTTGAAGAGAGTGGAAAGGCTTAAAATAGTGCCGATAACAGAGGGACAAGTAAGTGTGTTGACGTGAGTCATCCTTCATTCTTTTCTTTCCCACCCGCCTCGCCATCCATCACAAGGGGTCTGTTCTGCTGCTATTTCCTGAGCCCTGCTGCTTCTTGCCACCTCTATTCCTAACACCCTGGTCCAAGGCACCATCATCTCTCTTCTAAAATTCTATCATAGCTTCTGAATGAGTTTTTCTGCTTTTTCTCTTATCCCTTGCAGTCCTTTCTCCAGACCGCAGCCAGAGTGATCCTTCATAAAATATAGATCAGATCATACTACTCCCCAGCTTAAATCATCCAGTAATTCTCATTGTGATGAGAATAAAATCTAAATGACAATCTTTGTCCTGTGAGACCCAACATGATCTGGCCCCAGCCAGGCCTATTTTACTTCTTCCGCCTTGTCATGTTCCATGCGTCCCCTGGGTTAATGCATTTCAGCTGGCTGCCCACTCTGGCTGCCCTTTGTTTCCTCCAGTGCTCCAGGCTCCTGCCTCAGGGCCTTTGCACTTGCTTTCCCTGTGCTTGTGATGCTCTGGTGGGCTCTTTCCCAAAACTCACCTCCACAGCTAAATGTCACTTCCTCAAAGAGGCCTTCCCTGCTTGTCTAAAGGAGGATCACCACCACCTCTATTGCCTGTTTGATTTTCCCTAGTCTATTTATCCGTAACTGGAACTATTTTATACATTTATTTACTTGTGTGTATTGCTTTTTCTCAATCCTAGAAGAACCACTCTGGAAGAGCAAGGACCTTGTTCCGCACATAGTAGGCACTTAATAGATATCGGATGAATGAATGAATGAAAAGGCAGTGTTGAAAGCCCAACTGAGATTAGAAAATAAAACTTCGATGGCTCAAAGCCACACAGTTATGTGATTTTCTCCACTGAGGACCATAAAATAATAAGATTGATTTTTCCTATGTGTCTGTTCTGGAGACAATTTCAAACGAGTATTTCCAAGCAAGAGCCAGGTGGCAGAGGCATCTTTGTGAAAAGTACATAGACTCCCAGGGTGACCAGTTCGGATATTTAAGTTCTTATTTATTTTACAGAAATTTCCTCAATTTTATAGTCTTCTTATATGTGGCTTGGCAAATTGTGGGAGGAAATTGCTGACGCCATTCCTAGCCCCAAAGCTAAGCCGTATTATGCAGGTGAAATCAGGTTAACTGAGATAGGCCTGGTTTCCTTGGTGACCCGGGAGGTTCGGTTATATTTGAAATTGCTAAGAAGGAGAAAAACCTGATAACAGCAGTTCTGTGTTTTCCTTGGGGAAGGAGCGCTTTTCAATTCTCAACCGAGGCTGAGAACATGCCTCCTAGACTGGCGAGGCTGAGCTTTAGCTGGTGGGATGAGTGACACTTTCTAACTTCTCCCAGAGTCCCACAACCAGTCTGACGAGTTCTTCGTCCTATGCCAGGGCCCGGTCATTGCATCATGACTCCTCAGGCTCCCTGTTTTGTTTGTGCCTGTAAACACTGTAACTAGGATGACGAATAGTTAGCCTACTGTAGAATGTGCTAACCACCTTTCTTCTGGTGGGAATGACAACAGAAGGGCATGTTATTTTATAAATGGTAGGGCGACCCAGTTAACTCCTTAATGCCTTTTTTCTTCTCAGTGAGTTTGTCAAATGTGAGCCCTAATGCCACTTGTTGACAAATGCTATGTGCCAAACACTGTGTTAAATACCTTAAAAATGTTTCTCTCATTTCATTTTCATGACAATATTATGAAGTGTGTACTGTTGTTATACCCATTTTACAGATAAGGAAACTGAGACTCAGAGAGGTGAAGTGGCTTTTGATAGTCACATAGCCAGTGAGTGGTGAGTTTGGGATCTTAGAAAACTATTATGCTTATCATCTACTGATACTGCATTTTGAATTCTCTCTTAATACTGCAAAAGAAGGTGGAAGGATTATTCTTGCTTTCTGCAGTTACCTGATATTCAGAGTCCACCTTATGCTGCATGTCTCGCAGATATTGAACATCATTGACGAACTTCTGCCTGTCCCTTGCTTCATGCAACATGATTCTTAATCCCCGACCTGTATATAAAAGATAAATAAATGTGCTGTGATAGACTCCTTTGTTGGGCTGCCATATTTGGATTTATTTTAATATAATTGCTTTTATTCTCTTATTAATCTAATCTCCATTGTGTGAAAGGCACAGATGCGCCTTTCAGATGGCAGGGACTTCTTGTGTTGGTGTCAATACCCTCCTGTTCCAGGCATAAATAATGCAGCCACCTTCACTGGGGCTCCAGTGATATCGTTCTGGCTATTCACAGGGAGCTGGATTGACAGACACCTGACTCAGAAGCAGTTCTATAACATGACAACGAAGAAAAGCTGAGAACCTAGCTAAATTAGCAATGACCAAAGTCATAAGCCCCTTAAATGAATTTAAGCAACCACTGCACCCTTATTCCAACCCGGGCACAGTGCTAGGCGCTGGGATATATGATAGCAACCAGCAAGGCAGACATGGCTCCTGCCCTCGTGTTTCTTGCAGTCTAGGGTGGAAGACTGGCACAGGACAGGTGAACTCTAATTGTAACAGGTGCTATGGGGCAGAGTGTCAGACCCTTTGAGAGAATTATTAGGGGAGGGCATAACCCAGTCCAGTGGGGTCAGGCGGGGTATTCCTTAGGAAATGACACTAGGTTTGAAAAGGACTGAGCTAGGCAGAGAGGACAGCATCAGGGCACGAGGGGGCAGGTGGAGATGAGGAATGGGGGTGGGGAGCAGTGCAGCTGGAGCAGAGATGAGGAGTGAACAGTACAGGAAGGGTTGGAGGGGAGGCCAGCTCCTGCAGTCGCCTTGAAGGTCATGATTCCAAGAGTCACAAGAAGTCACTCAAAGCTTCCAATCTGGGGAGTAAATGATTAGATTTATATTTTTAAAACGCCCTTCCAGTTGTAGGATGGAGAATGGATGGTGGGGATAGAGTAAAAGATGGAAGTGGGAAGACAGTTGGGAATATATCATAGCCATCCAGATGCGATGAGATGGTGACCAGACTTGGGTTGCAACAGTGGAAGGAAAGAGGAGGCGGAGGAGGGAAAGGAGGGGAACGGGGAGGGAGAGGGAGGGGATCATAGCTACTGTTCACTGAGCCTCTGGAAGTGCTAGGCACTGTTCTAAGCATTTACACATCGTAACTCATTCAGTCTTCATGACAACGCTATGAGGCAGGCACTAGATCTCTATTTCGCAGGTGAGGAAACTGAGGCACAAAGGTATTAAGTAACTTGCCTAAAGTTACAGAGCAAGTTAAGTAGAAGAGTTGAGATTTGAACCCAGAGGGTCTCACGCTGGTGCCCACACTCTTAACCATGACGGATTCAAGGGAGAAAACCATCAGGACGTGGTGATCACCGGGATGGGGAGAGAGAGGAAGTCTGGAGGAAGCTTCCCAGGTTTCTGGCTTGAACGATTAGCTGGCTGGTGCCAACATTCCCTTCAGAAGACACAGGAGGAAGGGCAGGTTTGAGGAGAGAGCATGGAGTTGGAAGTGTCTGGAGTATAGCAAATGGAGATGTCAAGGAAGCCGCCAGACACAGGGCTCTGCAGCGGATTCGAGAGGTAACAGTTTGGGCATTGGTGGGATTCTGGGGACAACTGAAGTTGAAGGAAGAATGGGTACTGAAAAGAGAAAGAGGACACGGGGCAAAACTGTGAGGAACACTAAAATTTAAGGAACAGGTAACTGAAGAGAAAGCCTGCAAAGAAGCCAGACAGGCAGGAGGAAAGCCAGGTGGGCCCCAGTTCAGAGATGCCGAGAAAAGAGAGTTTTAAGGAGGTTATTAATTACCGTTGTGAGAGCATTCAGGAGGGTGACAGGGCTGAAGATGGATTGCAGTAGGTTGCGTAAATGAGAGGCAAAGGACTAGAGGCAACACTTTCAAGAAGTTTGGCTCTAACTGCTGTGACCTAAATTTATGACCAAAATATTTAAGCTCACAAAGTATAATTATAAAGTGGCACTGTTAATAATGAGACTGACTGCTAGGCCTCATCAGCAGAGCCATCAAAGTCCCCAAACAATTCCTGCTTATTGCCTAGTGAAGCTCTTTCATTTACTTCTACACATATATTTTGATAACTAGTGTGTGACAAAGGCTGCTCTAGGCTCTGGGGAAACAGGTTGGGACAGGTGATGTCCCTATCCTCAGGTGTATACATTCTGTGGCTTTCCCTCCCTCCTCCAGTTTATTCGGTTGTGTAGATATTGGCAGAGTCAGGGTGTCCCTGACTCATGGTGACCTAGTGTCTGGTCTGGTAGTTATGCAATCTCACAAGGTTTATCGTGTAGCCCTGAGCATTGGGAAAACTTGTGTTAGTCTCTCGGGGGTTATTTTCTCTCAAGTATAGAAAGTTGGTCTTTGAGAGTCAGAAGCTGAAACTACGACCCAATATGTAGTTCCACAGTCTACACGTAAGCCCTAAATTTTGTCTCTGAGCATATTAACAGTCATTTATGGGACTATATTTTAAAGGATCACTTTTAGGTTTTCATATGAATTTGTACCTGCCTAGAATAAAGTTACATTCCCCCCTTTTCAGAAAACGAAGGTGGTAAAACAGGCAGGAAGATGAGTCCCTGCTGCTACTGTTGGAAAGAGAAGCCTGTCTGAATATTAATCAGGCAGAGAACATAAGGATTTATAATGAAAATATGTTAATGGTCACGAATGGGGTATATCCCAGGGTCCATTTGGATGATGCATTTGGGTTGCAAAGTTAACATAGAAAAACCAGCTAATCTATCATGGTTTTAATGCAGTGTTACTTTAAGTAGGCTTCTAAGTCAGGAGGCATGAAATAACTTTGTCTAAATAGGTAGGAAGTAACACTATTTGAATTACTTGCTAGGTTACCTCTGACTTCACAATCATCTACCAAACAAAGGACTTTAAAATTGCCTGCAAAGTCTCTTTTCCCTCCCATAAACTCTTCATTACATTGTATTTTACAATATTTAGGCTTATCACAGTGCCACATGTGATGTCTTATTTAAATACATCAATACTTTGTGAGATTAAACAAATCCAATGAGCACCAAGGAAACGGTATAAGAGATAGACCAAGGTGGTAGGTTACCTCAGCGTAGGCAGACATTCTCTGTGTTCACTTGAACTTCATACTGCACTGCAAGTTTGAAAAACTGACCAGGGTAAATAAGGAACAGAAATAACTGTATGGAAATAAATCCACATGAGATAATGCTTAATTCATGGATCTCTGCTTTGTGGGCCGACTCAAGCAGATGGCCATTTGAAGCCAAGAACTTTTCCTCAGCAAATACAGACAGGTGGGGTGGGGGGGCTGTGATAATAAAATGTGGGCAAGGCGCATGTTTCTAAATTAGCACTCTGTACTCTACTGCTCACCTTTGAACTGCTTCTCAATTTAAAAATCCACTCAGAGTCATGCACACTTCTGTTCTAAGTCTCTGGCGATAAGGTACTGTGCCAAATTTGTGCTTTAGAAATCAACATAAGAAGCCACATCAAGTAGGGAGAGGGGAAGGAGAAGGGAGTAGAAGCCATGTGGGGAAGGAAGAATGGAGTCCGGCTTTGCCGAAGGCAAGAGCAAATGATTCTTCTGGGCCTCAAAATTCTACGTATCTGTGAAATTTCAATGAGGACTATTCTAAGAACTTTGCGACATACACATATCCCTCTAGTGTCAATTTCCAATGAGTTCAAACCAACTTTTCTTGACTAAGGGGGACAGTATCTGGTAGCAGAATATATTTTTCAGTTCTCTAAAAACTATATGTATTGTATACATATATATGCTGTCCTTTTGTTCTATAGCCACCCCTGTCAAAAGAGCTGATCTGAAGGGAGCTCTTTTTAATAACAAGCCATTTTACTGTTTTCTTACTATGTTCTTATATTAGAAATACGTCACGAAAGTGAATGTTTTATTGGTTCAACAATAAAGGAAAATGTAAATTTAACCCTTTCTTTAGGCTGAGGATTCCTTTGACATGAACTTTAAATGGCTATGTTAATACACGACAATCAGAGTTACAAAACCCCCTTTTCCACAATTGGGTGCTTGGAAGGATTTCGAGAGACCTTATTCAACCTTTTCCTCAATTAACTAATTTGTAATGACGAAGATTAGAGGATTTGTTTAAATCTTCGCTTTAAAAAAATCTTAGAGTTTTAAAATCTTAGCTTATAAAAATGTCTTTAAGTATAAGCAACAAATGATTTGGGGCCATTTTTCCTAACACTCCCTGAATACTGTGACTGCAGAGAAAGAGGAGGAATTGGTTGGGGAAGATGGGGCGATCTTTCAACTCTTCCAGCACAAGTGGCTTAGGAAATTGAGGCAGAAGGCGGTGGGGAATGGGCTTAATTTTGGCGGCAACTCTTCATTTTATTGTAAAATTACGAGAGATGAGTGGCCACACATAGACCATCAAGCTCAGAAGAGAGGAGAGAGGCTCCATGTGTAATTGGGAAACTCTGGAGATAAAAAGTCACAGGTGTGACAAGCAATTCGGTGCTATCGTTCATAACAATATCAACAATTTCACACTCAGAAGCCCAAGGAGCCATGGTCTGGGTACACCTTTCCTGGACTTGCAGACGAGTGAAGTCTTCGGGGAAGTAAGACCCGTGTGCAAGTGACCACCGTCTCCCAAACCTGTCCCTTTGAGGCAGAAAAAAATTGGGACTGGGGTCAGCCGGAGTGAAAAGGCGGCCAGGCCACCAGGCTTCACGCCCATGTCCCTCCAGAATCTTCCAAGTCGGAGGGAGAGCGTGTACCCCTCCCACACCCCCTCGGAGGACCGGGGCCGAGGCCCAGGCGAGGCGGCTGGTTACCTGGCGGGTCTGTCTTTCCTCCCCTGCCAGGGGCTAAAGGGGCGGAGCGATGGGGCGGGCGGGCCGGTCCAGGGCGGAGGAGCCGCCCATCAAGCGCACGGGGGCCGTCCCTGAGCTCCTCTTCCTCCTCCTCGCACTTCTTCCCTCCCTCTATCGGCCCCTTTTCCTCCTCCTCCCCCGAGGCAGCTTTCCGCGGCGACGGCCGGCCTTTCTAGGGGCGGAGGCGGTGGGGGCGCCTGCCCGGCGTCCTCTCGTTTCCTTGGCAACAGGGCTCCTCCCTCCTGGCGCGGGGCGTGGGGGCGGGGCGTGGCTTCGGCCCGGGCGGTACCGAGTCCGGACGTGGGCGCCCGCCGGTTGCCGTGGGAACGAGGCCGGATGCAGTCGGGAAGGCAGCGCGGTGATGGCTGCGGGCAGAGGAGAGATGCTCAGGGTGGAGGCGGGTGGGCTTTGTCTTGATGTCCAAGCCTAGACCCAGATACCGAGGCCTTCACTCCTTCCCTGCATGGGTGCTGTGCTTTATAAAGAATGAGATTAGAAAACGAGAGAGGAAATCTTTTTAATTGAATAAAATGATATTAAAAGCAGCACACGGAAAGAGGGAAGGATACTGTAGTCCTGGAGTTCCAGCTCTGCAGGAGACATCCGAAATGCTCGGGTCTAACATGAGAAATTAAAAAATAAGTCATTAAGGGAGGCACCAGTAAGTGGCAAAACAGAGACCAAAACCCAGGCTTCTTAGTTTTCGGTCATCTTCGCTGCCTTTCCAAGGAAAGAGGTGCTTAGAGGCTTAGACCAGTGCCCATGGTTTGGAAGGAAGGGACCAGAACCTCTGCTAGCCTCACCTTCTCTCTGCCAGGTTTATTTCTTTCCGTGGTTCTTATAGGCATAATTAGGCCCTCAGCTTGCCAACTGATGTCAAGTAGGGCTTCTTTGATTGGATGGAGAATACGGTAAAAGGAAAATAGAAAGTCTTGGACCTTTCACACTGATGAAAGAATCCTTAGGTGTCTGGTTTGCGTGTCTTCTCAGCAATACTGCCACCGTCTAGTTGGTGGCCATATCCTCTGCAGTATCACATCATTCTAGTCTCATCATCACCTAGTTTTGTGCTCCGTGACCTCCATGAACCTCTTGCAGCTCCATGACCTTTTGGGCAGCTCTATGACCTAGTTTGGGGCTCCATGGAATATTGTAAGGGCCTTCTAACCACACCCTGGGCTCCTGTCCTCCACACCCTATCCCCACCATTTCCTCTGTTCTATAAGCAGCATGGGTCTAATGTCATTGATCCCCTGCGTAAGAACCTCTCAAAGATTCCTCTCTGCCTGTGGAATGAAGTCCAAACTCTTGACTGCGACTTTCCCTTTGTCCTCCCCCAAGGCTTGCTTTTTTGGTTTTTCTCCTTCAGCACTTCACTCCTACTTCAGCCAGATGGGACTATGTGTTACACACTGAACATTTTTCCTTGCCTTCACACCAATTCTAAGACATACCCTGAGCTGGGCAGAGTCTAGACAAAACATACTTACGTGAAGTGTTTCTTTGGGGCACTTTCTCCTCTGATCTTTACTGGTCCTCCATCAGTCCCTACGACCTTTCCATCCCCAGTATCCCAACCCACATTCTGATCTCGTTCTCAGCTGACTATCAAATATTCCTTATTAAAGCATTAACCAATAATTGAAGCATTAACTGATAAGTATTTAACCCAAGAACTCTCTCCATGGCTTTTGCCTTTCAAAAGAAATGCTTAAAGATGTAAAATCTTTAAGATGCACTGGGTTGACACTATAATAGTGAATTGATAAGTAGAGAGCATGTTCTGTTGGAGCTAGGACCCACCTCAAATAAAAATACTTATAATGATTCATGATAATTATTTATCATTACTGATTAACACAGGAGGATGTTGAAGTCCAGGTCCTCACCTGGTTGAAGAGAAGTGACATGACTAAGAACACACAGTCAATTCTGGAACCAGGGCTTAAAAAGTAGGGCTCTCCATCCCCAGTTCCTTGATGTTGCCTACTAGTCAGAAAAGCACTTTGGTACATATTGGACCCAGACTTTTCTCCTTCGACTTTAAGATCTATATAAAATAATACTATCTTTCTCAAAAGATTGTTGTGAGGATTAAATGAGAAGGGACAAAGCATTTATGCGTGGCACATCATAAATATGCATGGCACATGCACATATATAAACATCATGCGTGGCACACAGTAAGCACTCAATAATTAGTAGCTTTGTTTTAAGGCATTTTTTAATGTTTTATTTAAAGCATGTAAGTGTTAACCATACATAATTTAAGATTTTTAAATAACAAGGCTTGGAGAAGTCACTTCATATCTCAGTTTTAAACTCTTCTACATTTCAAGTGTTTTTGAAAATTAAGTTCTATGAAAAGAATCATGGTGCCCTTGAAAGAGGGTGATGATGCCAAAGGTCAGCCCATGAAAAGCCATAAAGCAACTCCAACTTTAGTGTTTAATGAGTAAACTTAAGCTAGGCATGTAAATTATAAATGAGTTCTAGCATTAAAAAGCAAAGTGCTTAAGAAGGGAAATAAATATTAAAGTAGAGAAGAAAAATAATTCCTAGTTGGGGAAAGGACCCTACTTTTCATTACTTTCTGCACAATCTCCCTGGTAGAGATGAATAAGTAAAGCAAAAATTAAGACTTAAGTAGATAGTGGATTCCAATGATTGAGATATTTGGTGTTTGCAAATAAGCATTGTCCTAGTCTATTCCTCCTGCTATAACAAAATTCCATAGATTGGATGATTTATAAACAACAGAAATTTATTGCTTACAGTTCTGGAGGCTAGGAAGTCCAAGATCAAGACATTGGCAGATTTGGGGTCTGCTCTGCTTCATATATAACAACTTCTTGTTGCATCCTCATATGGTGGAAGGAGCAAACAAGCTCCCCCAAGTCTTTTTCATAAGGGCACTAATTCCATTCATGAGGGTGAAGCCCTCCTGACCTAATCATCTCCCAAAGGCCCCACATCTTAATATCCTACAATGGGGATCAGGTTGCAGCATGAATTTTGGAGGGACACAAACATTCAGACAGTAGCATCAGGAAGTTCTTTAACTCAATCTAAGAGTTCTGCAAAGAGCAACTTCAAGTAGAGTGTGTATTAAGTTTTAGAAATAACATTTTTGAAGGAAATATTTAATCCAGTGCAAAGAGTAAACTGTCTAGAGGGGCAGCTGGACATTCTAAGTCTCCCAAGTTTTCTGAGACTGGGATGTCCAACAGCCTCATGGAGACCTGGCCCAGCTACTCGGTTGAGCTGGAGCAACCCACCCTCTCTGTCTACCTAATATTTCCTCTCCCTAAGGGAGAGTCTAACTAGGTCTCTTTGTCATTATCTAATCAGGAGCTCACCTACTGGGCATAGAGCTTTATGCTGAGTGACCTCAGAAGCAGATGGCCTCCCTCACATACGATTTAAACATGGTCATTGCCTTGGGCTTTGCCCTGACTAATGGGTTCCTGTTCTTATCAGTTGAGGCCAATATGGTGGTGTTGCCTTCATGCAGTGCACATGGTGTGAACCATGGCAGTTTGCAAAAAGAATCTCTAGGAACAGCTTTCCTAAGAAAAGAACTGTGAGCACGTTAGTCCTTTAGAGCTCCATAGGTTCTCCTCTACACACCATGGTGCAGGGCATTCACCTGATTCATTTTAAAAACAGGCTGATGACTTATTGAGTATTCAGGCAGCTGTTGTAACATTCTGCATTTATCCTATGGCTATATTTGGCCAGAATGTGGGTATGCAATGTGACAATCTCTTAATGTCACCCATTAAAAGTGGTTTTATATTTATGTCATTAAGATGGTTAGAGAGTTTGGTTAGAGAGGCTGTTTCAAGGGGAGCCTTCTGGACTATATACATGTATACAGTTGACCCTCCACTTATACTCAGATTTTCTTCTGCCTCTGCCATCCCTGAGACAGCAAGACTGACCTCGCTTGTTCCTTCTCCTCAGCCTACTCAACATGAAGATAACAAGGATGAAGACCTTTATAATGATCCTTATGATTTTCTTAATAACATTTTCTCTAGCTTACAATGAATGTTCTTGGGGAATTTGTTGAAAATCAGTTGGCTATAAATATGTGGATTTATTTCTGAGTTCTCTATTCTGTTCGATTGATCTATGTGTCAATTTTTATGTTACTTCCATGCTGTTTTGGTTACTATAGCTTTGTAGTAGACTTTGAAGTCAGGTAGTGTGATGCCTCCAGTTTTATTCTTTTTGCTCAGGATTGCTTTGGCTCTTCAGGGTCTTCTGTGGTCCCATATTAATTTTAGGATTATTTTTTCAATTTCTGTGAAGTATGTCATAGATGTTTTGATAGAGATTGCATTGAATCTATAGATCATTTTTGGTAGTATGGTCATTTTCACAGTATTAATTCTTCCAGTCCATGAACATGGGATGCCCAAAGAAAACAAATGGAAGAATTAATACACACACACACACAAAATATGTGTATATTTTGATGAAGGTCATTGAAGACTGAGGATTTGGTTCTTGGTTTTGCAGTATCAGAAAATCCATTTTATTTAATTCAGAAGTGATCTTTTTTGGAACTGATTCCTAATAATTCCACTCAGAGGAGACAAATTTGTCTTCTACCTGGCTAAATTATCATTTCATCTCAGAGAATAAAGCTGTCAGGCTGACCCTGGTTCTGTGCACAAGGTACTTCCTCCCAGTGGAAAGGTATCCTCAGGAGATGAAATTAAAGATCAGAAGATTTGGTGAATATTAAATTACATGTAAGGGATGTTATTACTTAAGGGATATAGCTAGCAGATTGAGGAGGCCTTAAGGAATAACCTTCCTTCCCTCCAGGGACATTTCAGTCTGAATAACTGATTTGGATTATTTATTTGCCTCAAAGCTTTTGAAGACTTTTACCACATCTTCGTTTCAGTTAACTGCCTTTTTGCTCAACTTCAAGGGACCATTTCCCTTCTATTTATGTCATTAACATCATATTATGAAGTTGAAAAAACCTGTGTTAAAATCCCAACGGTGGCACTTGCTATATCATAGTGATCAACTGATGTCACTCTTTGAACCTCAAGATCCTCATAGTTAAAATAAGAATGATCAGAGCCTCCTCAATGAGTTGATGTGAGAATTAATGAAATTGTGACTATAGAGTTTCTGGCATTGTTCCTGACACATAGTAGCTGCTCAACAAATAGTGGCTACCATCATTATTTACATTGTATATATAAATTTAATTCTTCTTGCTGAGATTTGAGAACACCCCAAAGTCATTCACCACTAAATTTATTAAACATCTCTAAAGTCTCGTTACTTCTTTAAAATGTTAACCTTATGTTATTAATGTCATTGTGGATAATTTTATATTGATTATTTTTTATCCTGAATTTCAGAAAGTGACATTTTATGACCTCATCTCTAATTGTGAGGGTGTATCCTGTTTGAGGCTTGCAGCCATCCATAAACTATATGAAATTTAGTAATGTCTGTTGGGCTTTCATAGGTCAGATATTTGAGATCCAATTCTTTTGTGGAATAAAGTTGATGCTATCAGAGGTTGGCAAACTCTCTACAATTAATAAGAAAAAGCATGTCCTTTGGGAGATCCCTTAGAATTTTCCTCACTTGGAATTGGAGCTGGTCTGTTGTGCTGTTTTACAGAGAGGGGGCAAACTCATTAAAGTTTTTGGATCCTACAGTGCCAAAATATTTCTCAAAAGTTCAGATGGGCTTTGATTTCTTTATCTATTTTGGAAGCTTCAGACTTTTCAAAACCCTTCATTATGGCAATTGATACAAGATTGGATGTGATTATTGAAACTTTGAGAACAGAAAACATATTGCTTTTTTTGAACTTGTGAAAAATGATTGCCAAAAGAAAGAATTTGACTTCTGTCCAGAAGGAATATCTGATTTGTTTGGACTTTGGATAAACTCAAGCCATACATATTTGGCCAAGAGTTTAATTTGGGGACTGATTCTCAAACCCTGAGAAAGACTCAGGTTTCAGAAAGCTATGGCAGCCTCAAGAATCCCATGTGAGCATTAAATATGTTTCTGGCCAGATAAATACTCAGGCCAAACAAAAAAAAAAATCTTTCTCATCAAGAGGGCAGGGGAACATGAACACTGACCAATGCCTGTACCTGCACAAAGTATTAATAGATGTTACTTCGTGACATTTCGTTTAGGTATAAGCTCAGAACCAGTAAAGGGGAGAGCAACAGCCAGAAGCAGCAGGCTTGATAGAGGAGCAGGCGCTGCCTCCTCTCTAATCACCCATTTCCTGTGTTGCACTCACAGGGAGGCAGTGGGGACCCCTCTGATGATCACACCACCCTCCACGTGGAGTATTTCTAACACCTGTCCCCTTTCCTCATCAGAGCTATCTCTTTTCTGGTCCTCTTTCTGTTTTTTCTAATGACACAGAAGAAGCATCAGATTAGTTGCTAACTCTAATTTCTTTCTTTAACCCTTTGTGGCTTCTCATGGCCTCTGCCCCACCCACTGTGCCTGCTTACCTCCCCTCTACCTGGGCTCAGGGTATCCGCAGGCAGCAGGAAAGTCTTCAAGGCCTGGGTGGAACTAGGCTTTGAGCCACCAAGAGGAGGAGGGGACACAGAGCAAAGACGTTGCTGGGGCCTGCTGCCAGTGTTCAAAGCTGTGCATAACACGTCAGTGAATCTGGAACATTCCTTCCATTCATTTAACCAAACAGTTGAGTGGCCAGTAGGTGTCAAGAATATTTCCAGGTAGACAGACCAATAGATAGACACTAACAAATGATAATTAGTGGCGGGACACCAAGAGGGTGCAGCGCCAGAGAATGCTGTGGGGGAGCAGTGGGGAGGGTGGGCACCTATTTAGACAGGTTGGTCAAAGATGGCCTCTCTGGGCGAGACCTAGAGGGTGAACAGAAGCCCTTTTGGTGGTGGAGAAAACGGGATTGGGAAGGTCTTAAGGTGAGAGAAGGCCCAGGAGATTCAAAGAAAAGAAAGGAAGCCAGTGTGGCTGGAAGACTGCTGGGAGGGAAGCCTGGTGAGGTGGTGAGAGTTGGGTGTGATTTTATTCTAAGTACAGCGGAAAGCCATGGAATGGTTTTAAATTGTATGTGTGTTCTTATGTGTGCATACATGTGTAGGCATGTATTAATATATGTGCATGTATGTGTGTGCATGTGCATCTGACATATTGTGGAGAGCTGTGAGGAGGTTTCTCACCAGAATCGGTAGTTATGCCCTCACCGTCCCTGTTCCAGCCTTTCAGGAAACTTCAAAACGTCAATCAAGCATGTGCTTGTCCATCAGCACGAGACAAGATGAGCAAAGATGAATTATCAAAGATATTTCTCCTAGTTCTAGGACACGGACATGACCGGATGTTCTATATTGGGTAGCGTATCCTGATTTTTAATCTTGTCTCTTGTTCCAGTGAGTTTCCTTATAATGTCCCTTATTGATGGGGGTGTTTGTCGCATTCTGAGTCTTGCTCCTTCCTCCCCAACTCTTCTTCCTTTTTTGCTCTCCACCTGCCTCTCCTTCCTCTTCTCTCCTCTCCCCTCCTCCCTCCATCCCCCTTTCCCCTCTCTTCTCTCTCTGCCTTTCTCATTAAGAGTCAAAGGTACTTGCCAAACCACAGCGCTGAGATTTTTATTTTCCCAAACAGATTTCTTGGCTGGTTATATAGACTTTTGTAATTGGTTCTCTCGTCTTCTTCCATGTAATCTCTCCTCGTTTCCACTCACCTCTCCTAGACACTGTCCTTCCCATCCTCCCCTCCCTCAACAAGCCCAACCTCTAGGTAACAAAGTTTAAAAAATGTCAGCAGGAAAAGGTCCTCTTCCTCTAGCCCTGGAAACAGAAGACGTCGAGGAGTTAACCTTGAATGACATCAGTCTCCAGCCATCAGTACAGTGAAGGCGGTTCTCGAAAACCAGACAGAACAGAAGGTATCACTGTGCAACATCCCTGCGTGGCTCGCGGCGCCCTCTGAGTCAGGATAATGAGAGAACATTCTTAAAACATGACTTAACCACACTCAGTCCTCAAACAAATTCCTGGATGTATGTGGAGTATGCTCTCCCAGCAAGCCCGAGCACAGACGCGTGGGGCGGGCTTGTTAGCAGTCTTCTCAGAGCTACCTTCACAAAGCCACCTTCTGAGCCAGTTAGTTGGTATGAAAATACATTTTTAAAGATATAGCCAGTCAGTCTGTCTGGCGGACACACTGTGGGGCCTCTCATGGTGTATTTTCATAGCTTTATATTGTGGTAACTCAGTCTCTGCCTTGGGTTATTTGGGGGCCCTTTGACTTCACACTGTACCAGGAAGAAGTTATGGAAAATTCCTGTCAGATACAGAAAAAAAGAAACAAGATATTGTTCATTTCCGCAATAAAGCAGAGGTTGGGAGCCACAGCCCGATTGCAGTTTGTCTTTTATTTCACCTACACCTGGACTAGTGTCTGTGTGTGTGTCTAACATAGGCAGCTTATCTGAGTGATTTTAAGAAATTAATTTAATTGAAAAATGATTAAATTACTAAGAGAAGGGGGAAAAAGCATTTGGTTGGTATCACACGGGGTCAGAGGCCACTGCTAATGCAATATTTCATCAATTGACTCATTGCTATTCTTTCATTGATGTGATTTAGTTTCTCAAATGGCTCTTATCATGGCAGGCTTGCACTGGATACACTGCACAGGGGCCTTGTAATCGTTACAATGTGTTTACTTAAAAATTTTAAAAGCAATTAAGCAATTTTAGATGTCTTTGTGTGTGTGAGTGTGTGTGAGTGTGTGTGTGTGTACACATCCACAGAGAGATTCTATAAATGTCTGGACAAGGGCTCTGAGTGAACACTAGGGCAAGTGTTGAATTTATACACTGTAGAGCCCTTCATGCATTTCAAAGAGCTTCATGCAGACTAATGTTAAGCTTTTTTCATGCCCATTGAATATACCATTATCTCCCTTTAATATACTGAAGACACAAGAGGACAAAGAGTCTCCCTGTGTTCCTTATCCAAGGCCACACAACTGTTGCTGGAACCTTGAGCTTTCTGAGTGCCAGGCACTTACTTGCAGCGTATCACGAATGCCGGGCAATGGTGCTGCGTCAGTTTGCTAAACACTGTGATAACCCTATGATTGTGGGGAAAGAGTTTTGATATATCTTGCTTTTTTTTTTTTCCTAAGTGCAAAACAAGTCATAGTAATGATCTTTGTCCTAGAAACCCACTGCGGTTGGGGTAAAACAGTAACAGAGGCACATGGGAAGGGTACAACAACACCGTGGCAGTATATAAATAGGCATACATGCACGTGGGTGGTAAGAGCTGCGAGCCCTGACCTGACCCACGCCTCTTCCCCTTCGTCTCTGTTCCACAATGTTGCGTCCAGAGATTAGAAATGCAGGCATAGTTTGATGGAGAGGTTTGCAATTTCCTTCACCCAAGTGCCATGGGCAGGATGACAGACTCTTTTGGTACCCAAATGAGACTGGAAGGCGAAGTCATGTATTCATTCATCAAATGCTTATCAAGCGCTTAAGTGCCAAGCACTGTGCGAGGTTCTGTGGACTCACAGGGGAATACAACGCAGTCTTTGTGCTTGTCTGGGAGGAAGGAAATTAAACAAGACCATGGAGTAAGTTCTACAATAGAGGTAGGCGTAGGCCTGGGGGAGAGCGAGGGGGAGAGGAAGAAGAGTGGAAGGAAGGTTCCCACAGTGAGGATGGTGGAGGCCTCCAAGAATTGCTGGTGGCCCCACTCAGCGGTGCGCGCCGGTGTGTCAGTTCCCTTCCAATGGAAGCATTTCCCAGCAACACTGAACGCTGGCTAGACGGGGAGCCGGATGACGTCTGCTGTCTGCTCTGCCAGCCTTCCCGTCTGCGCCCTCTCCCTCCAGGTCAGAAAGGAGATTCTGGGCAGCCTTTGCAAAATCTGCTCAGGGCAGCCACACATAGTCAATATTTAATGAATCGAATGGACCTGAAAAGTATTCGAAGTTATAAATGACTAGTTTGGGGTACACCTGGGTGCATGTACCTCAAAGGTTTAAGCTAAAAAGAGCTTCAGGAGAAGAGCTTCTGCAGGGTGCAGGAGGGCTGCTGCACCCCGAATGCACGTTTTCTGAATAGTTGCCTACTCTTTCTGCACGTAAAGCTTGCCCTGCTTCCAACATTCAGTCTTACATGTTTTTCCTTCCCTGCCCTCTATTGTGGCTACGTGATAAGGCAAGGGTGGAGGCTTGATAACGATTAATCTCAGACCTTTTGGCTGGAAATCCCACAAAACTGCAGGAACAATTGCTGTGATTGGAGAGACCAGTGATGAAAAACAAAGTTGCGGTGATTGGGACGTTTAGATGTTGTCCCCTCTAAATGCACTGGTTAATTTAGTTCATTGTTTACCATTTGTGTGTTTCTTGCTTGGGGTTAGAATCAACGTGTGAATGGGGAAAACGCTGGGGACAGATAGATATGTTGAAATTCTATTTCTAATGTTAGGTAGAAAGAAGGGGGAAATGACCACTAACCTCCACATTATTTCCCCATGTACTATTCCACTAGGATTCTCCCAAGGGCCATATTAAGGTGCACAAAAATGTCCCATCTGCATAAGGGACTGCTTTTGTATTCCCGCCCAGCCAAGGCTGTGTAATTTCAGTAAATCTTCTGTGTAGTAAAGATGAGTAATTGAATGTTTTTCATACCCCCAACTTAGTTCATTATGAGAAGCTGTCTTTTCTTTACAAAAAAAAAAAGCGTTAAAAGCCGGGCATGGTGGCACATGCCTGTGGTCCCTACTCAGAAGGCTAAGGTGGGAGGATGGATTGAGCTCAGGAGGTCGAGGCTGCAGTGAGCTATGATTGCACCACTGCTCTCTAGCCTGGGCGACTGATTGTGACTCTGTCTCTAAAAAAGAATTTTAACAAAAGAACACTGTAAACTTCAATTGAAGTTTCAGAAAGTGGACACCTCAGCACTGTCCAATAGAAACATAATGAGAGCCACATAAGTTAAGTTTAAATTTGTTAGGAATCATATTTAGAAAAGTAAAAAGAAACAGGTGAAATTCTTTCTAGTAATATATTTAATTAAACCCACTATATTAAAACATTCTTGTTTCAACATTTAATCAACATAAAACTTACTAATGACATATTTTACTTTTTTTGCACTAAATATGCAAAGTCCAACGTGTATTTTTCACTTCCAGCACGTCTCAGTTGGGACTAGTCACATCTCAGCTGTTCAACAGCTACATGTGGCTGGTGGCTGCCTTATTACACCGGAAGCTCTTGGTAGCTTTTAAATGGCAACAATTTAGATGCCTTCTCCTTATAAAATTATTTACAATGTGAGAATCAGAGCGCCTTGGACAAATGATGTCTGGAAATGGTTCGGAGAGTGCACTGAAGGGTGTTGGAATTTGGGCTTCTAATCGGTGCCTCTCTTAGTGACTTGCTTTGAAAATGAAAAACTATGACCACACCTCCATTTTCCCCCCCAGTGTGAAATGAATGTTCTTTGCTGGCAATCTGACATCCAGGAGAAATTAACAGGGCAAATGGCTATTCTCCTGGCATCTGCTCCCAAGCCACTGAGACCACAGAGGCCTCTCTATCTGAGTCAGTCTTATCATTGCCATGGGATAGATACCAGTTCTGTTCTACACAGCTGTGTAAGGGAAAATATTTTCATGTGCTGCAAAATGAAATGGAAGTTTACTTTGTGCCACCGGGGCAACCTCTTTGCCAATAAAATGATACGGTAAATAAAAATCAGAGTTTACTTTTACCCACATTCTTTATTTTAAGAAGAAAATAAAAAAAAAAAAAAAGAAGAAGAAAATACCCTTAGTAACATTGAGAGTCCTTGATTTGAACTAATCTAAGGTATTAACAATAACAAGGGAACACTTTGGTTAACAATTTAAGAGTTAATGCTAAATTACCCTTTAATCTTAAGTAATTATAAAGCAAATAGAAATGTAAGTTATTTGCGAAGCATATTAGAGATTAATAGTAAATACGTGTATCATTTGCATCTTAGTTATTCTCTCTACACATCACCTTGAATTTTGCCACAGTTCTGTTTTTAAATGTAAAAAACCCCTAAAATTAGAATGTGTGCTCGTGAGAATCTGTTTGAGGTATATTTCTGTGAGAAGTTCCACGATCCCCAAATAACCAGAGGTAGGTAACAGTTTCTGACAAAAGCTGGAGGGAACAGGATTAAATAAGAATTAGAGCGATTATATTTTCTTTATCTAAAACTTCAAGTCTCTGGAAAGCTGCTTGGTTGCTATTTTAAGCCGTGCTGCCCACATATCTTAACGACAGAATTTTTGCATAATTTTGCTCTTCCTCTTTTTATCACTGTTTGGGTGTATTTATTATTTCATATGTGATGATGCAAAGCTCACTGCAAGGTCCATTTATATCCTTGTTATCTGTATTGGGATCTAGCTGCTTTTCTCTTCCTGTTTCTAGAACCCTCACTGTAATATTCAGATTTGCTGGCAACGGGCCCTTTCCAGCACATATACATTCCACTCCCTCTGTGACTCTATTTATGGTAGCCTATGTGATTTACTCAAGTCTAATAAAGACCTTGTAAAAGGATGGGTCATGGATTTATCCATGCATGGAATTTTAGCACTTTCAGAGGGAGGTTTATCTTATGGGTTTTTTTCCCCCAGTTTAATTAAAACAACAAAAAAGGCATTAGTCCAAATGAGTGACAGTTGGCAGATCTGCGTTATTCAACTGGAGGGACTCCAGAGTTTGTGATGCTTGGAGATGGACAAGTAATTACCTCCTGTCTGTGACTATTTTCTACCAGGCTAAGCCCAATGTTTATTGTAAACTATCTGCCATTAAAAGCTGTAATAGCAAGCCTTATGTTCCCACACCGTAAATTTGACTTGCACTGTTTTTTTATTTACCTTCGTGCTTTATTATATTCTTTGAAATGTTTCATTTTCAAGGAAGATAATGGAAGAATGAAAATTGAACAAATTCCAAATTCATGCTTGAAAAAAGATATGCTTAGCATACATATTTTTCGCATACACCCGAACCACTGATGGCCACTTTCTGGATGTTGGCAGCTTCCGTGTAACTATTAGATGCAGTTGCTATTACTATATCACTTGTTAAATGGTCCAGAAAATAGCCTAAGAATTAAGTTTAACCAGATCACATACGCTGAGGGCAATGGTCCTCAAACTTTTTGGTCTCAGGACCTCTTTATTTTGAAGACGTCACAGAGCTTTTTTTTGGTGTGGATTGTATCAATATTTACGGTACTAAGAAATTAGAACTGAAATATTTTTTAAATGTGTGTTTATTCATTTAAAAATAATAACAAACCATGACATGGTAGCACAAATAACGTTTTTAAAGAAACAAATAACTGTATTTTCTATAACAAAAGAAGTTTCATGAGAAGAGAGCAATTGTTATAGATTTTGTTTGACTTAATAGAGGACAGCTGGATTCTCGTATCTGCTTCTTCATTTAGTCTGCTGTAATATGTTGCTTTGGTTGAAGTATATGAAGAAAATCTGCCCTTACATGTATATGTACTTGGGAAAGAGAGTATTTTAACAGTCTTTTCAAATAATTCTGGATATTCTTCTTTGACCCCAAACCAAAACTTCACAAGTGGTAGTTTCTTAAAGGTTAGTTGGAAGGTAGAATCTAAAACCCCATCAATGTACATTTAAAAAAAAACTAATAGATTTTATTTTATAGAGCAGTTTTAGGTTTACAAAAAATTAAGCAGTCAGTAGGGAGACTTCCCATATACACCCTTTCCACCCCATTCCCCTATTATTAATATCTTACACTAGTATGGTACCTTTGTTACAAGTGATTAACCAATATTGATAGCATATGTTTTTATTAACTAAAGTCTATTGTTTACATTAGGGTAAATTATTTGTGAAGTACAGTTCCATGGGTTTTGACAAATGTGTAACATATATTACAGTATCATATAGAATAGCTTTGCTGTTCTAAAAAATCCTCTGTGCTTCACCTATTCATCCCTTCTCTACTTCCCCTGAAGTTTTGGCAACCACTGATCTTTTTACTGTCTCTATATTGCCTTTTCTAGAATGTCGTATAATTGGAATCATAATATGTAGACTTTTCAGACTGGCTCCTTTCATGAAGCAATATGCATTTAATGTTCCCTTAAGTATTTTTGTGGCTTGAAAGCTTATTTTTTAAAATCACTGAATGTATTCCATTGCGTAGATGTAGTACAGTTTGTTTATCCATTCACCTTTTGAAGGATATCTTGGTTGTTTTCAGTTTGGGGCAATTAGGAATAAAGTTGCTATAAATATTTGTGTGCAGATTTTTGTATAAACATAAGTTTTTAACGCTTTTGGATAAATACCTAGGAGCATGATTGCTAGATAACATGATAAGAGTATGTTTAGTTTTGTAAGAAACTGCCAGACTGTTTTCCTAAGTGGCTGTACCATTTTGCATTCCCACTAGCAATGAATGAGAATTTCTGTTGCTCCATATCCTCGCCAGCATTTGGTATTACTAGTTTTTTGGAGTTTAACCATTCTAATACGAGTATAGTGGTACCTTATTGTGGTTTTAATTTGCAGTTTTCCAACGACATATGATATTGAGCATCTTTTCATATGCCTGTTTGTCATCTGCGTATCTTCTTTGGTGAAGGGTCTATTCAGATATTTTGTCCATTTTTAAATTGGGTTGTTTGTTACTGCAGAGTTTTAAGAGTTCTTTTTATAATTTGGGTACCAGTCCTTTATCAGAAATTTGTTTTGCAAATATCTTCTCCCAGTCTGTGGCTTGTATTTCCATTCTCTGAAATCAATGGACCTTTCATGCTATTACAGTTTGGTACCACTGTCCTGATTCATGTTAAGGCATCAGCAGTTTTACCCGCCATTGTTTGTGTAACATCAGTGCATATTTTAACATGGAGAAAAAGCAAATATCTTAGTATTATGAGAAAATAGTTTTAATTTTGCAGACACACATGCCCAAGGCCCATGGGCCATACTTTGAGAACTGTTAGACTAGAGCAAACAAGGACAGCCCATACTACTCTTTAGTTCAAGCCTCAGTAAGACCAAAAATAAAATTTTAAATTTGGCCTGGTGCAGTGGCTCATGCCTGTAATCCTAACACTTTGGGAGGCTGAGGCAGGAGGGTCCCTTGAGGCCAAGAGTTTAAGACCGGCCTAAGTAACACAGTGAGACCCTGTCTCTTTTTTTTTTTTTTTTTTTTTTTTTTTGAGACAGAGTCTCACTCTGTTGCCCCGGCTAGAGTGCCGTGGCGTCAGCTTCGCTCACAGCAACCTCAAACTCCTGGGCTCAGGCGATCCTTCTGCCTCAGCCTCCCAAGTAGCTGGGACTACAGGCATGTGCCACCATGCCCGGCTAATTTTTTTTTTCTATATTTTAGTTGGCCAATTAATTTCTTTCTATTTTTTAGTAGAGATGGGGTCTCGCTCTTGCTCAGGCTGGTTTCGAACTCCTGAGCTCAAACGATCTGCCCACCTCGGCCAGACCCTGTCTCTTAAAAAAAACAATTAGTTGGATATGGTGGCATGCTCCTCTAGTCCCAGCTACTCAGGGGGCTGAGGCAGGAGGAGGCTGAGGCAGGAGGATCCCAGGAGTTTGAAGTTGTATTGAGCTATGATGGTGCCACTCCACCTTAGCCTGGGCAACAGAGTGAGACTCTGTCTCAGAAAAAAATTTAGAAATTTGAGTTTTCAAATGTGAAATGTTAATTTAATTTTCTGCCAAAAGAGTTTAGAAGGCACATAAGAAACATTATACATTGAAGTTGGTGTTCTAATTCATCGAGCAGAGTTAATTTTGTTTATATTATTTTCCCCCAGTGATTTTTGGCAGAATACAATTTTTATTTTTCAAGAAATACATTGTGTGTGTGTGTATGTGTGTGTGTGTGCGTGTATGTGTAAATATATCAACTAAAGTTTATGAGTCAATGAATGTCTCCTAATGGCCAAAAATTGGTAGATAATACCCAGTAATGGGCTTGTGATATATTTGTATATATAGTTAAATATATAGAGCCCCCAACTTTTTTGTTTATTTTCCTAGAAAGAAGAAACTCTTTTCTTCTGGCAGATGTACTTTTCCCTATTCTTTATACAAAGTATGACTATAAATACTGGATATTATATATAAAACAAACATAAGAAGACCATGAAAGATGGAAAAAGAAGGCAGAATGTCTAGGGATCTCAATGAGGGACAAATGAGGAACAACATTGCAGTGAGTCTTTGTTTTTCTTTTTGACTCATATACCCCAGACTTGGGGTTGAAAAAGCCAGCAAACTGGAAATGCCAATAAGAGTAGTAAAAAAAGGCCTAACAAAAGCCTACTGTCTCTAAGCAAAGAACCAGGAAAGGGGCAGCCTAACAAGATGGGAAAATTTTAGACAATGCTATAGACTAAATTGTATCTCCCTGAAATGCATATGTTGAAGCTTTAACTCCCAGTGTGATAGAATCTGGAGATGGTGTCTTTGGGAGGTAATTAGGGTTAGATGAGCTTATGAGGCTGGGCCCCTCATGATGAAATTAGTGACTTTATAAGAACAGAAAGGGTGAGAGATCACTCTCTCTCTGCCATGTGAGGACACAGTAAGAAGGTGGCCATCTGCAACCCAGAAAGAGAGCCCTTTCCAGGAACCAAATTGGCTGGCACCTTGATTTCAGAATTCCCAGCTTCCAGAACTGTGAGACATAAATGTCTGTTGTTTAAGCCACTAGTCTATGGTATTTTGTTATAGCAGCCCAAGCAGGCTAATACAGACAATAACCATTCTACTCCAGCCAAACACCACAGCAAAAACTTTGGCCCCCACCCATCCTAGCAAAGGCTAAGCAGGAAGCCTAGAATTCTCCCCTTGTGAGGCTATAATGAGACACCTCACCCACCAGGGTTGTGTCAGAGAAGGCCAAGTAGGGACTCAGTAAAATGTCCACTCTCTGCACATCCCCACGGTATCAGTGAGGACCATGTGGGGAGCCTAAACTTCCACCTCCAACCAGCAGTGATGAAGTGGCACTCTCCATCCCTGCTAGGGTATCTGAGGAGGGCTAATGGGGAGTCTAGATGTTTGCCATCATCCAATGACAACAAGGCAAGCCCCACCTCAGTGTCAGTGGAAACCACTTGAGGAGTTGGAACCCCCACTTCTGCCCAGCAGTAATGATAAGTGTTACTCAGGTATCAACAGAGGCTGAGCAGGGAACCTAGACTTCCACCTCCACCTGGCAATCATGAGATAAGTCTCTTCTCCTCTGTGAGAGTAGTGTCAAAAAAGAGAAAAAAAGCCAGCTAAAACAGAGTATTAAAAAAAGATATATAGTCTCATAACAATATAAAAATGTCCAGGTTTCAACTGAAAATCACCCATCATACCAAGAGCCAAGAAGATCTCACACTGAATGAAAAAAAATTGATCACACTATCGATCACATCTATTGATCACATTGATCAATAGATGCCAATACCAAGATGACAGGAATGTTAGAATTATATGACAAAGATGTCAAAGCAGCCATGATAAAAATGCTTCAAAAAACAATCGTGAATACATTTGAAGCAAATGAAAAAGTAGAAAGCCTAAGCAAAAAGATAGAATATATAAAGAAGAACCAAATGGGTATTTTAAAGCTTAAAAATACAGTAACTGAAATTAAAACCTCAATAGTTGAACTCCATAGCAGAAAGGATGGGACAGAGGAAAGAATCAGTGAACTACAAGGTAAAATAATAGAAATCACCCAGTCTTAACAACAGGTTGAAAATAAATTGGGGAATTAAAAAAAAAAAAAAGGAACAGAGATTCAGGGAGCTGTGGGACTATAACAAAAGATCTAACATTGTGTCATTGGAGTCCTAGAAAGAGAGGAGGAAGAAGATGAAGATGAAAAGCACTCAAACAAATAACAACTGAAAACTTCTCAAATTTGACAAGAGACATAAACATACAGATTCAAGAAGCTGAGAAAACTGCAAACAGGATAACCCAAAGAAATCTACACCAAGACACATCATAATCAAAATTCTAAAAACTAAAGACCAACTGAAAACTAAAAAACACACATCTAAATAATACATGAGTCAAAAAGGAAGTCTCAAGGGAAATTTAAAAAATACATTGAACTGAATGAAAATAGAAATATAATGTGTTAAAATTTGTGGGACACAGCCAGAGCAATTCTGAGAAGGAAATATATAGCACTAAAGGCATACATTAGAAAAGAGGAAAAGTCCCAAATCAATTTAAGCTCTCACCTCAAGAACCTAGTAAAAGAAAAGCAAAATTAATCAAAAGCAAGCATAAGGAAATAATAAAGAGCAGAAATTTATGAAACAGAAAAAAATAGAAAATCAATTAACCAAATAACTGGTTCTTTGAAAAGATCAATACAATTTACAAACCTTTACCAAGACTGACAAAGTAAAAAATAAAGACACAAATTACTAATACCAAGAGTGGAATAGGGGAAATCACTACAGACCCTGCAGACATCAAAAGGATAATAAGGGAATACTACAAACAACTCTACACACACATATTTGACAATTTAGATGAAATGGACCACTTCTTGGAAAAATTACAAAGTATCACAATTCACCCAATGGGAAGCAGATAATTTGAATAACTCTATAACTAAAAAGGAAATGAATTTGTAATTTTAAAACTCCCCCAAAAGAAACCTTCAGGCCAATATTGTTTCACTGAAGATTTCTACCAAATATTTAAAGAATTAAACAAATTCTACATTTTCTCTTTCAGAAAATAGAAGAGGAGAGGACACTTCCCAATTCATTTTATAAAGCCAGTATTACCCTAACACTAAAACCAAGATAGTACAGAAAACTACAGACCAAAATCCCTCATGAATATAGACACAGAAACCCTTAATGAAATAGTAGCAAATAGCTTTCAGCAATATTTAAAAAATGTATACACCAAGATGAAGTGATACAAATTCAAAAAACAATCAATGACATCCACCATATTAACATGCTAAAGAAGAAAAATCACATAATGATATCAACAGATTCAGAAAAAGCATTTGACAAAATTCAACACCCATTCATGATAAAAACTACCAGAAAAACAGGATTAGAGGGAGACCACCTTACTTGATAAAGACCATCTATAAATGACCTACAGCTAACATTATACTTAATTATGAAACACTAAAACTTTTCCCCCAAGCTGGGAACAAGGCAAGGATGTCTGTTTTCACCACTTTTATTAAACATAGTGCTGGGGGTTCTAGCCAGTGCAATATGGCAAGAAAAAGGAAGTAAAAGGCATACAGATTAGGAAGCAAGAATTAAAACTATCCCCCTTTGCCACATAGAAAATCCAAGAGAATCAGAAAAAAGAAAGAAAGAAAGAAAAAAGAACCTGTGTAACTAATAAGTGAGTTCAACAGGTTGCATGATACAAGATTGACATACAAAAAACCCCATTATATTTCTATAAACTAGCAATGAACACATAGACAGCAAAATTAAAAGTATAATACTATTGACAATCACTCAAAAAATATGAAATACTTAGGTATACGTCTAAAAAAACAAGTACAGGAGAGGTATGCTATAAACTATGCAATGTGGTGAAAAATAGCAAAGAAGATCTAAATCAATAGAGAGATATTCTATGTTTATGGATTGGAAACTCAACACAATAAAGATGTCAATTTTCTCCAAATGAATATAAAGGTTTAACATAATTCCTGTCAAAATCCCAGCAATTTTTTTTGTAGATGTAGACAAGATTATTCTAAAATTTATATGAAAAGTCAAAACAAAAAGCTAAAACAATTTTAAATAAGAAGAGTAAAGTGGGAGGAATCAGTCTACCTGATTTCAAGACTTACTCTATAGCTACAGTAATCAAGACTACATAGTACTGGCAAAGAGAGAGACACATTAGACACATATTAATGGAATAGATTAGAGAATCTAGAAATATACCCACATAAATATGCTTCATTATTTTTGACCAAGCTGTAAGAGCAGTTCAATGGAGGAAAGATTGTCTTTTTGACAAATGGTGCTGGAGCAATTGACATCCATAGGTGCGAAGAGAGAAAAAAAAAAAAAGAAGAACCTTGACCTGAGTCTCACACCTTATACAAAAATTAATTCAAAAAAGATTATAAACTTAAATATGAAATGTAAAACTATAATATTTTTAGAAAAAAGTAGAAGAAAATCTTTGAAATCTGGGGTTATACAAAAAGTTTGATTTGACCCACAAGCATGATCCAGAAAAGGAAAAACTGATAAATTTGATGTCATCAAAATAAAAATTTTGCTCTGAAAAGACCCCGGCAAGATAAAAAGACAAGTTCGACACGTATTTCTACAGAGAAAATATTTGTAAGCCACATGTCTGACGAAGGACTAGGATCTGGAATATATAAAGAACTCCCAAAACTCAGCAGTAAAAAAAAGCAAAAACCTAATTAGAAGATGTCAAAAAGACGTGAAGAAGACAATACAGATGGCAAATAAACACATGAAGACTTACATTCACACAAAGACCTGTACATGAATGCTAATCCCAGCTTTATGAATACCGTAATAGCCCCAAACTGGAAACAACTCAGATGTTCTTCAACAGTGAGTGGTTAAGCAAACCGCGGTACATCTGAGATAATACTGAGCAGTAAAAAGGAATGAATTATTGATAAACACAACCACCCTTGGATGACACTTTAGAGAATTATGCTGGGTGAATCAAGCTAATCCCTAAAGTTTATATACTATATAATTCCATTTATATGACATTCTTGAAATAACGAAATTGTAGAAATGGGTTCACGGTTGCCAGGGGTTGAGGAAGGCTGGGGTGGGAGGGAAGTGGGTGTGGTTATAAAAGGGTAAGGCAGGGGGTGTCCTGTATTCTCAGATCAAATGTTCTGTATCCTCAGAGATCCAGATTTCAGCTGGTCTGCAGCAAGGACTCCCCTGGCTACAGGGAGGATCACTCAAAAAGGCATAGTTCCAATGCCATGGATGGTGAGGGCTGGTACACAGGCTCCATCTGAGTCTCCCGTAGCTCCCACATCCAGCCTGATATGAAATTACGGCTACATTAACAACAATGACAACAACAACCAATCTTATCTTTTAGAGATACATACTGCAGTATTTATAGACAAGACAGCTTATGAGAAGTGTTGAATTCCAGGCTAAGGAGTTTGATATATTTTGAAGGCAAAGGCATCTATTGTAAGATTTTAAGTAGAAGTGGTTAGAAGACCAGATTTGTAATTTTTTTTTTTTTAAGAGTCAGGGGTCTTGCTATGCTGCTCAGGCTGGTCTCAAACTCCTGGGCTCAATCGATCCTCTTGCCTTGGCCTCCCAAAGTGCCGGGATTATAGGCGTGAGCCACCACACTCAGCCCCCAGCTTTGTAACTTTGAAAGGTCACTGAGATTTATCCCAATAATGTCCACAATAGCAAATAAAGTCCCAAATCACAAGTTGTACTCTGTGGTCACATCTCTTTAATCTGAACTGCTTCCTCGGTGTTCCCTTTGTCCTTCATGAACTTGACATTTTTAAGAGTCTGGCTGGTTATTTTGAAGAATGTCTCTCAATCTGGGTTTGTCTAATGTTTCTTCATGATTAGATTCAGTTTATGCATTTTGACAGAAATGCTCCAGAAATAATGCTGTGTCCTCCTCAGTGCATCATATCAGGTGACCTGACTAGTGTCCATTATTGTGGTAGTCATTTACACCACGTGGTTAAGGTGGTGGCTGTCAAGTATCTTTATTGCACAGTTGTTATTTTTCTCTTTGTAATTTATAAATTCATTATCTTTCTTGTGGGAGATATTTTGAGGCAATGGTAAATAGCTTGTTACTCCTCAATTTTTTACCTTCTACTTTTAGTAAAACATAATGATTCTTGCCTGAATTATTTAATACTATGATGGTTGCCAAGTGGCAGTTTTCAACTTCTATCATTCCTTCTGGATTTATCAGTTGGCTTTCTTCAGTAAGGCAGAACTTTCCCTTCTCCCCCATTTATTTATTTACATAGGCACACATATACACATACACATACACTCATGTTTTCTTATTTTATTCAATGAATCTCTTGACTTTTAATCATTCTGCATCATATTATCATGTTTTTAGGTGTTTCTCTTACAAAGAGCATATAGCTAGATTTTTTTTCCAGACTGACTTTCTAATTTTAAAACAGTAAGCTTTATTCATTTATATGAGTTGTGAAAATAATATACATGGATTTTTTTTCTACAAAAATGAAGTAGATTTACATGTACTGATATAGAAAAATGTCTAAAATGTAATCTTAAGGGGAAAAATTGTAGAAAAGTGTATATAACATGAGCCCATCTGTGGGTGGAAAAGGCTACATGTACATCTATTTCCATAGCCATGAAAATTTCTGGAAGGTTACACAAGAGGTGGGTTAGCATAGGTTACCTGTAAGAAGCTGGATTGGAAGTGGGAGTCTCCTTATAGCTTTACATATTGCCTGAACTTTAACATCTATGAACAGGTATTGCTTAGATAATTAGCAGGCCCAATGGCTGCCCACTAGAAGCTCTAGCCTACGACAGAGACAGACAGACACGTGCACTGCATGTTGTACCTGAGGCTGTTAGAGGAAAGGGCAGGCTGGATGCTATGAGAGCAGGAAAGATGAGGGGTCCGGGGAAGTCCCCCAGAGAAGATGACATCTGAGTGGAGTTCTGAAGTGAGGCATCTCATCTTCCTGGAAAGAATGTTGGCAAGCCTGGAGCCTTTAGCTACTTATGGGCAAACTTATGACCTTCTGCAAGTCCCACAGGATTGTTGGGAGGATTTGAAATGCTAACGTATAGGTAGAGCGCGAAAGCAGTGCCAGTGTTAACATTCGATATGTTTTGAAGGATGAGGAGGTGGCAATGAGGGAAAGAAGGATGGCCAAGAGAGGACAGCCATCATTCAGAGGAATGGCACATGGTTTGCTGGGCCCAGCTTTGCGTGTTGGCCTAGGGCAAGTGGAGAGAGACATGAGGTCAGCTTACAGAGAGCATTGAATTCCATGCTCAGAAATTTGGCTGTATTTTGAAGGCAAAGGGCATCTGCTGAAGGATTTCAAGTACAAGTATTTACGAGGTCAGATCTGTAATTTGGAAAGGTCGTTGGCAGCAAATTGAGGGGCAGGGTGGAGAATTAAGAGTGAAATTAGGAAGGCCAATTAGAAACTTGTGGCAGAAACCCAGAAGGCAGGTGAAGAAGACCTGAACCAAAGCAGTTAGCTGTGAAGGAAGTGGAATCATGGAAACCCTAACACCTGTTGGATGTTGCAGTCAAGAAGAAAGTGGGAGAAAGCTCAGAGATCTCTGTCGTAGGCAACCGTGTGTGTGGTGTTCGGTGCAGGTACACAGGTGGAGGACTAGATTGGGAGGAAAAGAAGAGCCCAGCTTTAGGCGTGTTGAGTTTAAGGTGTCTTTGGGACCTGTGACTGGTGACTTAGTAAGCTGCTAGATCTGGGAGGCTGGAATTCAAAAGGAAAAGTCCATGCTGGAATGCAGCCCTACTTTGTTGGTGCATGAAAGGACAGATGGCCAGAAAGGCAATGACTATTTTGGGTAATGGCCAAGCGTGACAGAATTGTGAGACTTGGTAGATGACTTGGTCTTAAGGTTCTAAACAGAAGGCTTATTACAAGTGTCAGTGTCAACAATTGGGACTTAAGTGGGTGTCAGAAGCCTCAGCAGACCTTTTTCAGGGTTAGGAACAGAAAAATGACCAAATGATTTCGGATGTTTCCAGTAAAAGCCTCACTGTTTGTGCTTTAAAGGGGAATTATTAATATGACAACTGCGAAACCATGTGGCAAGTGGTAGACTTCATCTACGACTGACAATTACGTTGTTTGTTCTGATTACAGAGCTCACGATATGGATTGGAGAGAAGTCAATAGAAGCTATTACTCATATTAATGAAAATCCTGAGTAAAATATTTCAAATGGTCAAAACTTTGGGTGTAGCTCGTTATAGCTCACAGCGGCATCCTCACGAGGAGAATGACGTAAAATGATCAGAGCAGCATTAAAGAAAAATTAAGAATACAGACTTTTGCCTTCACAACAGGCACCCTATGTCACTGACAAGGTAAACTGAGGTAGTTGCTGTGGTCTGATGGATGCCTTCCCATGGCTTCCAACCTGGGCCCCTAGCTGGAGCCTCTGTTGTCCATGGACTTCCTCAGACTGCAAAGTAGATGCAGGTGTATGTGTGCATTTTCTGGGGGAAAAAAGGCCCCCAAATCACTCCTGCAGCCACTGATCTTTTTCTTTCTCTTTCTTCTTTCTTTTTCCCTTTCCCTATTTCACAATTTTCCTTCTTTCTCGTCTGTGCCTGTGCTCAGCAAGCCATGGAAGGAATTCGCTTCCCTATTCTCTGTGCCTATTCATTCTGCATATGCCTAAAATGATTGGGACTCTTGGTTTAGAACAGGGATTTCTAGCTTTTTTTGAAAAAATGAATAAATATAATAGAACTTCCTCCAACCTTTTTGTTTTATGAAACAAAATTTTGCATGGAGACTAGTATAGAAAACCTATCTTAAAAAGTTAAAGTAAGAGCAGCTGTGTATGCACCCAGGTGGGGGAGTCTGGGCCCCACCTGCCAGGCCATGCCGCGGGACCCTGAGGTCCGCCCAGAGTTCTGTGGAATCCCAGGTTTGAAAAGCGCTGGTCTACAGGCAGGTGTTGGGGCAGAGATCCAGAGGGCAACTTATGAGGATCTGCCAGGGAACAGCGTTACTCAGGGTGCTGAGAAGCACAAGGTCCTCTTGGGACAAAGAAAGGGCCAGCCAGACAGTATATTGTCTAAATTTTAAAGATTTTAAAGTAGTCATTGTGGCTACTCTTATCAAGAGTAGAAGCGCCAGACACTTGGCATTGTGCAAACATGCTGCCTGGCCCCTTCCTTCCCTGACCCCAGACAGGCTAGATCCCCTGTCCAGCTCCTAACAGCCAGGTTCTTTGGGGTAGCCAGGATATTTCTATTCCTCTGGGCTTTGGTGTCCAGATTGCAGGCCTAGTTCCTGCTCTTCTCCATTTAGTTTTTGGATGGATTCTCTTACACAGCTTGGCCTAGATTTTCCAACCTTCTGGGCTAACTCTTCTGAAGCTACTCTCGTTTGATGTCTCTCTCGCCTGTAAGAGCGCTACTCCCTCCTCCAGCCGGGGCTTTCATCACCTGTCTGGGCTTGGATTGGACTTGTTCCACCTCGTTCCCTGCCACCTGGCTGCAGTCCCTGGGCGGGATGTCCTTATTCCCTGGCAGGAGCATCAACTCCAGAGTCACTCAGAGAGGCCGTGCCTTTATTCCAGCGATGATGTCATTGCCCAATAATTTGTTTGTAACTCTCAGAGCCTGTATCACATTATTTTTAGTATCTTCAGGAACTATATTTCAGAGTTGACTTTTTTCAAACAGCAAGACATTATTCAGGGGCAGGCTCAGCGGTGAAGGCTGTGATCAAACATACCATTATTTGTGTCACTAAAGTAATAAAACTGAATTTCTTTTGTGTTATAATTTGTAAACTGGCCTCCAAAAGAAATTCCAGCAGACTTTAAGCATGAGGGCAGGGGCTATGTTTGTTCTGCACATCACTTTATGCTCAGCACCAAAAAGAGAGCTTGGAAAATTGTAGGTACTTAACCAATATTTGCTGAGCGAATGAGTCGGAGGACTTCCAGAAATGCCTGGAGCGGAAGCGGTATCGCTGGACAAGCAGATGACCTCTCAAGGTGATATCTACCATCACAAGCTTCTCCAACCCACTAGCTTAGCACAGATAGCTTGATATTCTTGTCCATCTTGCCATATTCCTTTTGCTCATGTGGAAATGCACTGCCAACAAGTTGCAAGCCCAGAGAGTTAATAACAGTTAAATCAGGAATGCAAACCTCGGATCATCTGCATGTTGGAGCCATGTGTGCAGATGTCGGACCGCAGGGAACCACTGCTGAGGCTGACGGTCAGTTCCAAGCATCTAAGTCTTTCCAGTATAAGTCATTATTTCCAAAAATTAAAAAAAAAATGTTTTCAAGTACAGTTCAGTGCTTTAGATAGATTTGTTTTTCTCTTCATGTGGTAGAATCACATCATCACATCTGGACATTAGTTAGATATAGTTCATCTAAAAATAGCATTTATCCAATTTAATGTCACTTGAGGGAAACTTGTTTTTTATTTTGAGGCAGACTCTGCTTATAAATCTCTGTAGTCTTTCATGGCTCACTGCCATTTAATATAAAAAAAAATAAAGGTATTAGGTTGTGTGTACGTGTGAGTGTGTGTATGGAAGTGCAATGAAATAGTTATTTTTATAGACTGAAAAAAATAAGACATTGCCTTATCATTCCCCCTTTATTCATTTAGTTTTTAAAATGGTCACTGATTTTGCGGGTTATGTCATTAGGCCCCGACCTCAGCATCAGTGTGAGCTCCATCAGACTCTCCGCAGTAATTACTTCAGGGCCATAAAACGTGAATTTGGGGATTTTTTTTATCTGTCTTCTTTTAGACTGGATCATTTTTACTGTCATTGACTGTGTCCTCGCAACTGTCTACCTCTTGGGGTTTAGAGAGAAAGGAGAAGAGAAATGAAAAGGAGTCAAGAACAAGAGATGAAGGAAAAGAGAGTAGAGGGTTCAAGCAGTGGGCTGGTGGAACCCTTCGGAGCAGCTGGCACACATTTAGAGGCAGAACCTGGAATTAAATCTCACTGAAGAAAAATCATCATGCTGCATCTTCTACCTAAGGCACTGACATAAATTTAAGTAAATCAGAGTTGGCTCTGGAAGGGACTGAATATAAATAAGGAAGCATTTAATAGTCAATCCCAAGTGCATATTTATCAAGGTCCTCAGTCATTCTGGAGATATTTATCCTCGGGGACAGGACACTGACCTTCCTTGCTTTGTGGCACTTGGTGTGTTTCCCGAAAGAGAACTCTGTCTTCTGAGCTGTGGCTTTGGCCTTTGTTCTCTGAGGGCACATCCTCCTCCATACTCCCCCATGCGATGGGAATGATTTCTGTTTTGTACCTTCCAAGCAGAATCAGTGGGTCTGACCTGTCATTATTATAATGTGCTGCCATCACATGTCAAAGTGGCTTCCCTTGCCCTCAGTACAACCTGTGCTTGGAGTCCCTTCCCATGCTCTGGGGAGGATTCACCTGACTCCATGCACATCCTCTACCCTCCTCTTTTGTGACCTCCCACAGGGGTGTATCATACGGCAGAGAGGTGTTAGGGCTGTAGCCTTGCTGTTGCACAGAGCAACGATGGCTGAGTTGTCCAGTGATTCAAACAGAACCTTGGTATCATCAGTCCCATGCTTTAAACAAACATACTAATACCTGATCTGCCCATCGAGATGAGCTTAAACACACCCACTCAGAAAATTCTCTTCAAATCCATTAACACAGGGGCCTTTCAATTCCTAAGCATATCCACCCTGTAAAAACTTTTGCAATATCCACCCTGAGATTGGACCTGTTGAACCATTTCCATTTTGTGAACTATTTTTATACACTTTTTTTCCTGATACATCTTGGAATAAATGAAACAACAGACAATGTTTTAAGGGGAGACTCTCATTTGACTTATTTGTAGCCTTCATTTCTCAACTATAAAAATTTGACAGATATGTGAGTATCATGGGTGGAATAAAATTAATCTTTACCACCCACAATAGTTCATTAGTGAAATAAGGAAAGTATTTAGTGGATGTGTGCATGGTGTGCCTAAAATTATTTCATCATAACAAAAGGTCTTGAAAGACGAAGAAAAAGTATGATGACAATTAAATTGCCTATCTGAACAGTATTACTGTATAGCAGGAAAACAGAATCTTAAGATAGCTCATTGTAGAGCTGAAAAAGAGAGGCAGAAATACATAAAGGAAGCACAAAGGTGTCGCATATGGAATGAAAATCTTTTTAAAAATACCAACACAGTACTTGTTCTTTGCTTGTACCAAGTCCCAGATTTTCACGATCTTTCATGCTTCCATTTCGTTTTTGTGGGGGTGTGACTTGCTTCAGTTAGAATCCTAAGCAAGCTCTATTTCTCTGCTTTAAAAGGCAAAACTTCATTCTTCCCAAATGTACAGTAAAGCTTTGTGTGCTTCACATTTTGAAACCTACTAATTAAGAATTTGACACTCCCTATGAAAAAAGCCCAATAGGGCAGAGAGACAGCAGGAGGGAATATTTAGCAAACTCTCCCCCAGCCCCTCTCACAGAGCCCTTCCTACATGACATCAGAGGTAAAAGGGATCGTGGTGGCCATCTAATCCAACACCTTGCTTCACAGATGAAGAAAATGAAGCACAGGGAGGGTAAGTGATGTGTCCGAGGGCACACAACCAGTCAGTGGCCAAACAAGAAGAGAATCCTGTCCAGTCTTGCTTATTCACTTAATAAAAGCTTGCCAGGGAGGGCTTCGGCACGAATCCGTTTCATAGCTATCAGTCTTTATTAATGCACTCAATTGAAAGCAATAAAATCCCTTTGTAATATCCTCTAACCCGGACTTATCATGCATAATGTTTCAATCCTCCTTCCCTTGCCCCTCATCCCAAGCCCGGGTTAGTGCAGTTCGAAGGTGTCCTGCAGACCCTAATGCAAGGCAGCGGGTCCCTGGCAGGCTTTGACTTGTTAGGTCAAAGAATGAGTGGGTCCAGCGTGTGACCCAACTCAGGGTGAGGAGGTTCTGGAATCCTTTTGGTCCCATGAGGCTTGTCTGTCTAAATCTTACCTTCTGGCCGGGCGCGGTGGCTCACGCCTGTAATCCTAGCTCTCTGGGAGGCCGAGGCGGGCGGATCGCTCGAGTTCGGGAGTTCGAAAGCAGCCTGAGCAAGAGCGAGACCCCGTCTCTACTATAAATAGAAAGCAATTAATTGGCCAACTAAAAATATATATAGAAAAAATGAGCCGGGCATGGTGGCGCATGCTTGTAGTCCCAGTTACTCGGGAGGCTGAGGCAGGAGGATTGCTTGAGCCCAGGAGTTTGAGGTTGCTGTGAGCTAGGCTGACGCCACGGCACTCACTCTAGCCCGGGCAACAGAGTGAGACTCTGTCTCAAAAAATAAATAAATAAATAAATAAATCTTACCTTCTGCTTTTCTTGACTTTGAGAAGAAAAAAATCAAGAACTAAAACTCAAATTTCTTTTTCATTATCTGGTAACTTGGTGCCAAAATAATTGTTTTTACTTTTCTAGTTGTCCAGCTGTTTGTGTTTTTATTGTCTGAACTTTAAAAAACAATGTTTTAACTCAGCAGCCCCCAACCTTTTTGGCACCAGGAACTGGTACCATGGAAGATAATTTTTCCATGAAAAATTGACTGGGTGGCGGGGAGGGATGGTTTGGGGGTGATTCCAGCACATTACATTTATTGTGCAATTTATTTCTATTATTATTACATTGTAATATATAATGAAATAATTATGCAACTCACCATAATGCAGAAATCTAATGCCGCCACTGATCCGGCAAGAGACGGAGCTCAGGCGGTGATGCAAGCGATGGGGAGCGGCTGTAAATACAGATGAAGCTTCACTCACTTGCCTGCTGCTCACCTCCTGCTGTGCAGCCTGTTTCCTAACAGGCCATGGACTGGTACCAGTCAGCAGCCCCAGGTTTGGGGGCCACAGTTTTAAATGATAAATAGTTGTCTTCTGGAAGGTCAAGAGAAAAAGGTTGGTGTGAGATCAAGTATTCAGATTCATCCTAATAATTCTATGCCCAACTCTGTGCTGGGCACTTGGTGTGTGGAGAGTGGGATAGAAAAAAGAAAACAAAAACCCCAGACAGGAGGGTTCCCATACCCAAAGAGTTTTTAGTCTGGAGGAAACAAAGCAAACACAACAGAAACAACTAGAAATTATTGGCGGTTTACTGTTAATAAAATACCCATTATGGCTGGCCCTGGTAATTTTGTAAAGTAGGTAGCACTTAGTCTCTTCTTTCTGCCTGTCTGTGACATTCCCTTGTTCCCCCATTAAGCGACTCAACTAGGTGTGGAGAAGGGTTAACAGGGCTGGAACTAGGGTGAGGCCACTTGCCTTGGACACACAATTTAAGGGGCACCAGAAATTCAGTATTTGGGGATCTAAAATATTCATAAAAATAATATAGCAATAAAATATAATACAAATTTAAAAATAATACAGTGTAACAACTATTTACATAGCATTCACGTTGCATTAGGTGTTATAAGTAATCTAGGGATGATTTAAAGTATATAAGAGGATGTACGTAGGTTACACGCAAATGCTTTGCCATGTTATGAAAGGGACTTGAGTATCTTCGGATTTTGATATCCAAGGGGAGGTCTTGGAACCAATCCTCCCAGGATACCGAGGGATGACTGTATAGACAGGTAGAGAGAGTTGCATTTTAGGCAGAGGAAGCAGCATGAATAAATTGATGGAGGCCTAACAATGCATTTCCTCTCTGAATGTCATCAAGTAGTTTTTGGTACTGCCACAGTATAAGGGAGTTTCTTATTTAGGATGTTTATGGTTGCAAGCAACCAAAAATTTGACTCAGAATTACTTGGCATAAGGTGTTAGCAAACTTTTTCTGTAAAGTGCCAGCTAGTAAATATTTTACACTTTGCAGGCCACATAGTGACCAGAGATAGGGTGGTTTCCTCAGTAATTTAGTGTGGACAAGGACCTTGTTGTTGTCTATCTGTCCACACTATCTTTCACAGTTAACTTATACCCTACAGTTTATTCCATCTTGTGTTTACAAGATAGCAGGCAGAGGCTCCATGGGTCTTTTTCCATGTCTAGAGATTAACTAAGATTAACATTTTAATGCAATATTTTAAAAATATGGATTGATATAAAAATCCACAATGAATAAAATATCATATTTTAAATAAAGAGAGGACCAATATTATTAATTTTTACTTTTGCCTCAAGCTCCAGTATGGCTTGGCTTGGCCCTGAGAGTTCATAGCCAGAAATCCAGTGGAATAAGTTGTGTGGGATGTGTGTGTGTGTGTGTGTGTGTGTATGGGTGGGTCGTTGTGTAAGAGGGAGAGAGAGAGAAAGAAATGAATCACAAAGCTAAAAGAAACCTTAATCCCAAAAGGTTAGTTCAATCAATGTCACAGGTGAGGAAAGAAGAAATTAATTGCTTTGCCCTGAGTCGATCCCAGAGATCCTTAAAGAGACTAAAAGCTCAGGTCTCTCGACCACCAGTCCTGTGGGCACTTACAAGACAAGAGAAACTCACATTCCCTAAAAGGAGGCAAAATGAGCCAAAAGCTCAATGGATTGGTCCAAATCAGGGGGTATTATTGGACCACACCACATGGAGATAGAGCTTTTAAAATAGTTAGAAGTCCCAGAGCACAGGAATGATTTGGATACTGCACCATTAAGGATTCCAGAAAAATAAAGTTTGGCCTGGAGATGCGGCCATCACCTCTTTTGGGATGCCAGTGCTTCCAGGAGATTGAGGGCTGGGGAGGGGTCTGTGGTATCAGGCCCAGTCACCAGCCCTAATGCCCTCGCTAGGACCAGCCTGGCTCTGGACATAGAGGCAAATACACTCTTGCTCAGTCCCTGCCGTCTTTCCTCAGCTTGGCTTTTTCTTCCACTGGAGTGCTTTGTCCTGAGGTTTGGATTTGACTTTGGTTCTGATGCAATCAGAGGGAGTCCTTTCACTGACCCAGCCCAGTTCCGCTTGAGTTTGACAGTAGGGTTTGGGGGCAAAGCACCAGCTAGAATCAGTGTCCCTTTGCCTCACTTTGTCCTCAGTGAGTATAGAGTCCCCCACTGATCTTGTGGGGAAAGGTAGATAACAGAGGAAAGGTTTGGGTGTTCCAGGTCCCTGGCCCAATTCTGTGCCAGTCATATATTTTAGAATCTGCAAGTAACTGTCAACATCCCATTTTGACAAGACGTAGAATACAGTCCAGGCATGTGGTGACAATGAAAGCTCCTGTTCCTCGTTGCTCTTTCCCCATCCAAGTTTAGGGAATCAAAGACTATCCTATGTACACACAGTGTTCTGAACACGGCACAAGTTCTGAATAAGGCAAAGCAGCTATGGCCTCTTGTTTTCCAGATCCAGCCATTTCTTTGTCCTCTTATGGATTTTTGATAAGCTCTGGGTCCCATGGATGGTGAGTAGCTGGCCTAAGAGGTCAAGGGTCAGTTCTAGTTAGGATGATCAACTCATCCCAGTTTGCTTGGGACTTTCCTGGTTTTAGCACTGAGAGTCCCAAGTCCCAGGAGACCCTTCAGCCTACCTCCAGAGACCAGCATCCATGCTGGGACCTCAGGGCATATCTAGAGTATTATAGAGGTGGGGCACTTGACCTTTTCTCAAGAAGACGATGGAACCCCAGTGTGTGGAGTAAAGGAGTAGATGAACTCGTTTTTCAAGTTGTGGGATAGGGACTCTGGTAAAACCTGTCCTTCCGCCTCTGATAAGAATCAAATGCTTTTGGCCGGGGCCTGTAGTCTGCAAGCAGTAAGAGTTGGCTGCAGGCCAGGGGTGCTGGTGAGGACCCCTGGGTTAGGCAAGCACTGACACTGGCAACTGGCAGATTGGGCCGGGCATTTGACCCCTACCACATCGGAATCAGGGCAGAGGGATGGAGGCAGGAGCTGCCGTACCCAAATCTACCTCCAGGGACAGGGTTTCCAGGATGACGTACCCTCCTGTAAGGCCAACCGTGGAGTGTCTTCACAGCCACCAGACTCAGTGTCATTCCCAGGACAGGGCTGATGGAGAAAGTGCTAGAGACACGTGATCTTGTCAACACCCACATGGTGTGTAGCAGTCTCCCACCTGGATTTTGAGAGGCAGCTGTGGACAAGAAGACAAGAGAAGGAATGAGGGCTGGTAAGCCCATCAGAGTTATCTTTTCCTCTCTGGTACACAAGTGCCCGCGCACGCACACACACACGCGCACACACACACACACACACATTCCAGCCTGATCAAAGCATGGAGAACTCTTAAGGGAGGAGACAGACATGTGAAGTCCTGAATGAAGCCACACATAAGAGCACAGTGAGTAAGCATCTGAGCAGGAAAAGGGAGCCAGGTGCCCAGCAACTCAGGCAAATGCTCACAGTTCATGATCTCCCTGAGCAATTCCCACTGAGCAGTGGACTCAGGGTGCTGTAAAGGTACCACTTAGCCTCTAGTGATAACTTCCATCGTACTGGAATGAGCAAAGATGAAAGAAGTTCCAAAGAGATCACGCTTATAAAAGGATCCGAGGAGACTGTAAGGAATGGGTAGGATGAAAGAACGGTAGGATTTAGATAGAAAGAGATTGGAGGGAGGTAGAAAAAAAGGGCATGGTCAAAAGCTCCAATCAGAGAGCTGGGAGAGGTTCAAAGGACAGCTTACATTGGCATAGATAATAGTGTTTACTGCCTTATACTTACTGATGTCAATGTCTACTCAGGTCCAACCTCCCTTCCACCCACCCCCTCCACTTTCAAATCACAAGCTGCATAAAGACAGGGCCGTGTCTCACTCAGCTCCATATCCACGTACGTGCTCAGCACAGTGCCTTTAACATCACGGGTATTGAGGAAATGTTTCTGATAAAAACTGAAGTGAATTTAAGAACCGATTTACTGACGTTTAGGGCATATATCTTAGGACGAAGAATGGCTACCATGTATGCAAAAATAAACCTGATGAAGCCAACTGAAGTTCCCATCAAAGTGCCCAAAACACAATTATGGATTATTTCTATCATACGTATAAGCCATGTTATTAAATCTTTAAAACTTAAGTATAAAAACTACCCAGACTTTTTCATCAAGATCTTTATAGAGATCATGCACATCCTTTCAATTAATACAACTTTATCTCTTTAAAAATAGTCCACAGCTCTATGTAAATCAGAACGACCCATTCAGGTAAATCAGAAGGGCCTGGTATTTGCAACCTCTGGTATTGCACAGGCTGGTTCCACAACAGGGACAGCCAATCTCTGGCACCAGTGACTTGCTGGCTGCTGGCTGGAGCCATCGTTGATGACTGATTGTCGGTCACTCCATAGCCTGTACCTCTCTTTATTTCATTTTGTGCCTATTATCTTACTTCTTTCCCCACGTTCTATTCCTTTTCTCTGTTTCTCTTTTTTTTTCTTATATTAAAGAGACTAACCATTGCCCACACTCCCACTTCCTTCTAGGTGTTTCCGTCCCTGCACACAGCTCTGTCTCCCCTTTCTCTAGCACGTCATTCCCCCCGCAGCAACGCCTGCTGGTTCCCACTCTTCCTGAGGCCTGATCGCTCAGCTTTGCCTCGGAGTCCATGGAGATTCTTACAACTATCCTTCTCTTACTTGAGCTTGTCTAAGCAGACTTCTGTTCTTGCAACCAAAGGTGTCCCAGGACCCTCCTCCTTGTCTCTGTTGTAGGTGGGCCTGCCAGTGGCACCCAGAGGAGCAGCTCAGCCGGGACATCAAAGGGCTAACACCCAGCCTGCATGCTTTGATGTACCAGAATATTTGGAAATGGACTGTCGGTTGAATTTTCCACTTTTTAGGGCAATGTTTCAGCATCTTTTGGACAAGGCTCTTGGGCTACATTTGAGCACCTTGTTAAGTCCATTAAATGAATTTTGTGGTGCAAAATAAGGAGGCTTCATACTGATGTTGCCTCTAAGCCCCTACCTAGATGGCAGGCTTAGCTGGATATAGGTGATCGGGGATTACTTTCTTTCTTACTTTTTTTTTTTTTTTTTTAAAGAATGACAAACGTCTAAAATTGGGAAATAAAGTGGACTTTATCTCCCTAAAAGGAATGGCTGTAGAACAGCAAAACTTTTTTCTATCTCCAGAAGGGAATTGGGACAAGAGAATAGAAGCTTTATGGGAATTATTGGTATTACCAAAGGCTTTTCAAAATAGACTTGAAATGAATAGTTTTTTGCTGGTTTTATTACTGCTTTGCGAGTTTACATTTATTTTCGTATGGTATTTGTCTCCCCTCTATGAGATGGTTGCTAGGGCATGAGAGCAGATAACCTTTATTGTGCTGAATTTGGGACTGAACACAATTATCTTATAATTTGGGTTCGTAGTGCCATTTTTGACAATTGTATTAATATTATGAGCCTTTGGGGGAAAATTGAGCCCAAATGCTGTAAGCTGCTTCCTCGTCAGTTGCCCTTCAAGTTATGGTGTCCCTGCTCCCCCTCCCCCATTCCTCTGCACTTGGGCAGCCTTGGGACTACTCCAGATGCTTCTGGAGGCAAACCAGGTGATCCAGCATGGGCGCCACCAAGCTATGGCATCATCTGCCCTGAAAACACCCTTGTCCCCACTTGGTGTGTTATTTCCAGGTGACTATATTGACATGAGTCTCAAGGGATGCTACAATTGCCTGTCTCTATGGGTGTGTTGTGTTGCCTACAACAGAGGTAAGTCACGAGTTAATAGAATTTTTGTGAATCAAGTCACCATTCTGAGTAAGTTTCGTTACCATTTCAGAGATGTTTTATCTTCATTTCTGACTGGTATTTAGTTGGCAGCATTTTTTTTACCTAAACTCTATCCCATAGCATTTTTGTAAAAGAAGGTAATGAGCTATAAATAAACCCTTAAATGCACCATGGGAACAGAACATGCTGCTGACAGAAATCCTTCTTTTAAATAACAATCATTTTCTCTGTTCCTTCCTATTGCCCTAGTAGAAGTTTGGGTTTCCCCGAAATAGACCCAGAGATAAGGGTTTAAGTGCAAATGGTTTATTGGGAGGAGATGTCAGGAAACACAAGTAGGGCTGTGGGGAAGTGGCGCAGGGTAAGGGAA
>VBSM01003215.1:10851931-10906609 GCA_008086735.1 Cheirogaleus medius | reverse complement strand
TGCTCCCGAGAGGCACCGACAGCTTTTATTGGGAAGTGTCTTCTATGTGCATTTTCTGCAAACCAAAAACGTTTTTACAGGCTTATTATTAGGAAAGTGAAGTATTTTCCCTTAAAATATTTTCTTGATGTAGAAATACTAGGAAATGGAGCCAGTGGCCACAACAAATAGATGACGATGGAGCCTTTTTCAATAAACTCCCATAGGTCGTTTTCCGTGGCTGGAGGACATGGAAGCAAACGTGTACAGCCTTTAGTCTCAACATGGTCTTTAATCTACCAGCAGTGGTTTTCCATGCTTAGCACAGGCTTGTCCCTTCAATGCTTTTTGAAAGTATCTACGTATCCCTGGGCACATTGTGGACCATGAGTGTGGCAGGGAGACCATCTGTAACTTGCCCAAGTAGGCAGGGGCCAAACAGAAGTATGTGACATAGCCATTTTTGATGGAAAATACTTCACTTCCCTAATGACAAGTCTCTAAAAACTTTTGGCTTACAGGAAATGCACATAGAAGACACTTCCCAATAAAAGCTGTCGGTGCCTCTCGGGAGCAACGGGGAGTCTACTTCCTCACACGTGTTCCAAGAAGCTGAGTGTAGCAGATGTCCTGCCCACAGCCTCTCAGTCTTTACGTTTCAGCACACACTCACTGGCTCGGCTGCCAACTACCAGCACTTACATGTCTTTGCCTGAGAGCTTTCTTGGGTTTCGTAGCCCCTGGTCCTGTAGAAGGCGGAAGTGCTGTGAAATTAACACCCACCTCCAACCCCCAAAGCAGCCCTCAGCCAATGGCTGAGGGAGTTGGTATATAAATACCCCAGCTCCCTCGTCCTCAGGTGGTACAACTCCCAGGTGAGTCTTTTATCCTAGGTACCATCTCCAAACACAGGGACAACTGAAAAGTGCAATTAAATCCAGGCATCTTAATTCTACTGACCTCTCTTGGAAGTCCTGCATCTTCTTGTCCCCCCTGAGTCCTGCTGCTCTCTCTGTCCCTAATGGCAGCTGAACAAGTCATGCCCTAGTTGGTCTCCTATTGTTTTGAGGTTGATAAACCTCTCTAGGTTCCTAACATAGCATCAGAGAGGGATCTTAGTGACAGAGAAAATTAAGCTCATGGAGTCTCAAAAGAGTTGAGCTGAACTTCCCTTGAGATGCATATAGATAAATTGGCATCTTGGCAAAATGGAATCCAGAAGGGTTCTGTGGCAGGTCTGCCTAAGTGGCAGCAGCCTGTATCCATATCAGATCCACTGACCATTTCTACTTTTACTCCTAGTTCTTGTCCTTGATATATAATTTGTGACATTTCAGAGCTAGCAAAACTGTAAAGATCATCAAACCAACCTGTTTCACTGATAAGGACGCTGCATTCTAGTGTGGTTAAGTAATTTGCCCGGAGCTGCACAGCTAGTGAAGAGCTGGCCTAGGGGAGAGTGCCGGTCTTTTCCCACTACACTGAGACAGAATTTCCCACTGGATTCAGTAAAGGCAGATGTTTGGTTCCACAAAGTTTTTTGAATACTTGCTTAAGGCAGTGCAAGGCACAGTGGGGGATTTGAAGAACAAGACACAGTGCCCTTATGACTCTTAGCAATGCAGATATGGAGATAATAACCACATGGTATAGCAGAAGGGCTTTATTTTAATATGTGGACCCATGTGATAAACTGAGGTACTCACCCTAAACCTCATGTTCTGATGAACCTACAGCCACTAGCAAGGAATCCACCCTTCTGTACTGGGACTTGGGGGTCCACAGGGTGGCAGAAGAGACAGGAACTGACATCCACGTACAGTTAGGATAAGGGAATAAAATCCCCACCCCGCCGCCCCCTTCTACCTTGGCCACAACAACTTTGAGGGTTGGGGCTGGTTTGCAGGCAAGAAGATGCCCAGCCCTGCTTCTAGGCACCTGCAGCCACTTTCTGGCTGTACAGCCTTAGGCAGGTACATAATCCTTTTAAAATTCAATTTCTTCATCTCTGAAATACTATAAATAACAGCATCTACAGTGTTGGCTGGCGACGAAGACTAAATGAGGTAACACGTGAAATTCTTAGCACGCAATAAATCCTTCTTCCTGTCATTGTTATTTTCCCCAGTTGCTACCTTCAGCCCCAGCCTGAAAATAGCTCCCATTTCTCCATCTCTTCCGTAGCGTTTTCCTATCACCACTCTTCCCCCCAGCTCGCCTCCCACTGACAGTTTTCTCCCTCTGTTCCCTTGCCCCTTGCTTCCGGCCCTCTTCCCCCTCCGTTCCCATGCCCCTTCTTCCCACTCCTCTTTTGCTGGTCTTTATTCCTTCTTACACTTCCTGTCCACTCCCCATCCCCCTTCCTATTTTCTCTATTTTCTTACCATGTATGCCCTTCATCCCAACAACCCCGTTTCCTCTCCCCACTGTCTCTCTGTCCCCGCTCAACCAGGTTCTCTTTCTTCTCTGCTACTGTTTACTTCTCCTCACATTCATCTTTCCTCTCCTCGATTCCCCTTGTAGCTTTCCCTAGCTGCTCCTTCCTAGGCCCAATACTCTCCCCTCTCCCATCTTCCCTGCCAACCCCTAATCTCTCCCTGCATGGTCTTTCTCTGGGAATCGGACTTGGCTATTGTGGTATGCAGCCTCCGAGATGGCCACCAACGGTCCCACCTCCTGGCATTCAGGCCCTCACGGAATCCACTCCCCTTCGGTGTGGGCTGCACCTGGTGACTTGATTCTAACCAAAAAAATATATAACAAAAATGATGGAATGCCACTTGTGAGCTTAGATTGAAAAAGACTATGGCTTCTGTCTTGGGTGCTCTTCGGTGATGACAGAAGCCAGCTGCCTTGCTGTAAACTGCCTGATTGACAGAACAACAGAGCAAGGAATAGAAGTTTCTAGGTGACAGCCAGGGAGGACCCAGAGGCTCACCCACGGGCACAAGCCCAGCAGCAGACCCTCCCCCAGTGGAGCGTTGAGATGTTCCAGCCCCTCCGATATCCCAATTGCAGCCTCCTGAGACACCCCACGTCGGAGGCATCCAGCTAAGATGCTCCTGACGGGCAGAAACTCTAAGATAATAAATGTTTGTTGTTTTAAGCTGCTAAGTTTGGGGGCAACATGTTATGCAAAAATATTAGAAATGCAGAGTTGTCCTTTACGGACTGTCATTCACAACTGTCTTCTGCGGCCTCAAGCAAATCACTGCTGCTCTTTGGGCCTCAGTCTCCTCATGACACTTGAGGGTCAGCATCTACTGTTCCAAGTGCCCTGTCCACAAGGATATCTTTGGCAACGTTACAACAAGGCGTGTCTGTTCTGCTGTTTCCCAGAGGAAGCCCCGTGAAACCTGCAGCTCTTTGTATTTTGAGCTCCACATCTTTGTCTTTGCCTCACATTTTTCACTCCTATTATCTGAAGTCTGTTTCTAATTTCTGACAGAATTGCAGTGGCCTATTGTGTGCCTTGCTCTGCACGACATGCCAATTTCATTTTGGAGTCACGGCTATTGTCTTTTTCTCCGCTAATCTCTTGCTTTGCAAAATTCCAATAGAACGTGTGAACATAGAGAGTTGCCCTTGTGCCTGATCTTGGCTCTGGGTGGCCCCCGAACAGGGATGGATGACAGACAGATAGACAGCCTGTCTGCCACCCGAAGCATCTTTTCTTGCTTAAAAATTTGCTTTCCAGATTGCAGACTCCTTTCCAACTCCAGCAAAGACTGGAACATATTAAATAAAAGCAGAGCTGAAATTGGATGGAATGTCTCAGCCACTTAGACTCAGACCTTTCATTCAGGGGGAGCCCTTGGGGAAGGGGCAGGGACATGCCCACATGGATAACGTAGGGGAAGAAGCCTTCCATACCTTTCTCATACCATTCAAGCCTTAAGTGGAGGCAACATATTTTTCTTAAGCAGGGCCTGTAACCCAGGATCCATCACTTATGTATGGTGTCCATGGCAACCAGGCAATGGTATGGGATCCCTTCTCACTGGGGAATTCCTTTTATGGCTCATTTCCGAAACCAGCATGGCCAGTACAAGAGTCTGCAGTTTCCCAGTTGCTTAGCAACCAACTCCTATGCTCTAGTCACTAGGAAAAGCAGACAGTTTTTTTTTTCTTTTTAAAAGCATTTGTCGTCAGAATCATATGTTACATTCTCTCTACTTTGTCTCTTCAGAATAAAATAATTAGTGTGTGATAAGGATGCGGGAAAGGGCAACTGCTCCCTGTTGTTAATGCCTCCACTGCTCCTGGCGGGCTGGTGCAGGCAGGGAGAGGAAGGAAAATGTTAGCATGCTTTCGGCTGGTAATTAAGCAGCTCGAGCCATCTGCACGTTGAAAGCTCTACATTTTTAACGTCTCGTGGGGGCATCAAGTAAGTACGGGGCCAGCAATCTGTGTGCTCCGTTCTCTCCCCAAAACCAGAAGGACCAGACTCCACCCACAGGTGTCACCTGACCATCTCTCCTGCCTGACATTTCTGGGGCGGGGAGTTGGCTTGTTGAGTTTTAGGCAGGGAGACCATGTAGCTCCTCTTGAGTTACAGCAGTGGTTTTCAACCAGAGGTGATTTCCCACCCCCCTGCCAGGTGACATTTGGCAAGGTCAGCAGACATTTTTGTCATAACTGGTGGAGGTGGGGGATGTTCCTGATGTCTAGTGGGTAGAGACCAGGGATGTTGCTAATACACCCTACAATGCAAAGGACAGCCCCTAACAACAAAGAAGTATCCTGCCCACAATGTCCACAGGCCAAGGTTGAGAAGCCCTGAGTTAGAGGAATCAGAGTATCTATCTGTCTTGTTAAAAAACTAGCACTAGAGCTGACTATGAAAAAATCTTGACAAAATGAAGGGCAGGACAAATCAAAATCCATTCAACAGATATAATTCCAACCCAGATTTCTATATAGCAAGGAACTCCTCAGCCTCTACCAGCTATTGATTTAGCAAAAGCACTGGGCAGAGAGCCCTCTGAAGTAACCTACAATGTCACCTTCCTGTAAGGAAGGAGAGCAGAGTTGGAATGGTCTTCTCTGCTTCCAGGGAGATGGCTTTGGCCTTACATTTTGGGTCTATTGCTATGGACTATGCGTTCTTAGAGGCATTTTACATAATCTCTGAGATTCAGTCTTCTTAACTCTAAAATGGGAATTTAAATAGGTGTTATGATTATTACAATACACAACAGAACACGTGAAATGGCTGACCCCTATTAGGCCCTTGATATTAGTTTCTCTCACTTCCCTTCTTGTCTCAGCACCAGGAACCCAATTGTCCCTTCTGTCCTGCTGGGTACTTTGGATTTTTGAGGAATATGAACAAATGTGCTGGTCCTCCAATGACTAAGGTCAGTTTTTTTAGCACTGAGCAAACGACAAAAGTACCATTTTTGGAATTTTGGTTGGTGGTGTTAAACTAAATTTAGGCATGCGGGACAGAAGAACATAAGAAATAGGCAGCACTGCATTGATCAAGAGTCTACACAGGCTTCTAGTCCCAGCTCCCCCATTTATTTGCTGCATGTGACCTTGAGCTGGTTGCTTATCTAAGCTTTGCTTTCTCATCTATGAAATGGAATAATTATTATATCTTGTATTATTGTAAGGATCAAAGATAATGTATATAAAAGTGCCTAGCCTGGTCGCTAATATAAGGTGGGCCCCTGATAATTGACAACACACACACTCATATGGCGATCTTACCTTATTTTTTAAAGTAAGATTGTCATGTGTGGCCCAACCCTAAATCTTCTCCACTGACTGAGGCTGAGGGAAGAACTGTGTGCTGAGAAGAACTGCCGTCCCTATCATCTCACCTCCAACAATCAGATGTCCCTCAGTATGACATGCCAGTGCCAGCCATCACAATGTTACGTAAATAATTTTTGAAGCTATTACTATATGTAGTATGCTACCTCTTGGGGGGTAATGACTTCTATACATTTAGTAACCATTTTTTACTTGTTTAAAATCTTGAGAAAACATCAGGATACCTCTTAGTTCTAATACGCTGGGGTTTGGTCTATGCTCAGATTGTCTGTAGCTTTCATAATTTCCTAAACTCTAGCATATACGCCCTGTCAACCTCCAGCCTCCACCCTGGCCTCATACAGAAGCCTCTCCAGCCCCTTGATCACTTGAAATGCCTTGTGAATGTCATTCATTCTTTCTTGAAATGTATCAACCAGGACTGCACATTCCAGACTGTTTGAAACAAAAGTAAGGTAATGTCTTCTTGGCCTGTCACCCTTATTCTTCCTAACATTTTCCAAAAATTGGTTAGCCTTTTGGGGCCAGAGTCTTTGCTGCACACTCTGCAATGAATCCCAAGTCCCTTTCCTGGGTCACAATAGTTGGTTCATAGTGGCAGCACCTCATCCTATAGTTTGCATGTTCTCTCCCTGTCGCTCTTATTTCCCATCAGAGTTTATCTGCCAAAGTTTTGCCCACTCACCCAGCTTCATTTAATCTCACCACAGTCAGCTTCTTGTTGAACAACCTAACAGACCTCTAAAGCTTGGAGATTTCACTCCTAGACTGTCGTGTGATCCCACCCAATTTTGCCCAATCTACTGAAGCTCCTTGGAAATGCAGCTCGAAACATGTCTTCACTAAGACTTGTTCCTTCCACAGAGGATAATTAAATGATATTAAATATAGAAGCTACTTGCTCATCCGTTCCAAGCAGATTTATGGAATCTCACCTGGAAGCCACCCCAACCGGGAAAAGTGGCAGAAGGCTGTTTATCAGGCATGTTTGAGCCCAGCTCCTCAGAGATTGTACACGGTGCCTTTGTCTCCGAACAAGTGGCAAGGGCTGAGCCACAGTCACACCAGGGTCGTGAGTGACTTGAGATGGGACATTGTGAGGTTTACCAGGAGGACCAGAAGCACCCAAAGCATGCAGAGGTCAGAGCAGTGGCAAAGAAGGAGCCCAGGCAGGCTGGGGAGGGGCCAGGGGGCATTGGGCAGCAGTCTGGGATCCAGGATGACAGATGGGAGATTGAAAAGGGAACCATTAAAGACCTGAAAGGAAGGCAAGGTTTTATCAGGGTGGGAACCAGCTCTGGAATGAGAGCAGGACCACTGGGCCTGGCTGAAGAGGGGACAAAAGATCTGTAGCTGCAGGCAGGTCCTTATTATGATAAAATGGTGGGGGGGGGTGGAATGGGGAAGGCTGGGGGAAGGACAGGGAAACCCTCTTGTTTGATGCTTTCTTTAGGACAAATAATTAATTTTATCCCTATCCCTGCAACAAAAGTACAGGTTCCTAGATCAGTCCTTAGGTCAATTAGCCGCTAATGCTGAATGCGTACCCGTGAGTATCACGCCACTAAATGGCCACTACTTCCATACAGCCCCTGTGCGATGCTCATCTCATGAGGTGCTCCAAGAAACACATTGCTGTGATCACCAAGTTTGGGATTTTTGCAAACAACAGGTCCTTCTTGGGGATGCACAGTGTGCATTAGCTCTGAATATGTGCAGTGTACATTTTGAACGCTCTGAAAACTTCTGCGGTGTAGAAAGCTGTTTGTTTTTAATTTAATATTTCTCAAACGTAGTTGAAAACAGGGTCCAACAGGATCCTTTTGTTATGTAAAAACTATGAACATCCTGTGGACATACCTTGAGAAACATTGTTCTAGAACTTTACTAATCTGGCGTTCCCAGGCCCTTTGTAACCTGGGCATGTCCTCATTTCCCAGCCTTTCCTTCCTTTATTTTCCAACATTCCGGCCATATTAAACTCTTCCCTAATACATGCTCTTGTTTCACATTTCCTTCTTGTTACAGCAGGTGATTCATCATCTGCCTAAAAATGGGGAAAAAAATCTGAACCCTCCTCACCTCCCCTCTCCTTCCAGCCACCCCCATTCCTACGTGTCCTTTGAGACCCACACAAAAGGAACACTGGATTCACTCTCTGCCCCATTTCTGCACCTGCCTTCCTGTGACTATAAATAATCCTTTCTCTCCTCTGATCCCTTCTGTCCCACTCTCTATTACTCTTAGGGCACTTCACACTTTTTACTTGGTATAAGGCCATTTGTGCCTTTCTTGGTAGGACAGAATCCACATCTGACTCATTTTCCTACCCACACCCCACAGAACATAGCACATTTGTAGGACTGACAGAGGAAGCAGAAAGCATGATGCTATGACCTCCGAGGTTGAGGTCAGATCTCCTCTCCACACTCAGGCCAGAGAAGGCCAATGTCTAGCTCACGTGCTGCCAACCCCAAGTCTCACTGGTGGCAAACAGACCCACCAGGGACGGCCCCAGAATGCTTCTCAACACAGCGCTCCCAACCATCCTAATCAATGGGTTAGGGTTGGCATGAGAAAGGGAATCTATTTGTTATCTCTAATTTGGACTTTTCCACAAAGTGCAAGTTAGGAGAATTTAGCAAGCTGAACATGGGAGCTGTTAATACTACAGGCCAGTGACTGTCCATACAGAAAAGAGCAATTAGCAAAACTATTCATTATACTTTCATGTTCATGTCTAGTCTCAAGGCTAATTATTTGTATAATTAAGATGTTACCAAATGCAAATAATTGATGAGCCTGATTTCTTGGAATGAAATATGAGACTTGTGAAATGTAAATAGCTATGAATTACTAACAGCTTTTTCCTATTTAGGCTTTCTAACAGGGCAGAGCCTGTACATTAAAGAAACAATGTAAGTAGAAGCCCATTTATATTAAAAGACTGACAAAACAAAACCACCTGAGGTATGGGTTTAAATGCACAGAAAAAGCACAGGTTTTAGTTCTCACTTTCCCACTTTCTAGCTGGGTGCTCTTGGGCTTGTTATTCAATCTCAGTTGACTCATGTTACTTATAGATGTCAATTTCCACACTCATAAAATGGGTGTAATAGCAACCCCTAGTTTAGAGGGTTGTTGTGAAAATTAACTGAGTTAAAATGTGTAAAAAGTACACAATAAATGTGAGTACTTTCTTTCATTATTGTTTTCATGGTTCTACATATATATATTATACTTTTATATTGATTGCTTGGATTTTTTATAATAAGTATGTGAGAACATTAGAAGGAAAGGGAACATAGACAGATGTCTCTGCTATCACACCATCTATGTGTTCCTGAAAAGCTTCCATGGTCTACAAATGGCCACAGGCTCCAAAAAAATGGGGGTTATGGGGAAAAACACAGGTTTGGTACAGACTACTCAAAATCTATGCAACTTTGTAATCAGAGCGCTCATAAAAACAATGTCAAAACTAATAAAAGATTAGCCCCACTAAACCTCAACTCACATAGCGTCTGCATGCCGTGTCCCAGCCTTGAACCCTGGCTAGGGCTCCTGTTGCTGCTTTTGAGACAGAGGTCCTAGAGCGCATGCACCTCTAATAGGGACAAGTTGCATCAAAATTAAACATTCATTTGGAAGAGCTGCATTCTTCATTAATCCATCCTTCCAGTACAAAGGAAAATGTTTTCACAGACTCTTCAACAGCACCCTCAGAAAGCTTGACAAAAAGACGACATAGTGGGTCCCTAAGTCGCTGAATCAGTCAGCTGAAGAAGGCAGCTCTGTCTAGTCTCAGCCTTTTCCTTACAGCCTTCGTAGAGTGCTAAGGTTTCCTCTTATGAAAGAGGTGGTTATTGTGAGCTAGCTTGCCCCTGGTTATTTCAGAACATTAACGTGCTGGAAAAAAATATTGCATAGGAACCAACATAACTTCTATGTTATCCCAATCCCCCATTTACCTGTGGCATGTGAGGTCGATCATATTTAAGAAACACATGTTGTAGCAAAACAGTTTATATTGAATATCTCCTATCTGCCAGTCGCTGTGGCAGGAACTAAATATAAACCATGTGCTTTACTCTGCATATTAACCTAACATGGTATCCTTACCTCTGCAGAGTCAGTAAATAACTTGCCTGAGATCACAATTTTTTAAATGGCAAAACCAAGATTTCTATCTGAAGATCAATTAACTCCCAAACTCATGCTCTACTATCCCCCTAAGAATGGATGGAGACAGGAAAGAAGAAAGACATCCCTGGCTGTGGTAAGGAGTGAAAGCCTAATTCCTAACCACAAATCACTAACATTTAATTTTGTGTCATCCTCACAACAGCACTGCTACAGAGCTATTATTACCACCAATTTTCAGATGAGGAAACTGAAGCTCAGAGGAATTATAATTGGCTGGTGGTGGAGCCAGGATTCAAACCCAGGCCTGCCTTGTTCTTAAACAAGGGTATTTCTCCATACATCCTATTTGCATGCATGTCTTTATATTTAAGGACATCATTCCCTTAACATCTTGGGGAGTCTGACTACTAGTTTTCAAAAAAGCTAAGTGAGCCAACATGCCCATTCCCCTATGTGGTGAATTTCACTGCATGCACACATACACACATGCACACACATGGGCAAACACGTATGCACATGCACACACACACACAAACACACAATGCTATTGGGAATCCTCACAGGTGCGGTTTATTGAGCACATCTCTCAGCACAGTCATAAAGCAAAAGCCTCTCCTTTACTTCAGTGTTTTTGTGTTTTTTTCTTTTGCTATTTAAATTTGCCTTTTAAAGATCTCAGAACAGAATTTGTAACTAAAAAATATTACCTACTTGGAGCTCAAGAAAAGGAATTTCTTAGGTGGAATTTTATTTATTGATTTTTGTTAATGTCAGTTCTTCATGTTTGTCATAAAGATTAACCAAAAAGAGATATTAGTTTATTTTTAAAGAAGTGACAATGTATTTGATTATTACCAAAGTATAATTATAAAATTTCTTTGACATGATAATGCTGTTCTTCATAAGGAAATGTGGTATCTATCTAATGATTGGTTCATGTTCACCAACACTGTACTTTCTGGACCAGAAAAACTGTTCTTGTTTATACTTTTTCCCATACTGATGGACCCATTAATTTTAAAACCATTGTGGCTAAGATTTCCTAATGAAGAATGTGGTAAAAAAAAATTGAAAACAGCAACAAAAAAATACATGTTGAGAATGAAGAGTCCAGAAGTAGATCACCATCATATGGTCAATTAATTTTTTACAAATAATACCAAAAAAACTTAATGAGAAAAGGAAAGGTTTCAACAAATTGTGCTAGAACAACTGGATATCCATATAGAAGCAAATAAACCTCTACATCATACACAGAAATTAATTTGAGATGGATCAGCGATCTAAAGGAAAAAGCTAAAGATACAAAGATTCTAGAAGGAAGCATAGGAGAATAACTTCAAGACCTGAAAGTAAACAAAAATTTCTTTGACAGAACACAGAAGGAAATATATGTAAAAGAAAAAAAATTGATGAATTGGATGTCACCAAAATTAAAAACCTTGGTCATCAAAAGGCATCATTGACCAAATTATTAGGTAAGTTATAGACTGAAAGAAATATTTACAAAACATATATCTGATAAAAGACTTATATCCAGAATAGATAAAGAACTCTTATAACTCATTAATCAAAAGATGAGCAACCCAATTTAAAGAATGGGCTAAAAATTTGCAGAGACATGCATCAGGAAAATGCAAATCAAAACCACAATAAGATACCACTCCATACCCACTGGGATGGTGATGGTTATAATAAAAAAGACTGATAATAACAAGTGTTGGTGATGATGTGGAGAAATTGGAACACTCATACACTGCTAGTGGGAATGTAAAATGGTGCAGCCACTTTGGAAAACAATCTTGAAGTTCCTCAAACAATTTAACACAGAGTTACCATATGATCTAGCAATTCCATCCTAGGTATACACCCAAGAAAAATGACAACATATGTCTACACAAAAACGTGTACATGAATATTCATAGCAGCATTATTCATGTAACCAAAAAGCAGAACCCCAAATTCCCATCAACAGATGAATGTATAAATAACAAGTAGTATATCCATACAATAGAATATTATTTGGCAATAAAAAGAAATGAAGTACTGATACATACTACAATGTGGATGAACCTTGGAAACATTATGCTAAGTGAAAGAAGCCAGTCACCACATAGGACCACATAATTCATGATTTTATTTTTTGAAATGTCCAAAATAGGCAAGTCTGTAGAGATAGAAAGTAGATTAGTGGTTGCTTAGAGGTGGGGGAGATGGAGAGATTGGGGGGTAATGGCTAAGTGGTACACAGTTTCTTGTCTTTATTGGGGTGATGAAAATCTTTCAAAGTTGATTGTGATGATGGATGCACAACTCTGTGAATATACTAAAAGCCATTGAATTGTGAATTATACAGTATATGAATTATATCTCAATAAAGCTGTTTTTAAAAAAAGATTTGAACAGATACTTCCCAAAAGAAACTATCCAGATGGCCAATAAACATATTTCTAAAAAGTGTTCAACATCATCAGTTATCAGGGAAATACAAATTAAAACCACAGTGAGATATTTCTACACATCTACTAGGATGGTTAAAATTAGGAAGACTGACAACGAAATTTTGGCAAGGATATGGAGTGAAAGAGTTAAAAACATATCACTCTGACATATTAACTATTTAAGTGCCTTTAGGCACTTGAAAAACTGTATGTGTAAGAAGATCAATTTGACTTTCATGCTGTTTCTTAGAAGCAGAAGATTAAATTCCTGTGTGAAAGACACCTCCCATATGCTAGAAGGAAAGCCAACATCCTTATCTTCAAGGACAAGAAGTTGAGACCAAGAGAATTCTGTACAGATCTTGTTGAAATAACTCTTATCTTTTAAGCCTCCCAACATAATTTAGTTGCTTCTTCACAACTATTCTTTGTCCAATCCAGCATGTAAGTAACTAACTCTAACTACTTCTTGGCATCCTCATTTCTTTATGTGGCCTCCAGTGCCATGTAAAACTTGCATTATGCCTTTCTCCTCTTAATCTTTCTTAAGTCAGTTTAATTCTCAGACCCAGCCGAGACCCTAAGAGGATGGAGGTAGAGTTTTTCCGCCTCTACAGAAGCGACTGGAACTCTCATACATTATTGATAGAGGTATGAAATGGTACAACCACATTGGAAAGCAGTAGTAGTTTTTCAAAAATTTGAACTTTACACCTGCCCTATGGCCTTAGTTTTCAATTCCACTCCTGGGTCTTTTCCAAAGAGAAATGAAGGTATATGTCCACAAAAAGTCTTGTACAAGAATATTCATAGCAACTTTATTCATAATAGCCAAAAGCTGGAACCTTAGCATCTTAGTCCATTTTGTGCTTCTATAACAGAATACCTGAGACTGGGTAACCCATAATGAAAATAAGTTTATTTGTCTCACATTTCTGGAGGCTGGGAAGTCCAAGAGAATGGTGCCAGCATCTGGAAGGGCCATCATGCCGCATCATCCCATGAGAAAGGCAGAAGCGCAAGAGTGCATCAGAGAATGTGTGAGCAGGAGAGGGCTTAACTCACGTTTACGACAACCCACTCTCAGGAAAATGAGCCCACTCCTAAGATAATGACATTGCTCCATCCATGAGGACAGAACCCTTATGGCCTAATCACCTCTTAACAGTCCCACATCGTTTTTTTGTTTGTTTGATTATTTTAGAGACAGGGTCTCACTCTGTCACCCAGGCTGGAGTGCAGTGGGTGAACCCAGCTCACTGTAATTCCCAACTCCTGGGCTCAAGCAATCCTTCTGGCTCAGCTTCCCCAGTAGCATGCACCACTATACTAGCTAATTTTTAAAATCTTTTTGTAGAGACAGGGGTCTCACTATGTTGCTCAGGCTGGCTTCAAACTCCTGGCCTCAAGCAGTCCTCCCAACTTGGCCTCCCAAAGTGCCTTGGGAGGACTCAGGAGGCCAAGGTGGGAGAATGCTTGGGCCTAGGAATTTGAGGCCACAGTGAGCTATGATCAGGCCACTGTACTCCAGCCTGGGTGATAGAGCAAGACCCTGTCTGAAAGAAAAGAGAAAGAAGGAAGGAAGGGAGAGAGGGAGGGAGGGAGGAAGGAAGGAAGGAAGGAAGGAAGGAAGGAAGGAAGGAAAAGGAAGGGAAGGGAGGAAGGAAGGAAGGGAGAGAGAGAGAAAAAAAAGAGAGAAAGAGAAAGAAAGGAAGGAAGGAAGCGAAGGAAGGAAGGATGGAGGGGGGAGGGAGGAAGGAGAAAGAAAGAGAGAGAGAGAGAAAGAAAACCACTGAATTGTGTAGTGAAGATTTGTGCATTTCACTGTATGTAAATTTTACCTTATAAAAGAAACATAAACAATTTTGAACTCTAGTACGTTTGCTTTTCACAGTGGTACAGGTTAGCAAGTCTGAAGCTTTTTTGTGTTTTGTAAACAAGTAAACATAACATATTCAGGATAATGGGATCCAGTGTTCTCACTGTATAGAGTGGAGTTAATATGAAGATGGGGTCTTGCTTTTGCTGAGGCTGGTCTTGAACTCCTTGATCCTCAAGCAATCCTGCTGCCTCGGCCTCCCAGAGTGCTAGGATTACAGGTGTGAGCACCCGGCCTAACCTTAGTATTTCACAGAACCCATTGTGGGAAGTGCTAGTCTCAGATTTTATCCTAGAGACTTAGAAAATGGTGATAAAATTAACAGAGATTAAATAATTATGAAGCAAAATAGGTTTTGAAGGAAAGATGGTGGAAATAAATTTGAGAAATGCATTAAAATGTAATCTTTCTCTTAATACTCTCCAAATAACATTCTTTGCGGAAGAGTGGTGGTTTTTAATGGCATTGCTCTCAGAAATTAGGGATATACTCCCAAATTCCTTAATTCCTCTTAATCAATTGGGCAGTCAAGATCCATAAATTTATCTCAACTGTTCTTGAACCTGTTTATATTGTCAAGTATTATCTAATATTACAGTTAAGTAGAAAACAAAAATTTGTTTAGGAGAATTAAGGCCTATAATTGTGTTTTCTGAAGTCCCAAGGTCCAAAAGTTGGGAGCAGGAATACAATGGGCCTATACAAAGAAGTAAATAATACCAGATACTATCCAGAATTCATACAACCAAAAGGCTCAAATAACCACCATTTTTGTACTCTCTCATTTTGTTAGAAAAGGGATTAATTAAATAATTTAATATTAGAATATGACATAGGATCAATATAGATTCAGCCTAACCTAAAACCTGTCTTACTTTTAACTATAATGAATGTAAAAGTCATAAAACTAAGCCATGATAGTTGCTGTTTAGAAAAATAAAACTTGAGGTAAAGTGCCTTTTGGATTGTAACAGATTAAATCGTTTTTATTATGATTTTACTGTCAAGTAAATTTTATTATATTCTATTTCTCTGAAAATTGGCAAAACTACGTGCTATAATGGCATAGAGAAGGAGGATTTCAAGCTTAGGAGCCAGACATCCTGGGGTTTAATAATTCCTCAGTATTGTGACAATTAAATAAGATAACATTTATGAAATATATACTGTATATAGAGTACCTACCATAATGTCTGACACTCAGTAAATGTAGATTCACTTCTTCTATCTGGCTTTCTGGTATTGCAAAAAGGAAATTCTTTGATAGCAAACATGGACAGGAACATTTTATTTATTTATTTTAACTTTGGGCAGACAAAGGCATGAAAGAAATGTGCCCTTCTGTTGACTGATTGACAGCCCAGATCCCAAACTGACTCAGAATTTCCAAAAGGTGAACCTAACCTTATAAGATTTTTAATCCAATTTTCTATGTACTTCAAGAGAATTGCTTTCCCATTGCTTATACCTTTATTGTCAAACTGTCAAAATAGAAACTTCCTACTTAAGTTGTATTTATGCAAGCATATAAAGTGCTTTTTATTAAATTTACTTTTGGTTGAATTAGATGGAATCTTTTAGAGGAAATAAATCATTCTTATAACAGCGAGGAAGTTGACCTTCCTGAGAATGATGTTTCATTAGTGCTGGATCAGCTTTTGGTATCCGCAAGACAATCTGAGGCCTGGAGACTAAGAGAAGTATCTTTCACTTACATACTCCATCAGGGTCCTAAGTCACTTCAACAGCAGGCTCACTTTTGTCTTCATTCTTTCTCCTGTTATGTAGGCCAGTGCATTTGAGACAAACCAATACGAAGGCAGGAGCCAAGAGCTGCCTCCAATCTGAGTATCCCACATAGGTCAAACCTTTAAAGATGGAAATGATAATGAAGCCATCCACTCTGGTCCATTGTCGGAGAGGTCATTTGGCACTCATCTCGCAAATGGGGCAGAATAAAAGATGGGAGGAATGTCAAGAGACGGGGGAGGGGGAACTAATATGCAGAAATTACCAAGCAGAAGGTTAGGCCCTTGGTTTCTCAGTCCACAGATCCTGGCTGTGATTAGATTTGGTGCCACAAACTTTCCAATGATTGCTGGAGAAGAAATCGCCTGCTGGCTGTATTCTGCTGGTTAGATTTGCTACTGATGGAGAAGGCATAGGCTTTACCCAAGACCTCATTTTTTTTACTGCAGTTACTCACATGTGCCAGCACTGGAGGAAATTGATGGTGACCAATTGTCTATGTGCTTTTGTTAGCGCCTCTTTTCTGCTGTGCTGGGCTACACAATTACCAGAGCCCTTGAGAATGCTTATTGTCAATAGGAGTAATTTCACATCCCATCCATTTAGTGAAAAGATGTGAAAATTGATCTTGGTCCTGCTGTGAGACTGGAAACAGAGCACGGGTTACAAATGCCTTGGAAATAAATATGTGCCCATCGTTGTTTTCATTAGGTATTGTGTAGTCCCGCCTCCAGGGAAATGAACTCAAGTCTAGCTGTCTGTCTGTGGAAGTTCAGCTGTGTTCCCAATCTGGTGAAGCAGGCTGTCAGTTTCATTTATTGTTAAATTTTTACAGTGGTTGTCAAGTAAGGCAGTGGTCCCCAACCTTTTAGGCACCAGGGACTGGTTTCATGGAAGACAATTTTTCCACAGACTGGAGGGGCAAGAGGAAGTTTTCGGGATGATTCAAGCGTATTACATTTAGTGTGCTGTCAAACCTCTCTGCTAATGATAATGCATATTTGCAGCTGCTCCCCAGCGCTAGCATCACCGCCTCAGCTCCACCTCAGATCATCAGGCGTTAGATTCTCATAAGGAGTGCACAACCTAGATCCCTCACCTGCGCAATTTACAGTAGGGTTCTTGCTCCTATGAGAATCTAATATGCTGATCACTGCGGAGCTCAGGCAGTGATGCCGATGATGGGGAGCGGCTGTAAATACAGAGGAAGCTTCACTTGCTCCCCCACAGCTCACCTCCTGCTGTGCAGCCCGGTTCCTAACAGGCCACGCCAGGTACTGGTCCATGGACCAGGGGGTTAGGGACTGTAGAAGTAAGGGATTGGCAGCCCTGAAGAGCACACTTCTCTGTTTTGTCCCCAGACAGGGGACAATGTAATTTGACGCTCACTGCCAAGAAGGAACTCATCCTTCCAATTCAGCTTATTGTCTGGGCTCTTTTTTTACGGTTTCAAAAGTCTCTTCAAAAGGGCAGCAAAATTAGCCTCAAATAGTACTTCTTGGATTGCTTTCAACAATGGTGATAAGGCCAAAGCTTCTCGTCTTGACAGAAGTGGTTTCATTACCACTTGTTTCTATTTTGCCAAAATAAGCAAGGAACTTAAAAATGTGTTTTCATTATGGCTAAAGACCATGTTTTAGTTGATATCTCTTGCAAGGAAAGAACAATCTGCAAACTCCGTTATTAGTCTCTCTCTAGCTTTCTGCTCCTAAGATAAAAAGTAGGTTTGTTGTTGTTGTTGTTTGTTTTTCTTAAAGAGGACTTCTGTTTCCCTTAGCACAATTAATATATCAATGAAAATTTGTGTTTCCATAAATTCTGCCTTTCACTCCAAGGAATCAGACTTATTATAAAATGATCTTCATTTAAAAAGAGCTGTAATCAAGACAAAAATCTTTATCCTAAAAGTTAACTTTGGAAACAGAAGGCTAAATAAAAGCAAAATGCATAAAGCTATATTTTCTAAGTCTTTTTTCCCCTGCAGGTGACATTAGCTCAACTTTGATCCACAGGCATGACATCATCTATAGGGTGCACCCAGTGCCAGACATGCTGCATTCTTTTGACCAAAACGGTGGTTTTGTGCAGACTTACAGATACAGGCTAAATAGCTTCAAAGTTGGCCTGAGTCTTCACAGACAAACAGGTCAGAGCATATTTGAGTTATGCAACTCCTGCAGACGGCCCAGCCTCTTCCCCTGTGGCCAGCTGGAGAGTTTACATTCGTCAATTACTTCCTCCAGGGCCTGGCTCAGGTCTCATTTCCTCCAAGAGCCTCTCTTGTACTAACTCACCTCACTCAGCCCTTCTACCCCATCTGCTTATTACTCATCTCATACTCTTTGTTCTGCTCTGCCATGTGCTCAGTTATATTTTACCTCGAGATTGTTCTCTAAATTTTTACTTTATCCTTCAGCTAAATTGAAAGTGCCTGAAAAGTAGGTCCTGTCTGCTACTTCTTTTGTGTATTTCTATAGCACTTAAGTATAATGCTACTCGTACAATGGTTTCTTAGCAAGAGGAATGTTCTGTGGTTGCTGCATTGGGATCTTGCCTTTGCCTTCTGTTCCTGAAAACCAAACTCACTGCTTCAACATCACGGGGTTTTCCCCGTCTGCTCTGGCAATGGCATGCTACCCTGGCATGTTCCTCTCTGTTTTGACCCCAGAAATCTGTCCCAAGTTTCTCTCCTCAGTGGTTAACATCTCACGGATTTTATTTTTCAAAGGTTAAATTGTCCACAATCAGGAAGGCAGGGGTCGAGAGGCAGGGAAGAGGGATGTCTGTGCAGAGAGTCATGTCGGGTGGGCAGCAGAGGACCCAAGGAGGCGTAGGAGCAGACTTTCAGGTGCTAGAGAGAAAAGTGAGGGGAGCAGGTAGTTGGGGAGGCTCCAGTGGGGGAGGGGCCAGGGAAATTTAGATCCAAAGTGTTCAGAATCAATGCTGATTTGAAAAATAGTTATAGGTGCCATTAAAGCATCTCCAAAATAAAGATGTAAGGCCATGATTCTAAACCCAGCCTCACACATTCCCAGGGGATATGTGCTGGGGAAATTGGAAGCCATAGAATAAATAAGACACTTTTTCTGGAATGTCTATTTAACTGAACAATTTATAAGCAAATGAACTAGCTTAGGCAATATCCCACCCCTTTTTTGGAGGCATTTGCTTGACTAGAAAGCCCATGAAGCTTTAGGTATGGCTGGATGAAAAAGCGTGGAGTGATCAGTACACATAGCTTGTTAAACCCACACCTGCCGTGTGGAGTTAGGTGTGGCTGTGCTCACCACACGGCATAGTCGTGCCTTTCAGAGGAAAGCCTGACTCTGTTTGTGGATGTTGTAAAATTGCGGGACCTGTGTTTCCAATTTCGTGGAGAGCATCACTGGCTTTACAGACCAGATGGACCTGAATTGTCACACTGTGGGCAACTGCAGCAAGAGCCAGCCATGGGTGTTGTCACTCATTTTCACTCCAGTGGAATAGACACCCTAAAAAGTGATATAAGGATATGAGAAGGGATGGGAGAACCTACAGGGAAAGGTGCAGATGTATAAGAGGAAACTGGCATGGAGAAGGAGCACAGTGCTCCGGTGAGCACACACAGATCCAACAATCTGACTTGCACACGCTTGACTGCCTGGCATCCAACCAGCCAGGATTGCATGGTCCCCAAGTTGAGGCAACACCAGAACAAGGGTGTCGCAGGTGCTGTCTGTTCTCTGCCCTGTCTCTCTCTGCTGTACCACTCTGGTGCAGAACTATCTGGCTTCCGGTCACTAGCACCTGCGTCTCCTTGCCTGAGGGTGCTCCCTGGCCACTGCTGTGTAGCAGGCTGGAAGTCCCCTCTTCCCCCACCCCCACCCCCGACACACACACATCTCAGAACAGCCCTTAGCCAATACCTGGCAGGAGTGAGAAATACCTCAGCTCCCCATCCCTGGATGAGCTTACTCCGATGTGTGTTGCACACTGGCTCTCAGACCTGCCCCGTGGGACTAAGCTCCAGTTGCCCACAGTAGTAGCCAGCTTGGTAACACATCCTTTGTTGTCTATTTTCCCTTCCTTATATCACTCACTGCCATGCTTACAGTACTTAAACTTCTTACACTTGAACCCTTATCTCAGAGTTAACGTCTGTAGGAGCTCAAACCAACATGGGAGCTTTCAGATAAAGTCTCAAGATCTTTCCTTAGAATAGGGAAGGCTTTCTGCAGTTTTGGATGGGAATGATGGACCTGTGATGCAAATATCCACTAATGTCTCTGTCGATTGATGTGGTCATTAACTCTTATTAGAGTCATTCTGAGGCTACCGAACGACCTGGGGAGCCCACACGATCCCCTAACACTTCTATTGGTTAAATATTGTTGTATAACAATAGTAATCCACCGTAACTTTATAGTCCCTTATTATTACAGTCCATGCATCTAGGGACTGGTTGGGGTTTGACTGATCTAGGCTGGGCTTGCTCATGCATCTGTAGTCAGCTGGGGCGCTCTTCTAGTCGGGCAACTCTGTTGTGTGTGTTTCTCCTCCCCTCCTGGGACCCTTCAGCCATCCAGGGCACATTCTTCTCTTTGCAGCGGCAGAGTTGGGAGAGTACATGTCCAATTGAGCAAATGGTTTTTAAGCCATTATTTACATCATATATGTGAGTGTTCCTTTGGCCCAAGTAAATTGGATGGCCAAACTCAAAGTAAAAGGGTAGGAAAAAACACTTTTCCCCTTTTGGAGATGATCTGCAAAGTCACAAGACAAGAGGCATGGAAAGGGGGAGGATGAAAAACTGAGGCCAAATCTACCCAACACCTATACATTTGCTCTCCTAAGTCTAACTTTCTACTCCTGTGTCCCTGGGAGAATTCTGCAGAAAACACTTGGCTGTCATCAAATTTTATAACTAGATTCTCAAGTAAATTAAGTTCTGGCTTGCCTCTTTTTCTTTTATTATTTTGTTCTCTTATGCAATAAACAACCTGTTTTTATAATTTAAAATAAATCCAATCAAAGTGGCCATCTGAGCTTGTCTTAGCCCTGAACTAATGAATCTGAAGTGAAATGTATGTTTCGATAGCTGAAGCATTATGGCAATAACCAATCAGCAATCAGGAACACTGCTTCCAGACAACATACATATTTCCAGAAGTGTTTAATTTAAGGATTCCTTACTTCTTAAACTTGACACTGACCATCCTCAGGACTTCCCCGGACATGCTGAAACAGCAGCGTAATGGAAACACCTATCATCGGTCTTCTCGTTAGTCCTTTTTGTATTCTCCTCCCATCAGAAAAGAAAAAAAAAAGATTTATGACTCATTGTTTTTCAAGGATGCTGCTTCCTCTGCAGTTTTTCAGGTTGTTTTTGGATAAGATTTTCTCCTTGTTTATACGCTGCCCACTGAAGTGCTTTTATAGCCCAGGTTTGTATGTTTACAGACCCATAAGTCAATTTCACGATATTATTTTCTGTCCTATAGTTGTCTTTGGTGCTTTGAAACTGACTTGATACACAAAAAAAGTTACACAAAAAATAAAGAAAACATACGTAGATTCAGTCTTGCCATTAAAAACAATCACATTGTTTGACCCATCCCTCTGATGATAACCTCTTATGGTAGCTCTGTTTCCTTAGATCTGTCTTTTGGGACTACCTTAGGGCCATTTCTGAAATGGTATGTTTCTGGGGTTCTCTAGGGAATTGTCCTAGGTTCTGTGGAGCCTGAGTTTCCATTATCTGTGGGAGCACAGGAAGGAATTTTACAGTAATTCTGCTACAGTGAAACATTTGCCTTGAGGCCGGAATCAAAAATAGCAGCTGGAAGGACATTTGGAAAGGGGGGTTTGTGGGAGTGCAAGAGAGGTGGAGACAGAGCTTTTCACATTCGGATAAAAACACCAGCTAGAAGGCAAAACGGAGACGGGGCTGGCATCTTCTACCCTTGAAACTATCCCGAATTCAGTTCTCCTCGGGCTTGGCTCTCAGAGCCAGTGATTTCAGTGCGGCGAGGGGCGGCCAGGGTCAGGGCCTGCTCTCAGTAACCAACAGTGAGCGCCACGGCTCCTGGACGCAGACCAGCAGCACCCGCTTCCCTGGAGTCGCTGGTCACAGAACAGCTCATCTCAGCCCTCTAAAGACTTGGGGAAGAGATGTTCCACCTTTACTAATCAGTGTCATTGCAATAAAGGACACACATTATAGAAGATTTGGGCAAGCGCCTAAGAGAAATAAAGGAATGTCAACTAGAAATAGAAACATCTACAGAATCATGACACAAGAGATGGTAGTAGCTAGTCTCTAAAGATAAGCCCCTGGCGAAACTTGTCTCCTAGTTTTAGTATTTATGCTCTTTTGAGATGTCCTCCCTTTGCATCTGGGCTGCCTTGTGTGTACTTGTGACTAATAGAATAGGGCTTAAATGACACTGTGTGACGTCTGAGGCTGGGTCCTAAGAAGTCTTGCCCCCTCTGCCTGGGTCTCCTAGGTACAACTTCTTGCTCTTGGGACAGTCCCACTAGAACCCAGTCATGAAGCTGTGAACAGCCCAAGGCACATGGAGAGTCCACGTGTGGGTGCTCTAGCGGACAGCCCAGTTGTGCTCCCCCCTGACAGCCAGCATCAACTGTCACTTCAGATGCCTCCAGCCCCAGCAGCCATTGGTCCAAAACCGCATGAGATAGCCCAAGAAAACCGCCTAGCTGAGAACATCGAACACACAGAACCATGAGAAATAATAATATATTGTTATTTTAAGCTACTAGGTAACTGGAACAGAAATTATATATTTATACCCAAAGATATATATACTTATGAACGGATCCATCAACTGATGGATCAGTTGAATGACTTTTTAGTCACTTATTTATTTACTCAACAAACATCTATTGAACTTACATGTGCCAGGCACAGTGCTAGTCTCTGGGAATACAGTGGTAAATAAACTAATTGCAGTCCTGACTCTAAGGAACTTACAGTCCAATGGGGGGAGATGACAATAAACAATCAAACACATAAATAATTATAAAATTATAAATTATGTCATTTTTATGATAAAAAGATAAAGAACATGTTGCTATGCCAGAGCAAGAGGGAAATCCAACCTAGCCTGGGTAATCAGTAAAGATCCCTCTGAGGGGGTGATTTTTAAGTGGCTATCTGAAATGAGAGAAGGAGCTAGCCATGCTAGGGGTGAAGGGCACAGAGAACTTTCTAGAATAAAGGAACGATAAAGATCCTAAAGTGAGGAGTTCGGGATATTGAAAAGGCTGAGAGAAAGCCACCATGGTTGTGCTAGAGGGACCTAGGGGAGAAGGGCAGGAGAGGAAGAACTGGACCAGAGCAGTCAGGCTTGTAGGCCCTGGTGAGGGGTTTGGATTTTCTCCTAAATGCAGTGGGAAACCATTAAAGGCATTTAAACAGAGGAGTGACATGATCCAATTTACATTTTAAAAAGGTCACTCAGGCAGCCTGGTGGATAACAGATTAAAAGGGGTGAGAGGGGATCAGGGAGGCATCCATCCACTGCGAGGTGCTGGAAGGTTCCAACACCGTGGGCAGAGCCCTGAGAGGCACCACGCGGCACCCGCTTCCTGCTGTGTCATGGGGCCATTGCTCCTCGGAGAGCCCCAGCAGCATTTGTTCTAAGGCAGGTCCTCTACGGACTGTACTTCTGATTGATGACAAATGCCGTAGGCCCGCAGATTCACATCCAGAGAATTTCTCCATTGTTTCTGCGATGCACATGCTATCCTAGTTCTGGCGTCATAGGTGAGCCATGCGTACAGGTAAACCCCCCCCCCCCCCCCCCCCGTGAGGTGTGCGTCAAGGGGTGTGCGTCAGGAGCCTGCTGCCCTCTGTGGCTCATTCCAGTGCACCCTCATTTTATACCAGATGCCACTCCAGGGGTGGCTGTGGGTGAGGGGCTGTAGGAATACGGCTCCCCCATGCCCACCCCGAGCCAGCAGCAAATCCTGTGTACTGGGACACGTGACGTCTGAAGTGCCAGTCCATCTGGTTGACCAGATTTGCCGCCTTGATGAAGCTGTCTTTCCTGACCAAGTTGGCTACTGTTACCAACAGATACTGGGTCCTTGCGCTGTTGTTAAATTAGTTGTGAACAAAAGGGAAGCAGAGTATCTAAGGCCTGCAGTCCCCATAGGCTAGAGAAAATCTGTCAATAGCAATTATTCCCCAGGATTGTCATTACCAAGGTATTTAGCTCTGCATGTTCAGCTGCCCTCTGACTTCCACGGGATTTATAGATTGTACCTTCATACAAACCGCCAGGCACATTTCTGACAAAAATATCTGCACGTACACAGCCACGTGTGTGTGGCAAGCACTGAACTGAGCGTGCGGGGGAGTAGACCGCCTCGCCTGTCCCCTCCCTAACCTTAGAGCTGTTTCCCCCAGGTCTCCCACCTTTCTCAGCACCAGTCAGCCACCGCCTGCCACGAATCTGGGAGTCAGCCTTGACCTCTGTCTTCCTCTTCCTCCTCACTGCCACTCACTTTATCTCCCCAAACCACTCACTTTTCTCCCTCTGCCCACTGCTGACCCCGTCCAGGATGCCCCCGAGCAGCACCCTCTCGGGTCTCTGCAGCCAGACTCCGCAGGGCCAGGCTCCCCAGACTCATCACTCCCCGCTTCCACCTCATCCTCCAAGTGTCAGCGATATTTATTGACTGTCAGCCCCTTGAGGGCTCTCCCCCCAACTCTGGGCCAAGGAGTCAGCAAACCACGATCCATGATCTGTGGGTCTGCTGTCTGTTTTGTAAATTAAGTTTTACTGGAACATCCACCCCCATTCATTTATGGGTTGTCTACAGCGGCGTTTGCGCTGCAACACAAAAGTAGTTGAGAAGTTAAGGCAGAGACTGTATGCCCTACAAAGCCTCAATATTTACTACCTATCCCTTTATAGAAAAACCTGGCCAACCCTGCCATACACTGCTCCTTCTGCCTTGAACTTTCCTCTTCTTATGTCCTTTCTCCTTGTCCACCCCTTTCTTCTCTTCACCCGGCAAACTCCTACTTAACCCTTCAGCTCTTAGTCTAGAAATCACTTCTTCCAGGAAGCCCTCCCTGACCATGCCCCTGTATATTTCCCATAGCACTCTATTTTTATATTACAGCAATAATTATAATGGCCTATTTACTTTTCTATGTCCCCGCCAGACGCTAAAGTCCTTGAGGGAGAAGACTGGGCCTATCTTGTAAGCCTGCTTCTTCATTTAGTGAGCCCTGGAGCAAGTATCATCAGTCTCATCTGCCATTTGTCTACATATTTAAACACTGTAAATCAAGCTAACAAACAGTTAAATAAAATATTTTTATACTCTTGCCCTGATGAGTATTCCTTTGTGTATGGTAAAAAATACATGTAAACTTATGATTTATATATGATTAGAAGTTGGTAAAATATTAAATATAATTTAATTATGATTGTGAATGGGTGTTCTAATATTTTATATTTATTTATATATTTATTTTATAAAATTTATTTTTCTTCTCTTCATTTTGCCAACACTAGTTGTGTGATTGTAGCCTGGATTTTCACATAATGTGTGTTCAATTGCTGGTAATAATCTAAAGAATCAAAAATAAAATTAAGTGCAACATGCCTACATGTTGTTGTCAATAAGTCTGGAACTGAAATGAGAGGTCTTGGCTAGAAATAAAGATTTGAGTCTTTATCAGCACACTGTTGGGAGTTAAATGCATGGGAGTGAATGACTGGAAAAAGAAGGTGAGAAATGGAAACCTGGGGAATTCTATCACTGAAGAGAAGGGTGGAGAAAGAGTTTCCAATGAATAAGACTAGAAGGAGGCATTTGAGTGAGTTGGAAACTCGAGGAGGGGATACAAAGGAGAAAGAGGTCAATTATAAAATGTAACCAAAAAGCTAAATTTTAAACAATCTGAAGCATCTCCTGGATTTGACAATTAGAGGGAACTGGCAAAGTTGGTGACAGGGCCTGTGCTGGGTCACCTTGATCTGTCCTCTCTCTGAGCCCAGTGAGGCCGACCTGTATGGGCAGCGTCAGCGCCCATGGATTCTGGCTGTGCTTGGCCAATGGGGAATATGGGCAGGAAGTGAGTGGGCAGCAGGAGAGAGAGGCTGAGGTGTCTATTCCCCTCGCTCCCGTCTGCTGCTTGCACTCCTGCGGGGTGGCCTCTTCACACAGTATCTCCCAGGCTCCTGTGAAGCCTCTTTGCCCTTTTCCTGCAGGCCTGGGGTAGTGACAGCTTCCTGCTGTTACCAGCCCCTGCGGTGCCACGCTATTCTCCCAACTTCTCTGTATCCTCTCAGCATCTTTGTGAACAGTCCTTATATTAAACTCTCCTCAAATGACCCAATTTGAGTGTGCTCTTGGTTTCCTGCTGGGATCCTGACTGAGGCAGGGCTCACTCTAGGCTGCAGTGGGCTGCGAAATGAGTGGCAGAGTAGGGAATGTACAATATTATTTTGAAGAGTAACATAGAGAAGTACGGATAATAATATAAAACTATACCAGATTTCCAATGGAAGCTTGTAGACTAAGTTCTGTTGTCTGTCATGATGTGGTCAGGAAAACACACACCCCTCTAGGTATCTCAAATAGAAAGGGGTTTATACAAGGAAAGAGAGGCTTAAACAACTCTGGGAAAGCTGCAGGAGTGAAGGTGGTCTGGATACCTCTTTCAGGAAATCTAGAAGTGCAGGAATCACAAGGAAGTCACTGCCACTGATCTGAGCTGCCTGTAGAACCAATGGGGGGATTCTCAGAACACCCACAAGATTTAGGCAAAATTCCACCTCAGCCATCTGCCGCTGCCTCCAGAAAACAATGGTTTCTCCTCCTCCCCTACCAAATTTCATGCAAGTGCCTCTCATTGGTGGAGTGTAAGCTGAATACTGTTGGCAAGATCAGGGAATGTAGTTTCCAAGTTTATTCTCCTGTGGAAAAAGATAAGAGCCCAGAAAGGCAGATATGGTGCTGAGTATCCACAAGTGGCAATTGGCAGGGTTCCCAACAGCAATCTCTCTCCTGCCACTTACATAGATAATTTTATTACTCGACATCGTAATATTACATTCTGTCCCTATTAGGGTTATACACCATAAGAATTGGTGGGATAACTATATTTTATGTTATAGGTTTTATAAAGATCAACAACATTAAGTACAAATTACCTATGTATGTGGAAGACTTTGGGAAGAGTAACAAAAAAGGAAAAATATTCAGTTCCTGTTCTTAAGAAAGCAAATGTCACTCATTCAAAAAACTTTGAGAATCTACTATGTGCTCACATTGTAAACTTAGGAAAGCAGAATTTTGCATGGACTCATACCTATACAGTCAAGGGATTAAAAACCTGCATGAGAATAGTAAATACCAAATTCAGAATTGAGATTATCAACAGGGAGGGAAGGGATCTAGGCAGCTATAATTGTGTAAGTAATATTTTAAAGTGGGTGGAGTGTACACATGTGTACTTTATTTTTATTTCTATTTTTGTTATGGCTGAAACATCTGATTATAAATGTTTCTTTTTAAAAAATAATTAGGCTGGGTCTCTGTCCTTAGGGAGTTTATATTAATATTTTAATACAAGAACTCCCCTTCCCCCAGACATATACACACAGGTGAAATGGACTAAGATATGGCACTGAGCTGCTATCTTAGCGAGAGTTTCCTGGAAACCAATTTTTGTGAAGTTAATCAAGTAGATCAAGAAGAAAAATTATACATGAACTCTGCTACAAAAGGTAAATTTAATATTGGTATAGACTTTCATCTTTAATCAAGGTGTTTGCTATGGTTTGGATGTATCCCCCAAAGTTCAGGTGTTGGGAACTGAATCCCCAATGCAACAGTGTTAGGAGGTAGGTTCTAATGGAAGATGTTTAAGTTGTGAGGCTCCCGCTCTGATGAATGAATTAATGTCATTATGTCAGGAGTGGGTTTGTTATAAAAGTGTGTTCAGTGCTTGCTCTCTCTCTCTCTTTCATGTGCTCTTGCCCTTCTGCCTTCAGCCATGGGATGACTCAACAAGAAGGCCCTCACCAGATGCAGCTGCTTGATCTTGGACTTCCCAACCTCCAGAATCATAAGCCAAATAAGTATCTTTTCTTTATAACTTACCCACTCTCTGGCATTATGTTATAGCAGCACAAAATTGACTAAGACAGTGATTCATACTTGATATCTTTCTTGTTTTGTAAGGAAAGACAGAATAAGATAATGTCCCACCTCATACTGACTTTCAATGATTCTACCTCCAACAGAACACTCTAGACTGAAGATGCAAATGAGAAGGGATAGGAGGCAAGGTGGTGAGCAGCATGAGGTGGAGGACAGGTGGGTTTTGAGGCAGGCTTTGGTGGGCAGGAAGTGGGAAATGAGAAGTAGGGTTTAGAAAAGCAAAAAGAAAGGAAAAGAAAAACAGGGAAAAAGAAGACAAGCATTCAAAAATTTACTTCAGTAAATTATACTATACTATACTATATATATATATATATACTATATATATATATTATACTATACTATACTATACTATATATAAAATGTCATGGAAAGTTCATAAACAATAGGACATGTTCCCTGACTTCGAGGAACTTAGAGAAGTATTTGCCCAAAGGCTCAGAATGCTTAGAATGATACTCAATATGCCATGTGCTTTATAAGGATGGTCTTACTTAATTTACACACTAACCCCATGAGCTCAGCACTCGTAAGCCCAGGTTTCAGGGAAGGAAACTGAGCTCAGAACAGTTTTGTAACTCAATTGTCTGCAGCAAAGGGCAGAACCAGCACCATTCTTAACTGTTGCCCTCCCCAGGCCTGAGAGACTTCAGTGGATGATGGAACTGATGATGTCTCCTGGAAACATTTGTCTCTAGAAGATGGGGGCATTATTTGTTCATTCCTCAGTCCCCTCCCCAGGTGTCATAGGTATATTTTCTGATTCTACTATTTTTAAAACCACAATTCCTTCCTCTCCTGTCCTCTCTAATCCCTTTCTCCGTGTCCATCATCTCTTTCTGTCCCATTCCTCTCCCAAAGCCTGCAATAACATATATTCAAATAGTAAGCTATGCATTTAGTTTCCCAAATTGTCTTGTCTCTTTGCATCTATGTTGGAAGGAAATAGAATATGTAACCCCTAAACACCCTTCTCAGACTGTAATTTTCCCTTCAATTCTGTATCATTCCCATCAGCTCAGAAACATAGTTTAATACTTCCATCTTTAGAAAAAAATAGTAACTATTTTTTAAAACCCCTTCCTTGATCCCACATGCTCCTGCAACCCTATTTCTCTATTCCACATTTACAGCAAGTCATCTTATAAAAAGTTGTCTTCATTTCTCACCTCCCATTCTCTCTTCAACCCACTTCAACTGGCTCCTGTCCCACTCTGTGCTGATATCTCCCAAATTTATATTTCCAGTCCCAGCCTTCCTTCTTAACCAGCTGCCTCCTTCACATCTAATTTGGATGTTTTACATGCATTTGCAAGCTAACATGCCCTGGGGCAAATCCTTATTTTCCCAGCCTGACCTACTCCTCTCCCCACTTTCCTTATCTGGCAAATAGCTCCACCTAAGCCTAAGCCAAAGGTCTGGAGACCATCCGTTCCCTTGGCCCCCAAGGTCGAATCCACCAAGTGCTATCCTCTCTACCTCCAGAATATCCCAAATCTGTCTGCTTCTCTCCATCTCTATCCTCATCCAAGCCGCTGTCACTCTTACTGGAATTACAGTTACAGCCACTTTATATAATCCATTCTCCACATAGTAGCCAGAGTAATATTTTAAAATGCAAATCAGATAAAATCACTCTTCTATGTAAAACCCTTCCATGTCTTTCCTTTGGATTTAGCATAAAATCTGGCTTTCCAGGTTCTACATGATCAAGTTTCTGGTCCTCTCTCTGACCAGATGACCCTCTCCCCTGCTCACCAAGCTGCAGTTGTACTTCTGATCTTTCTGTGCCTTGAGCATGTTAAGCTTTGAAGCTTCTGCTCTGATTGTTCACACCCTCTGCTTGGATTATGAATTCCCCTGGTCTTCCACAGGTGGCTTTTTCCCAGTATCTGGGTCTTAAATGTCACCTTATCGGCCTTCCCTCACCATCCAGTTTAACTTACCTACTTGCTATCACCCTGTCCTGTTTGATTTTCATATAAAAACTTATTACTACCTGATGTCCCATTGTCTTGTGTGATTCTATCCACTCTAGAATGCAAGCTCTGTAAGAGCTAGAACCTTATCTTTCTTGCGTTTTACTATATGCTCAGTAGCTAGAATGGTGCCTAGCACATAGTAGGCACTCAATAAACATTTGTTTAATCATTGAAAAATAAGTTCCTTGAAATCTGGGACCATTATGACTCATAAACTTCTATATAACTTTTCCCAACTACCTAATCACATTGTCACATTATGAGCTCTCAAGATATGATTCATGGTGATGAAAACATATACAACAAATTTACCTTAAAAATTCTGGGGAGACAAAGGGGAAGAGAAGAATCTAATGTATGCTTTCATTTTAACAAAAGTTTATTGTGCTAAATCTAACAGTTATACGAACTGCAATTCTCCCAAAATGGGAATCTTTTCTGGGTTTGGGATCCAAACCTTTGAACTAACTAATAGTGGTTGACAAGTCCCAGAGGTAAAGCATTTCCCAACCCTCTTAGCCTATCATCCTGGTCTTCCATTCCCCCTTTACCTTGTGAACTAGAGGAGCAATGAGTATTTGTTTTGAGAATTCTTCTCTTCCATCAAGAAACAATGTCAATAATCCATGCCCTGAAGAATTTTCCAGGGTTTCAGGATGTATATTATGAAACACTTTTAAAAAGTGGGTTATGGGTACTTTTCTATCCACTCTGTGTAACTCTAATAGATTGTGTAATGCCTCATGAAGGTCCTGGACGCTCACCACCCACATCTCCAGTCTAAAACTAGGTTATGAGTAAAATGAAAACTCTGTAAAAACAAAACAAAAAAATCCTTCCACTTCTCATAAAGTCCTCAGCTCAATTCATATCTCACTGGCATGGAAATCCAGATTGTGCAAAGAGGTCAAGAACCTAAATAATTATTCAGCTAGCACTTTGAAATTGTGGAAATTCTCATTTCCACAGGATAGCCAAGAGAATGCAGCCATGGTATGACATCAGCAGGCGAAAGACTGAAAAGATATTTTCCTTAATTACCTGATAGCTCCTGCTCTGGTTTAAGTTGAGTGAGGCAAGCCTGCCACACACACCTAGGGTTCAGGGAACCTTAGGGTGGAGGAGGGGTAGGATGGAGTGGAGAGGCTTTATCTAGTCTGAACCATGCATAGCTTGGGAAAGTGCCCAAGTGAAAACAATTGAATACCAAATCACTTTCCCACAAGGCTGGCAGAGTTCTCCATAGACTGTTAAGCTCCAACTACTTTATAAACTCTATGAAGACATCTTTAAGGCCCTACTATTTTTTCCCCCCTCTGGGAAAATGTCTTCACTCCAAGAGGTTATCCTGGGAAGATATCACTATCTTCAAACCCCAACAACAAAGCCCCGAGGGCCCCCATCCTGAAATTCTTGAACCCTGTGCTCCACCCTAATTCAGTTGAGGAAACTGATAAGCAGCTGTAAAAATAAAGTATAAAACATTCTCTCCCATTCAAATTGGTGGCACAGTTTGCACTTAAAAAAAAAAAAGAGGCCAGGAGGTTGTTCTTTTCCATTTTTTAAAAAGGTGACAGACCAAAACACAGTTAAGCAACCATACATACTGCAAGGTGAATTTGTACACCCATTAGCTTGAATGTAGTTCATATGTTTGTACGTAAATATTTAAAACTTTGCTTTATCAACATTTTAACACATTCACAAAAGTAGAGAAACTAGTACAATGAACTCCATATGTACTCAACACCCAGCTTCAATGATTATCAACATAAATGCATTCCATTTTAGTGTTCTTATAATAAAACACAAAATCTAGCTGTGAGACTATACCCATGTATAACATTTAATTTGTTATAATACATAATAATTTCTTTAGAGTTTTTGGTCAAAAAGAATAAAACTTCACAAATTCTGACTAATTGGCTACAACCCTATCCAAACTACTGAAAAAGCTGCATTATACACTTTTTAAAAGGCAGTTTTATCATTTGCAAGATGAAGAGTATCATAAAAGCATTGCCAACGAGAGGTCCTGTCAGATTTGCCTTAATAAACACATACACAAATGGGAACTGTAAAATTAATTATCTTTGTACTCAAATAGGTGCTTCTAGAGTAATTAAAGATGTATTAATCAGCTTGGGTTGCCATAACAAAATACCATAGACTACGTGGCTTAAACAATAGTAATTTATTTTCTCACAGTTGTGGAGGCTGGAAGTCTGAGATCAAGGTGCCAGACAGTTGGATTCTGGTGAGGGCTCTCTTCCTGGTTTGCAAACAGCCACCTTCTCTCTGTGTCCTTACATGGCAAAGAGAGACCAAGTTCTCTGATACCTCTTAAAAAGACACTAATGCCATCAAGAGGGCCATTACATAGAGGGTTAAAGCTACAACATGTGAATTTCAAGGGAATACAATTCAGTCCATAGCAAAAGACAAGTTTTTTCCTTCATGTTTAAAAATCCTTATTTCGTCATAAAATATAATTAGGTAGACATTATTTACTTGCCTGGCAAACCATTTTTCTTCATGATGCAAATACAAACTTGAGACAAGTTCATAACAAACATCACAAATTCCTTATTAGATAAATTTTTTGAATAGGCTTCACAGCATATGAAATAACTAGTCAGTACCTGCCACTGTTTCTCTTCTCTCTGGGGATATATTTTCCCTGAAATAAACTGATAAGGGACAACATGGGTTTGAATCGTGCAGGTCCACTTATACATGGATTTTCTTCTGCCTCTGCCACCCTGAGACAGCAAGACCAACCCCTCCTCTCCCTCCTCCTCCTCAGCCTACTCAATGTGAAGATGAAAAGGATAAAGACCTTTATGATGATCCACTTCCACTTAATAAATAGTAAATATATTTTCTCTTCCTTGTGATTTTCTTAATAACATTTTCTTTCCTCTAGCTTACTTTATTGTAAGAATATAGTATATAATTAATATAACATAAAATATGTGTTAATCTATTAACATATAAACTATTTATGTTAGCGATAATGCTTCCTATCAACAGTAGGCTATTTGTAGTTTAGTTTGGGAGGAGTCAAAAGCTACATGTGAATGTTTGACTACAGAGGGGTTGGCATCTTTAAGCCCCCCATTGTTCAAAGGTCAACTGTAGTAATGGGCAGGTAGGCTTTCTGGGTCTTCCCTTGGCCCTAAAAATTGGAACAGGTTGAGAGGAGATACCTGCTATTACTATAGTCTAGTTTGGAATTTATACATAATTATCATATCTTATTTAATAATGTTCAATATAAAGACTAAGATCTTTTAAAAGTAATCTGGGATGAAACCTTGCTTGTGTTTTTCTAAAGATCAGTAATTTGTGCTCGCTTCAGCAGAACATATTCTAAAATTGGAATGATACAGAGAAAATTAGCATGGCGCCTGTGCAAGGATGACACGCAGATTTGTGAAGCATTCCATATTTAAAAAAAAAAATCAGTATTTTTTTTATTGACAGAAATTAGGATGCTTACCAAGAGACCTGGAAAAATATCAGGCTCTCAAAATTCCCCTTGAATTTTCAAGGGAGTAGTTCATTATTCTACTCCTGGCCTAAGTCATGGTTCTTGTGGACGGCCAGCTATTGGTGGCTGAACTCTCCCACAAAGGTGACCCCACTAGAGAAGTGAAGTCATCATTGCAGAGCACTGTTGAGAACTCACCTTGGGATACTAAGGGGCATCAGTGCTCTTTTTAAGGACTCTCTGGAGATGAAAGTGCTTTAGGAAACAGGGCCAAACCTTGTGAACTAAGAACAAAAAGAAAGGCACTTTGTGAAGGGTATTTGAGTTGCCAACACCTTGAGATATAACTTAAGAATGATCTGTAACCGACCATATGATATCTTATCTTGACATTTTCCTGGAAGTTAGAAGCATATATTGAAAATAATAATGCTTAGGTTGAGGAGTAGCACAAATTAACTGGAATATAGCTCATTATTATATATGTCCGTATTACACTTAACATACTATATTTTTGCATGAGATCTAAGATTATGGGATTGGGAATTCAGGGAGTTCTGAGTCCAAATTCTGACTCCAACATTGGTAGCTGTGTGACCTCAGGCTAAATGTAAACCTCCCCATTTTTTTTTTAATCTATAAAATACAGATAATATTACTTAACTTCATTAAGTGGTTATAGGGAATAAATAAGACTATATATATAAATAGCTTGACATTGTGTTTGGTATAGAGTAAGAGCCAAATAAATGGTACTATTATTAGCTTAGCATAATTGAACTTCAGCAATTATAATTAACTACACTTGCAAAATCTGAGTAAAAGATTGCTTTACTTACTTATCTCAACAACCAGAAACACCTTCTCCAGGGGAGGGAGATATTTTTTAGAACTTTTCTCAGTGTTAGTTTGCATATCTTTGGGGTATTTTAAAAGGTGCTAAGCAGTTTTTCTTAGCACTTTATAGTATCCTTCTGGTTCATAGGATTTTTGTAGCTTATTTGCCACTTACATAAGAAGCTCTGTCTTCTTTAAGTCTCGCTTTGCAGGAAATAGTGGGAATATTTACCAAGTACTTTTCAGAAGTAATATGAGTGGTAAGAAATTCAGGCCAGGTTCTGGGGATACATACACAATGCAACAACATAAATAAGGGGTCTCAATGTAATATACAATGCCACTAAAAATACTAGTTTACTTCCCCAGTGGTATATATTAAGAGAAGTTTCCTGAATGGACTCCTCTAACTATTGCAATCACAGTGATAAGACCAGCTTGAACTGTCAGTAGCCCTGGGATGTGCCAAATGAGACACTGGCCTCTATTTCTCATTTATGGTGAGGAAAGCAGTGTTTGCTTTAGTGAGTGTGAAATTCACCTGCAGATTTCAAGGGGAAAAATAGAGACCAAAGATTAAATGAGAAGATAAGAAATCTTTCAGTAAAACAATTAATAGAGCAAATAGACAACCTACAGAATGGGAGAAAATATTCGCAAGCTACACATCCAATAAAGGGCTAATAACCAGAATTTAGAAAGAACTCAAGCAAATCAGCAAGAAAAAAACAAACACCCCTATTAACAAATGGGCAAAAGACATGAACAGAAGCTTCTCAAAAGAAGAAACGTGAAAAAATGATCAACGTCACTAATCATTAGGGAAATGCAAATTAAAACCACAATAAGATATCACTTTACTCCAGGTAAAAAGGCATTTATCAAAAAGTCCAAAAACAATAGATGTTAGCATGGATGCAGAGAGAAAGGAACGCCTATACACTGTTGGTGGGACTGCAAATTAGCACAACCTCTATGGAAAACAGTATGGAGATTCTTCAAAGAACTGAAAGTAGACCTATCATTCAATCCAGCAATCCTACTATTGGGTATTTACCTGAAGAAAAAAAAAGACTTTTCATCAAAAAGACACTTGCGCTTGAATGTTTATTGTAGCACAGTTCACAATTGCAAAGATGTGGAATCAACCCAAGGGCCCATCAATTCATGAGTGGATTAATACAATGTGGTATATGTACACCATGGAGTACTACTCAGCCATAAAAAAGATGAATTAATACCTTTTGCAACAATCTGGATGGAATTGGAGACCTTTCTCCTAAGTGAAGTGTCTCAAGAATGGAAAAATAAACACCACATGTACTCACTATTAAATTAGAACTAACGATGAGCACACGTGTGCACAGAGGAAAGTAAAACTCGGTGGAAATCAACGAGGGAGGAGGAGGGGGAAGGGGAGGGGCAAAAACCTACCTAACAGGTACTATGAACACTATTTGGGTGATGAGCACACCTTTAGCAGGGACTCAAGCATTACAAAAGTGATCTATGTAACCTATAACATTTATACCCCCTTAATATTTTGAAATTAAAAAAAATATTGTGAAGTGGTGATACAAAAATGACACTTTTGAGTCCTATTTCCCACCAGTGAGGTCCCTGGGAACAGTGGGTCAGATTAAGACAGAGGAAAAATGTGCCAGAAAATAAAAGTGTAAGTCTTGCTTTGTGATCTCCTTGCTTACTGCAAAATTTTTCTGAGTATTAAGAACTATGAAGGGGTGTTAGAAAATTCTGTATTTATGAATGGTGTAAATCAAATTTTACTAATTGAATTCTAAAACAGGGGGGTGATTAGAAAATTATGGAGTAAAATGCTTTGTCAGTGTGAAGCCTTGCCAGCTGCAGCAGTTGGTGTCATAATATGTCCCTGGGTAGAATTACGGTGTACTGGTGCCAGCAGTGTCCCAGTTAATCAGATTTAGTAGGATACTGGACAACCATGCAAGCTTGGTGGGCCTGCGACTGTGTGTTACAGGAGATATCTTGAGGCTCCTTCATCCTAAAGGCCACACAGTGTTTCCCAATCCTGAGTACTAGAATAACCCCTTCTAAAGGTAAATAAAAATCCTCCACTGATTCTTACATTTACTTACATTATTTAAATTATTTTTAGTGTAATGTTCCCTTAAAGTACACAAAAATAAAACCAAGTACCAACTCCTAATATTTATAGTTCTTATAAACCAAAGGCTTTTTTTCAGATTAAATTTAAACAGAACTATGGAGCCAGTGATATTTAAATTGACAATACTAATTTAATGAGATGGATGATGTTATTTTGCTGAACTGAATAACTGATTACAATGTATAAAGATGATATGGGTTGTCTCAGGGCAGATTCTTTTGAATTTGGTGTATTTATAAAACTACCTCTCTCAACTTTTCTTTATTAATACCATTGTATTAATGAAGGTAATCTAATAGTTCAAATAAAGAACTATAGATTAGCATCGTTCACATACTATGGCCAACTCTTCTTTTCTCATCTGCCAGGGACCACTGGGGAATGCTGCTATGCCATGCCAATTTGATCACAAACACAACGCAAACATGAGCAAAATCATGAAGCAGCACTCATTTATAAAGTTATCATCTTGTTCTTTATGAAAATGTTCTATGTAGCCCTTAGCCACACATAGCTCTTGAGCACTTAAAGTGGACTAGTGCAATTGGGGACAGAATTTTCAATAAATTTCAATTTAAATAGCCAATTGTGGCTAGTGGGCACTGTGTTGGATAGTGTAGAATCCTAGTTCGTATATTTATTATTCTTTTTGTACATTATCATGGAAATAAAATCACTAGCTGTGTGAGTAGGGCAATGTATTTAACCTCCATGCCTTTAACTGTAAATTGGGGACAATGAGATATAACGCATTTAATCACTTAGCACAGTGCCTGGACAGGAACAACACTCAATCTCTAGGGTTGCCAATGGGTGATAGGCTGGAGGGAGGGTTTGCCCCCTTTCAAAATTTCCATCACTGTTCCCTCGAGCCACCTCTAGGTGTGATTATTCTTTGCAATGCACACTTGACATTTTCTCTATTTTATGAGAAGTGTTACTAAAGGCATCATTGGACAATGTTGCTATTTTTAATAATCTATAACAGTCAAACTAAGTAAAGACAGTGCATTTACCATGCAAATGTAGCTGCGATTAGTCACCCACCACCCATCCTCAGCCTTCCAATTAGACTGCCCACCCCATTCCCCACAGTGAGCTGCCAGTGATCTCAATAACTGTCCTAGGTGCATCACACAGCCAAGGTGTTTAGGACCTCATTTTAATTTCTCTGGAAAACGGGAAGCCCAAACTACTTTCGAGTTGTAGTGAACTATTAAGAAATAGGCTATGTCACACTATTTATTGCCTCTGCTTCTCCTCCTGCAGGGGAAGCTCTTCCAACCCCCACACCCAATTTACAACCCCATTTTCTGCCCAGCAAACACTCTGCATCATTTTCCAGAATCTGTGTGAGCGTCACCTCATCTATAGAACATTTCCTGACCCTCCCAGATAAAACGTATCTCCTCTATGCTTCCCCTCACCCTGTACCTTACACGGACTTCCATCACAGCAACCATAATTTTTCACATTTGTTTTTACCTTATGTTATGGATTGAATTGTGTCCCCTCTACCCCCAAAGATATGGAGAAGTCCTAACTCCTAGCACCTCAGAATGTGCCTTTATTTGGAAAGAGAGTCTTCGCAGATGTAATTATATAGTTAAGATGAGGTAATACTGGAGTAGGGTAGGCCCTTAATCCAATAGGACTGGTGTCCTTATAAGAAGAGAAGAGACAGGGACGTAGACATGTAAGAGGAGAATGCCATGTGACAATGGAGGCAGAAATTGAAGATGTGCAGCTGTAAGCCAAGGAACGCCAAGAATTGCAGAGAAAACAGCAGAAGCTCAGAGGAGGCAAGGAAGGATTCTTACCTACATCTTTCAGAGGGAGCATGGCCCTGCTGACACCTTGATTTCAGAATTCTAGTGTTAAGAACTTTTTTTTTTGAGACAGAGTCTCTGTTGCCCAGGCTAGAGTACTGTGGCATCAGCCTAGCTCACAGAAACCTCAAACTCCTGGGCTTAGGCAATCTTCCTGCCTCAGCCTCCCAAGGAGCTGGGACTATAGGCATGTGCCACCATGCCCGACTAATATACATATATATATATATATATATATTTAGTTGTCCAGCTAATTTCTTTCTATTTTTTAGTAGAGACAGTGTTTCGCTCTTGCTCAGGCTGGTCTCGAACTCTTGAGCTCAAACGATCCTCCCGCCTCGGCCTCCCAGAGTGCTAGGATTACAGGCATGAGCCACCATGCCCGGCCCAGAACTTTGAGACAGTAATTTCTTTAAGCCACTCAGTTTGTGGAACTTGGTTAAGGAAGCCCTGGGACACTAATACACATAACTAGACCATAAGCTCCTTGAGGACAAAGACCTTGCTTGATTTATTTTTTCGTTCTTGGTAGTTCTTGCAGTGTCTGAACCAATAAGAGGGGTAAAAAAAACCTTGTTGGATGGATGAATAAATGAACACAATACCTGTCCCTCTGCCTTAATCTGGTCTCAGATTGGAACTGCAGAACAATCACTTTAACTATATTCAATGCTGATGCATATGGCCACACAGGCTAAGCACTGCATGATTCCAGAGTTGTGCAATGTGGTGACCTTCAATTATTTATCACTGGATAATTTCATCTTCATAAAGAAAGTCAACAGAATAGTGAAACTCCATGCCATCTGTTAGAAAAACCACTACAATTGTGAGATTCAGCTCTTACTCTGCCAAATAGCAGAAGCCATAAATAATGATCCTCTAGATCAGGGATGGGTAAACTACAGACCTCTAGCCAAGTCCAGCCTGCTGCCTGTTTTTGTACCAATCAATAAAGTTTTACTAAAACACAACCACGCTCATTCATTTACATATTGTCTGTGGCTGCTTTAGTGCTACAATGAGTGCTGAGTGGTTGTGGTTGATAGTGGTTGTGATACAGCCTGTAAAGCCCACAATACTTATTAATATTATCTAGCCCCTTATAGAAAAAGTTTGCCAAGCCCTGCTCTAGATAATATAAATCGATATACATTGCCAGAATGTTTCATATTAAGTGATAAAAATCCCACCTTGAAACTGAAATCACTCATTTTATCACACTTTGGAAGATTCTACACTACTAGTGTTAATGTAGGCATGCCAGAAAGAAAATTATATGTAGAAAATAATTTATTTCTTCCTCAAAATGAGAGCCAGGGTTAAAAAAAAAGAGTGTGTGAGTTTATTTATGTGTGTATGTGAACAGGGAGATGTAGGTGGAGTAAATTCCAAGCAAACATAGCATATGCAATTTATACGATTAGGTGCTCTATACAGGGAACTTTTGAACTGTGTCCAGCTACTCAAATTGGAGAGAAGTGAGAAATCGAGAAATGGATAGAGACCTATTATGAAGTCCAGGAGGAGAAATGCTATTCAAATGTTTATGAGAAAAGTGCTGCCTGAAGTTTTATTCCTTCTGGAAGGCATTGTGGAAAGTCTTAGGTCTTTCCCGAGAGGTCCCTTATGCATCAAGTATATGCTTGCCATTTAATCCCATCACCCAGGCCTCAACTGATTGGGCCAAGACTGGACACCTGATCCACAGGTCAAAGGCCTATGGAATGGCCTGGTACAGGGCTCTGCCCAGTAGGGGTGGATGCCGGCCACACCAACCACACGCTCTGTCTCAGTAAGTTTAAACTGGAGACATATGGGGACAGTCAGCAAATCTATGTATCAAGATCAGCCAAAGCAGAAACAGCATTGCACTGTAATTGTCACCACAATCCAGGACAATTGTTATCTAAGAGATAAGTAGAAAACCTGGTCACAAAAGTAACACTGTGTCCTGCATGATGTTGCCATTTCCAGAGGTCTGATTGTGCCACAGGGGCTGTGCCATTACCCAGGGCCCAGTTCATTCCATTTTTATGTTACTGTTCAAGGATGGGTTTAGTTCATGGTCAGCTCAGTTTCCCTATTTTATCACTTCAACCACGCTCTTCCCATCCTCTGTTCCCATATATTTGTTTGTCCCTTATCTGCAGCTGCCTTGCAAACTCAGCTGCCTTGCAAACTCTTATAACCAACCCAGGCATGCACTTCTCTGCTCCTATGTGTGGGTAGTTTAGAGCTGTGGAAAAATATACTATCCAGCCACTGTGTATCAACCATGCATTATAAATGCATGGTTTCCAACCTCAGCAGGACCTGCTTGTATATTTGGAAGTTCCTTTATTTGTCTATATGCGACTCCCTCTCCTGTTCCTCACGGCTGATACTGTAAAGCTTCAACATTCCCCAGGCTTTCGTTTCCATGGACCACCCTCCATCCTACCTCAGAGAAAACAGAGGTATCAGGACTCAGTGTCCAGACCCTGCAACAACTTACATAAACCTACATTCTTTCCTTCCTGCTTTCATATTCCTAAGGAAAGATAAAACTTCTTCTGGTCAAAACTAATCTCTCTACCAGTGCTCCAAATTCCAACATCTTCTATTCTTGATTCCAACCCTGGCCCTATGCAATATTCCCTCTCATTCCCAGATCTGCCATTTCTCCCATGTCCATGGTTTCTTTCCTAAAGTATATGTATGTCTCCTCTCTCTAAAAGCCCTTTTCTGACCCTTCATAATCTACTGGCTGTCATCTGATTGAACCCATTCATTTTAAGGCTGCTCACCTTAAAAGGTATAAGAAAGTCTGGTCAACATGGAAAACTGAGGTGATTTGCTTCTATCTGATCAAGTCTGAGCATATAGAAATACTACTTAAAATATAATAAACTTTTAAATTTTAAATAAATAACTGAGTTCAAATTGAGTAAGATGTATCTCCAAGTCCTAGAAATGAAAGAAGTTCTGAAAATCAGAATGAGAGGGAATAAAAAGTGAACGGCTGCTGGGATGCTGGAGCCTGGACTAGGCCTTCATGGATGGGAGCTGGTGTTCCCACAGCAGCACGAGGAGCACAGTGCAGGTTTTAGGATCTGTGTTGAGGGGAGTGGGCCTCAGCTACCTACACCCAGCCCTGAATCTCAAAGGTCCACACCATTTGGGAAATGGGAGCTACAGAATTCCTCCAACCAGCCTCTGGAAATGTTAGCAAAGCTGGTTATCTGCCCAAGGCAATGTGTGGAAAATGATTTACCAATGAGAAAGCAGAACCAAGGGCCATCCTACCAATGAAGGGAGTATCAGGCCTGAACTCATACCTCCCACGTGGTTCCATGATCCTAGCTGAGGTATTAACATGAGAATTTGTCCAGATCCTGTGATACTCATGGGACTTCTGCAGAAACAAATGCAAAACTGCCCCATAGGGACATTCCTATAACCCAGGGCATGTGGGACTATCCTCAATGAAGATGAGTTCATAATAGGAACTTATAAACTAGGCAAGAAAACAAATTATTTCAAGAGCACACACAATTCATGAGGATTTGTACTCCTTGAATCAGAAATACTAGCCCAATTTGAAAGATACTTCAAAATGTTTAAAGATATAAAGGAAATAAAGAATATTTCCTTGTTAAAAAGGAAAGATGAAGGAAAAATAGAACCCATTAGGCAATACTGGCTGGGTGTGGTGGCTCACACCTGTAATCCTAGCATTCTGGGAGGCCGAGGTGGGAGGATCATTTGAGCTCAGGAGTTCGAGACCAGCCTGAGCAAGAGCGAAACACTGTCTCTACTAAAAAATAGAAAGAAATTAGCTGGAAAACTAAAAAATATACACATAAAAAAAATTAGCCGGGCATGGTGGCACATGCCTGTAGTCCCAGCTACTCGGGAGGCTGAGGCAGAAGGATCGCTTGAGGCCAGGAGTTTGAGGTTGCTGTGAGCTAGGCTGATGCCATGGCACTCTAGTCTGGGCAACAGAGTGAGACTGTGTCTCAAAATAAAAAAAAAAAAGAGCAAAGGGGTTTAAAATAAATTTTAGAAAATAAAAATATAGTTTTTGAAGATTAAAACTCAGCAGTTGGGTTTAATAGTAGTCTAGACATAGCTGAAGAGAGAATTCATGAATTATCTAAGAAATGCAGCTCAGAAAGAGATAAAGGGATAATGTGAAAAAGGAGTTGAGAGGCACGGAAGATAGAATGAAAGAGTCCAAGATGCATCTAACAGAGTTCCAGAAGGGGAGTGTGTGACAGTCATTATTGGTGACTTCCAGATATTTTCTGCTCTCCTTCTATACACATGAGATATTTGTACTTCCTCACCACCTGGAAGTTAAGTGTGCCATGTGACTTACTTTAGCCAATGCAAGTGGAAGTGATACGACTCAATGCATAATTCATCACACTCTTTTTCTTTTTAACTTCTGCACATTCCAGGTGGTGGTTATTCTATTGACTGGATCTCAGCGTAAGGACAACACAGGGCAGAGACCACCAGTCAACCCTGAATGGAAATGTATAATAGGTATGAGGAATAAACCTTGTTTTAAATTATAGAGATATTGGGATTGTTTGTCCTACAGCATAACACAGCCTACCTTGACTGTTATAGGGAAAATGGCAAGCAGAGAAAGAGATGTCATTTAAAGAGCTAATGAATAAGAATTTTCCAGAATTGAAAAAAGATATGAGTCTTTGGATTAAATGAGAATATTGAGCCTCAAGTAAAACAAATAAAAACAAATCCACAATCAGACACATAATAATGAAACTGCTAAACATAAAAGCATACTTCATCTCGTTAAATCCTCATAACAATTCTATTATGTAATATTATTCCTGTTTTATATATGAAGAAGCCAAATCTCAGTTTTATGGCTTCAGAGAAAGTAAGGTATAAAAGAAGAATTCAAACCAAAATCTACCTTCCAAAACCAATCCTTTTTCAAACCTCATTTATTAATAAAATCTCATTTTCACTTTACAACATCCCCATAAAACAAATCTTATTTTCCTATTTTATAGATAAGAAAACAGGGGCTTATAAATGTTAGCTCACTTGTCCAAGCACATAAAACTAGTAAATGGCAGGGCTTGGGTTTGAACTCAAGTCTTGTTGGCTTTAAAGCCCAGACACTTTTCCCTATGTTATATTGCCTTCTACAGTTTCTCTGGAATTTAGCTTACATATTTTTATCATTAATTTTTTCTGCATTTAATCTCCAACCATAGTGGTCTTCCTGCCACTTCCAGAATATATCACTATGCTCCAGTCTCAAAGCCTTTGCATTTACCATTCTTACTGTCTAGAAGGCTTATTCCCCAAACAGCACAAGGACACTCAAATTATGCAGGTTCCAATTCAAGTTCTGTTCTGAGAGGCCTTTCCTGCCTACCCTTATCACTAATGTTCTATCCCCTTACCCTGCTTTATTTTCTTCGTGGTATGTATTATTATCTGGCATTATAAATAATATGTTTATGTCTGTCTCTCCCTCTAGTTAAAGCTCCATGAGAGCAGATTCTTTACTTTGTTCTATTTCCTCAGTTGCTCAATAAATATTTGTTGAACGAATGAATGCATGAATGAACAGATGAACCACAGAGTACCTGTGCTTAGCCCTATTGAACCTCCTAAGAATCACATGAAGCAAATACCCTGGGAACACAGGAGGAAGCACATCTCATCACAAAGCAGGGCTGGGTATGAGGTAGCCTAGTGGCAAATTCAAGACATTAACTACATCCCTGCCTTTTAATTCAGAGAACATCAAATGCTTTTTACTTTAAATGGACCCACACAGGGTCATGTGAAGAGATTTGCTTACCCACCTTTGATCACGCAGCCTGATCCCTTACCCCTAATACCTTAGTATTCACTCATGGAGTCAGAAGTACTTCTTTCTATGAAAGAACAAGTCCACAAAAGGCCGCTATTCACTCTCCACCATGCATGCACCTATCTTTTCTCCTTTTCTTTCCCTTTCTACTCTTTCACATGGCAACAGCCCTGTGAGGTATTACGACCTCCCCTTGATCTCATTTCATAGATAAGAATACCTCAGCTCAGAGAGGCTGAGAGACTTACCCAAGATCACAGAGCCAGTAAGTGCCTAAGTGTGTGTTTGAACTCAGATGGGATGGATGGTGTTATGGGTTGAATTGTGTCTCCTGACAAAAGACATGTTGAAATTCTAGCCATTCAGTATCTCAGAATGTGGCCTTATTTGGGAATAGGACAGTTGCAGATGGAAGTAGTTAAGATGAGGACATACGGGAGTAGGGTGGCCCCTAATCCAATATGACTGGTGTCCTTATAAAAAGAAAACCATGTGAAGAGACAGGGACACAGGGAGAGCACCACATAATGGTGGAAGATTAGAAGCCAAGAAGCACCAGAGATGGCGGGCAAAGGCAAGGAAGGACTCACCAACAGGTGTCAGAGGGAGTATGATTTTGGACTTCCAGCTTCCAGAACAGACAATACATTTGTGCTATTCAAAGACACTCAGTTTGTGGTACTTTGTTATGGCAGCCCTAGGAAACTAATGCAGATGGCAGAACCATCCTTCCTCTATGCCATACCGTCTTAGATATTTAGGACAGGCTTATATGGCCTGAGCAGAGAAAGAATGTGTGCTGAAAGGGTCTGGAGACTTCATCTGAAATCACGAAAATAGAACCAGAAAGTACCTAAACCGTTTTACCCACATCATGATATCCATGAATATAAAGAAGTAAGCTCCCCAGTTGTTCTAAGTATACGTTAGTTCACCAGGAAGAGACCACAGGAAAAATTAAGTATTCCCCTTGGGTGCCTCCTCATCATGTGTTTGTTGTTGCCTACCTCCCAACTCCCAAATTCAGGGTGATACCTAGGGACCTCCCTAATTATATCCAAGACACTTTCCTCTTCTGTTCTTTTTTCTTCTCCCCACCCTCTTCCCCCAACAACCCAACAACCACTATTGTTTTACCTGGTTTACCCTGGTTTTGCTTTAAATCAGGCAGTGGCATTCAAAAGCATTTCTTTAATCCCACTGGAAAAAAACAGAGCACCAAAATATCTAATCCCTGCTCTACCACTTCCATCCACATGTATTCCCTTGATAATGTTATAACTCTCCCTTGTGCCGCTGTTAAGGCAGAAAGCTGGGGGCGGGGAAGGCAGAGAGAGACAGGATCTGTGTCACAAGGAGAGGAATCGAGAGGGTAAAAGGGAACAGGAGAGTAGACATGGAGGGTCACCAGCCTTTCCTCCTCAAGTAGATGTTCTGAAGCCTCTTGACCCTTGGGAAATATAAGTGTTTTCTAATGTTTCCTTGCCTTCTGCTCCTAATCTCTGGTATTCTGGTTTTTAGAAGTGAAAAAAATATTTTGATTTAAGCCATATGGCCTTTTCCTCCTTACACTGGAGCTGTAAAAAACTCATAGGGGCAGGTGTGGAAAGCAGTGGCAGAAGGGTGGGTGGGTACATAGGGTCTGTGTGTGTCTATAGCTTGTGCAGTTCTGTAGCTATGGCAACCACATGCAATGCCACTTGCATAGCATCATAACATGGCCCTAGAGTTACCCCAGCTCCTCAACTATTCCTCTTCAATGCACTATCTGTGCTGCTGTTTCCTAGCTACCATAGCTCTGTTATTTATTTATTTTTTTTGAGGTCGTGCTTAAGTATTGTTTCTGCCTGCTATGCTTGTTGTCACTACACCTTAGTTCATCTGATAGCAAAACTAGATAGCAAACCAAAAACTCATTTTTACAGATTTTGTTCATTGTTAACAATTGTCTATACTTAAACACATCAAGTTAGAAAGATTCTTGAGACCGTGGTCTGGATGAGATGACCACCTGAGACTTTTTCTAGTTCTGAAGGTCCATGCTGGGCACTGTCAGAGCTAATGATACTGTCAGTTGATTGCCTGTCTACTGAAGATTTTTTTTTTTTTGCCAGTTGTTACAATTTCCCGACAACAGTAGCAGTAAAATTAAAGTAAAATTTATTATTGCAATATATGTAAATATATTATATCCTATGAAGCTTGTACACAAGTAATTTATGCATCTGTACCCCATAAAAGAAAGCTGCATTGTGTTAATTCTGAGAATATATACACAAATGGTTTCCTTTATTTATTGTTAAAAAACAATCCCCAAATTCTCAGAAATATTTCTGCTGTAATTAAATTTAAATGTTTTTTTAAAAAAATTCATGGGAGCTGGTAATTTATTATATTCATATTTTAGTTTCCTTATGTTTAGTCATTAATTGTGGTATCACAAACAGCTGAGATTTAAAGCCCTTCACCATCCTGGGCCCAAATAGAAGCAAGACGTCAACACCCATAAGTTATGAGCAGTCTCCCAAAGGGACTCTAATACAAAATACACTTATAATTGAATTAACTTGGGAGAGGATTCTGGGAAGATGACAGCATCAGCAGCATAGTTTTTCATTCCCTCCGAATCCTTGCATCAAAACAGAGAGAACAACTGGATAGCAAAACCAAAAATCCATGAACGACATTTACCACAAAACTAGGTGACAAGTTATCCCCACAAAATGCAAGTGGGTGGAGACAAACCACCAATAGCCACAGAGGATGATGGTACCAGTGCCTATCTGGGAGAAAGGATAAGGAAGCTGCATCTGATGGGCCTAAGAACAGGAGGACCAAAAAGTAGCCAATAGGTATTCACCAAAGGGAGGGCAGGCCTGTCTGAGAACAGCAGCTGAAACTGGTAGGGATTTTGACCAATACGAATGTCAAGCCTGTGGGAAAAAGGTCTCGAGACTGCAGCAGTCTTGCTCCTGTGAATCTCAAAACAGCCCTGCCAGGGCTCATTTGCAGGGCAGAGACTAACATTAAGGAGAAGCTGCTTGGAGTGGAATAAAAACTGAATAGGATATGGACAAAAGATGAGGGAAAGAAAAGCTCTGTATCAAATGGTGAAATATCATGAAGCAAGCTGCCTTATTTTCTAACACTCCTCCAAATCAACAGAGGGAGTTTTGTGAAGTACGAAAAGCTTTCCTCAATGCCACTTTATAACAAAAGTTCAGAAAAATAAATTTTACATTGAAAGAAGCAACAGAAAAAAATCAAGGCCACATAATCTTTACAGGGAAACAAAAAAAAGAAACAAGGAGCTAAACAACATTCCTACAGGCAATACCCACAAAATAGACAAAAATTGTAACCTACTATTTCTAAATGAGATATGAGATTAAAAAAATTAAGATAATAATACAAGATATGAAATAACAGAAATAAGAATTAGAAACTCAGAAATGAAAAGACAGAACTCAGGAAATAATTAGAACTAAAGCAAAAATAATGTAAGAATGAAGAGTAAGCTAGAAAGAGAATAAGAGCAAATAAATTCAACAGTAGTGTCTAAAAAGAAATGGATGAAAAAGAAGAAAATCTTTAATATTTATATTTCAATTCAGAAAGAGACAAAGATTTAAGAGAAAATGACAAATATTGAAGAGTGACAAGATCGAAGTTATAGATAATAGAAGTCCTTAAAGAAGAAGAAAATAAAGGGAACAGAGCAAATACTAAAACTAGATTGAGGAAAACCTTTCAAGGCCGGGTATGGCGGCTCATTCCTGTAATCCTACAACTCTGGGAGGCCAAGTCGGGAGGATCGCTTGAGGCCAGGAGTTTGAGAGCAAGACCCATCTCTACTAAAAATAGAAAAACATAGCCAGGTGTGGTGGTGAGTGCCTGTAGTCCTAGCTACTCAGGAGGCTGAGGCAGGAGCACTGCTTAAGCCCAGGAGTTTGAGGTTGCAGTGAGCTATAATGATGCCATTGCACTTTATCCGAGAGCAACAGAGCAAGACTCTGTCTCAAGAAAAAAGAAAACGAAAAACTTTTGAATTGACACACAAAATATCCAGCATGATCAATTCTAGTAAAATTACTGGATTTAAAGTAAAAGAAAAAATTATTTGGGCCTCTAGAAAAAAGAATATATGACTTGTAAGTGAAAGAAAATTAGATTATCTTCAGATTTAATTTTTTTTAGATTGTCATCAGAAAATAGAGTAATATTGTACTATAACTAAGGAAAGGAAGTATGAGTCAAGTATAAGGGATATAGGCAAACTGTTATAAAATATGTAAGATCTCAAGGAATATTGTTCCCACGAGCTCTTCTTGAGGAATCTACTAGACAATGAGCATCAGACAACCAAAATGACCAGAGAGATCAACATAAGGACTAGTGGTGAGCATTAAATATAGTTACTGATACAACTAAGACTAAATGCGGGCTGAAAGGGAGAGTATGATATATAATGGCTGTGTGCTCTGACAATGTAGGTACAGTACAACTATAAAAATGAAGGAGAGCACATACAAAATAAAAATTTTAAATTATTTTATTACTCATATTGGAGGTAGTATTAGTATTGTCATTCTGAGATTGTTGTATGTGTGTAGTAGGAAATGAAACAAATGAATACTTGTGGGATATTCTCATTCTATAATTCCCCATCTCCTTGAGATAGGGCTTCCTGGTAAGGAAGAAAGGGGGTACTGATGGAATAGAGAAGAGGTTAAAAGAAAGCTCTATTGTCTTGAATTTGAATTGGCAGTATCAATATAAACTCATGAAGTATTTCATCTTTAAATTTATTTGTGTGTATGCGTGTGTGTTCACATTTCCTTTTTCTGCCCATTAAAAATACCATCCATTCTCTCTGTCAAAAACAATGACCAGCCATCAAAAACAACACCCAACCCAGCAGCAAGGAACATCCCTGACCCCTAGAATATGACTTTGAAATATCATTTCTCATTAAAAGAAATGAAGGCATTTTGGGGAAATGGCTGATTCCAGGACTGGTAGGAAATGTACAAAATGAACCATTTGTCAAACTAGATAGCTAGGAAGTTATCAAAGATTACCAGGGTTGCGCCAAAAGTACAAAGGGTCCAAGATAAAGAAGCCCCCCCCGGCCAAAGATGGGGCAATTTGAGTTTAAATAATAATAATTTCAATAAATTAAAAGCTATGAAATATATTTAAACCCATGAGTTAAGAATGAGACTTCCAATAGAGAAAATGCTTACCTATGAAGGATAATAGAGAAATAATTTGTTATTTTGAAATATGGCAAATAAAGGGAAAGAATCATAGATTTATCCTGCCTTTTCTATATGAACTATACCACCGAGTAACCAAATAGTAAATGAGGAGAAGTGTCTTTTGCAACAGTTTTTTAACTAAAAAATGAAAAAGAAAAGATAGAATTATAATATCACCATTTTGTAATCCAATGAATTTAAAGATATAAATATTAAGCATCAACAGCTGCTAATATCATGAAAAGATAAGTAACCTGACATTATGGGTTTTTGTTGTCTTGCCAGACACCAATCTCTTGGCAACATCCCCTAAAAAGAAACACCAAATACCACGTAGCTCCTATAGTTTTGCCAGACACTTTGGAAAGGAATGAAACCTGAGTCTGATCCAGTCTCTGGATCTAGCAGCCAAATTTCAGGAAATACAGAGAACAGAGGAACATGCTATATCTCACCACAAGTGTGCAATCAGCAACTTTCAGACCATGGGAAACTCTCCAGTTCAAAGAACCTGATAAACTGTAAGGAAAAAAATAAAAATAAAATAAAGGATAGAGGAGAACCTATAATTTAAAAGGGAATTTAAAAGCATATAACATTTTTTAAATGGACAAGATTAAACTGTAGTATCTAGTGATGCACATTTGAGTGATAACAGTTATAAAAGTGCAAGAAGGTGATTACTATAAAAGTCAGGACAATGGTTACTTATGGGAGGAGAGGGGCTTGTGACTCAAATTGGACACATGGAAGGGGATTCTAGACTGGGGGGAGGGGTAAAGTTCTATTTCTTGATCTTAGTGGTATTTCCAGGATATTTGCTTCATAAAAATTCATTTAACTATACATTTTATGTTATCTTATGTATCTTTGTTTTATTTTACATTAGAAAGATTTTTTTGAGAAGACAATATCAAGCTTTTTAAATTTACATTTTCAAAATTTACATTCTGTTGATGTACAATTCTGATAAATATTAACAAATACACATAGTCATATAATCATAGTCAACCCCTGTCCCCACTCCAAATCCTGGCAACCATTAAACACACCTATACTTTTGCTTTCTAGAACATCATATAAATTGAATCATACAGTATGTAATCTTTTGAGTCTGGTTTCTTTCACTTAGTATAATGCTTTGAGATCCATCCAAAGTTAGCAAACTTAGCAAATTTTTTTTTTTTTTTTTGCTAAATAGTATTCTATTGTGTGGATGCAGCTCAGTTTGTTTATCCATTTACCAGAAGGACATTGGGTTGTATTAAATTTGGGGTAATTATGAATAAAGCTTCTATAAATATTTACAAATTTTTATCTGAATATAGATTTTATTTCTCTTGGATAAATACCTAGAAGTGAAATTTCTGGCCCATAGGTTAAGTATATGCTCAGCTTTATAAAAAAACTGCCAAACTATATTCCAAAGTGGCCTACTATTTTGGATCCTTAAAGGCAATGTATGAGAGTTCCAGTTGCTCTGCATTTTTGCTGGCACTTGGTATTGTCATTTTTTAAGCCATTCTAATAGATGTATGGTGGTATGTTATTGCAGTTTTAATTTGCACTTCCTTAATGATTTTCATGTGTTAAGCACATGAAAGTATGCTCATTTGCCATCTGTATATCTTCTTTGGTAAAGTCTTTGGCTCATTTTATAAGCACATTATTGGTTTTCTTACTGTTGAGTTTTTGAGAGTTTTTTTACTGTCCCTTCTCCATTGAATTGTTTTTGTACCTTTGTCAAAAGTCGATTTGCCATATATTGGTGGGTCTATTCTGGACTTTTTGTTTTGTTCCATTGATCTATGTATCTGTCCTTTCACCAGTACCATACTATCTTGAATACTGTAGCTTTATATTAAATCTTAAAATCAGGTAGTATTAATACTCCAGTTTTATTCTTTTTCAAAATTATTTTGGCTATTCTAGTTTCTTTGTCTTCCCATTTAAATTTTAGAAACAGGTTGTCAACATATACCAAAATAAAAATAATACTAATTGAGATTTTTAAAAATTAATTAAAGGAACTAAGTTTTTGTTTTATTACTATTTCTAAGTTAGTAGCTTTACTTCCATTTCTGGTTATGACTAACCTTTTTGTTGAGAACAATAAAATTTGGTTAAAACACAAAACCACAGCTTTTTCAGGACATCAGAGAGCAATCTAGGTAGTCAGAACTTTTGGATTATAAAGTTCTCAAGAAAAGGGAATAGCAGAGAAGTGAGTCCACTTTCTAATTGCAAATGCTTGCATTTGATGACTCCTAAGCTGCACATGTGTAGGGAGAGACACCGAGAAAATTAAAAACAGTTACTAAGAGGCTAAAAAACTGAGCAGAGATGTAAGTAGTTTAATGGTCCTTAATGGTCCTGGAAGACATAAGTTGGAGTTTAGAGTCCATCAAGCAGAAAGGACTTTGGTGAACAAATAAGATTTTAAATGGAGACCTCTGAAGAGATTATGCCCTAGAATTAAGAGCAAGCAAGACTTACCTGGACAAAGGTGATGTGCCCAAAGTCTATCTCGCTGCCAGAAAAACAAACTTTTATGTGGAGGATAATACCATTAACCAGAGGCTTATAATTTTTCATAGATGAGATTTGGCATTCAATATGTAAAAATTAGTAATGTCAAGAAACAGAACCAAATGATTGAAAATTAAGAGACAAAAGAGACCACGGAAGTAAACCTATAGGTAACAAACATCTTGACTTTTTAGCCACAGATTTTTAAAAATAACTGTGGCTAGTATGTTTAATGAATTAGATGAAGAGATGAGGAATTTCACCAGAGAATTGGGATCAATAAACAAGAGTTAATTGTAAATCATAAAATGGAAAAATATAATAACTGAAATGAAGAATTCAAAAGATTGGTTTAACAGTATTAGATCCAGCGGAAGAGATTAGCAAACTAGAAGATAGGTCAAATATTCAGATTGAAGCACAAAGAAAAAAGTGTGAAATATAGAGAAAAGAGTATAAGAAACATATGGGACATGATGAAAGATCTTATGTCATTGCCAATGATGTCCCATGAGGAGTGGAGGCAATGAATGTGGCATAAGCCATATTTGAAGAGACACTAGCCAAGAATTTCCCCCAAACTAACAGAAAACATTAAGCACAAATTCATGAAGCTCTTTGAATTCAATGCAAGGTAAATACAAAGAAAACTACATTTAGTCAAACCGATGAAAACTAAATGCAAATATAAAAATGTTAAAATTCGCCAGAGTTAAAAAAAAAAAGGCATCTTACCTTCAAATGAAGAGTCAGAGTGACAGCTAACTTTTCCAACAGAAATGATGGAAACCAGAAGAGCATAGCATCTTTATAGAGTAGGAAAAATTACTGCAAACTTAGAATTCTATACCCAGCAAAATGAAGGTGAAATGGAGGGGAACTTTATGCCTTCAAAAATGAATATGAAATAGAGACATTTTCATAAAAATAAAAACCTAGAGTGCTCATTATCAGCAAACATGTACTACATGAAATTATAGAAGAAATTCTTCAAATAAAAGTAAAAAGAATCCCAGCCAGAAGCCCAGAAATGCAGGAAAAAATAAAGAGCACCAGAAAAGGGATGTCTAAATTAATATTGATTGTTTAGAAGAACAATAATAATGTTATCTTGTGGTGTTTAAAAAGCTCTTCACCTGCAGTTTTATACAGCTAGATTAAACACAGCATGTATATTCTTGCCTCTGTGCTTTTGGTCTCTACCTTGCCCATCATTTGAGGCCAAGTTTATGTCATAATACCTTCAGGAAGAGGTCACTAGCCATTCCTTCATTTATGTCTCCTCTCTCACCCCTGTAACTCAGCACCATGTTTTCTAGGTCACTTATTTGGAACTTAAACTAAAACAAATTTTCATTCTCTTTTTCTTTTACTTTGTGTGCCTTGGGTTCTCAAATAAAGTATAAATTTAGGGACCTTCCAGTGTCTACTATAGGTTATACTATGTATTATAGTATATGCTCAATAAAATGGTGTTTGTTGAATAATTAAATTTGTTGGAGTATAAATTGGTAATGAGTGACTGACCTTGTTGTTTTCTAGGACAGAATCTTCTATCCATTCGTTAATAAATTGTTATCCTGAAATTTGATAAAGGCAACTACTATAAATATAAGCAAGAAAAGCTTTAACAAGGTCTTGGATGAAAGATTCATTAAGATTGGATGTTCACATTTCATTTTTAACCTTTGAAATTGATTTGATGTCTGTTTAATAAAATCTTTCTTGATACCTCTGTCAAATGTATAAGGCTAGTCAGAGTACATCACAGGTATGGCATTTATTTCATTCTTATGTGAGTCATTGTACTATTTGTGGATGCTAAAGAAATAAAAGGGACAGCCCTTGAACTCTCTAGAGAATGTAAAATCTAACTGGAGGCTAAAACATACACATGCAAATCCAAAGAAACATTTTAGTAATTTCAAGAAAATATGGTATAGTGTAGACTAAAGCTGCAATAGATAAGAAATTAAAAATAAAAAATGAACGCACTTGGGGCCAGGCAGAGTGTCTCACACCTATAATCCCAGCTCTTTGGGAGGCTGAGGTGGGAGGATTAGTTGAAGTCAGGAGTTTGAGACCAGCCTGGGCAACAAATAAGACCTTGTCTCAACAAAAAAATTTAAAAATCAGCTGGTCATGGTGGCATGTGCCTGTAGTCCTAGCTACTTGAGAGGCTGAGGTGGGAGGATTGCTTGAGCCTAGGAGTTAGAGGCTGCAGTGAGCTATGATGATGCCACTGCACTCCAGCCTTGGTGACAGAGTGAGAACCTGTCTCCAAAAACAAACAAACAAACAAAAAAATGAGAAAAGGGGCATAGATTTTTTTTCTAAGCAGGGAGAAGTGCAGGCAAAACACAGAGGCAAAATATTTAGTCCCGTTCAGGCAACTATAAACAGATAGGCTTAAGGAATCGAGGGAAAGTCCGTGCGTGGTGGCTCACGCCTGTAATCCTAGCCCTCTGGGAGGCCAAGGTGGGAGAATCACTTGAACTCCGGAGCTCGAGACCAGCCTGAGCAAGAATGAGACCCATCTCTACTATAAATAGAAAGAAAATTAGCCAAACAACTAAAAATAGAAAA
>VBSM01003215.1:10821852-10849364 GCA_008086735.1 Cheirogaleus medius | reverse complement strand
CACCTCGGCCTCCCAGAGAGCTAGGATTACAGGCGTGAGCCACCACTCCCGGCCTACAAATGGTTTTTATACTTGCTAAAAATTAAGACATAATTCACATACCATAAAATTCACCGTTTTAGTATATTCAGTGGTTTTTAGTATATTCACAGTTGTACAACCATCACCACTAACTCCAAAATTGTCCCAAAAAGAAATTCCTTACCTCTTAACAGTCACTCTGCATTCTCCCCTCTTCCTTGCCTGGATTATCTGCATGGGTCCCATACAATCACGAGTCCTTTCCCGGCTGTAACAACAGAAGAAGGGTCAGAGAAATGGCAGTGTGAAAAGGATCTGAAGCCTGGTTTCTGGTTTTGAAATATAGGGGACTATATGCAAGGACCAGAGAGAGGTCTCTAGGAAGCTAAGGGAGACACAACCCCCACAGCTGAAAGCCTGCAAGGAAATGGGGGCCTCAATCCTACAAACACATGGTACTGAATCATGCCAACATCTACATGAGCAACGAGGCCTCCAGAAAGGAACACAGTCCTCCTGATACCTTGATTTTAGCCCAATGAGACCCATATAGGATTCTGACCTACAGAATTATAACGATAATAAATTTGTGTTGTTTTAAGTCATTAAGTTTCTGTTAATTTGTTATAGAAATAGAAACAGAAAACTAATGTAAAATATACTTATACAATTTGCTTTTTCACAAAATAGTGTATCTTAGAGATTATTTTACATAATGCCTTCCCTTATTTTTGTTTTGATGGCTGTATCATACTTTGTTTAGTTGGTAAATAATTTAAAATACTATTTTATTATAGTAGCAATTACTACAAAATTAATCTTTGGCTTAGTGGAGGGTAGCTTGATGCTATATTCCCAGACTACCACTAGTTCACTTTTTTCTGCCAGCATGGAATATTTGCAGCTGTGGTTACCTCATGGTCTGAAATGGTGGAATTTTCTTTGAGATCTTCCCTCCTTGATGCTTGCTATAGTCTGAATAATATGTCCCCCAAAATCCATATGTTGAAATCCTAACCCCCAAGGTGATGGTATTAGGAGGAGGGGCCTTTGGAAGGTGATTAGGTCATGGGGGCAGAGCCCTCCTGAATGAGATCAGTGCTCCTATAAAAGACTCCAGAAAGACCTTCACTGCTTCCACCATGTGAGGACACTGCAAGAAGGTGCCATTTTTGAACCAGAAAGTAGGCCCTCACCAGACAAAGAACATTCTGGCACCTTGATCTTGGACTTTCCAGTCTCCACAACTGTGAGAAATAAATTTCTGTTGTTTATAAGCTACCCAGTTTATGGTATTATGTTATAGCAGCCTGAATGGAGTAAGATAGTACTTGTTGACAATAATAATAAAAATCATATTGGTACAGTGACCCCAACACCAGGCCACACTAAAGCTAGGTTTTATAGGTAGAAATTGCAGTAAATTAACAGGTGCATGAAATCAAATTTATGAAGATGTGACAGATGAGGAATTTATTGCAGTCTTTGTCCCCTAGAAAACTCCCTATTAGCAGTGCATGTGGTAAGTGGTGGTTGGGACTTTAGTTATGCAGGATTAGTAGCCAAAGAAATATCTACCACAGATCAGAAAAAAAGCAGACCAGGGGCAGGCAAACTTTCAGAAGGAATGTGCTAAGTCTTTACTCCTGGAGATAATGGAAAGTGGGTAATTAGGAAGGAAGAAAGGATCTGGTAGGACAGGCGCAGCTGAGAACCTGTCCTAGCGGAGCAAACTTTCTCACATTCATCAAGATGACCAGCCTCAAAACAAAACAAAACAACTATTAAGCTAATAAATAAGTTCAGCAATGTTGGAAGATACAAGATCAATATACAAAAGCAAATGTATTTCTATGTACTAGCAATGGACAATCTGAAAACAAAATTAAGAAAATAGTTTTGCTTATAATAGTATCAAAAAGAATAAAATACACAAATGGCCAATAAGCACATGGAAATATGTTCAACATCATCAGTCATTTGGGAAATGCAAATTAAAACCACGATGAAATGCCCCTTTATACCCAATAGGATAGCTATAATCAAAAAGACAGACAACATCAAGTGTTGGCTTGAGTATATGGAGAAATTGGAACTTGGCATACATTGCTGGTAGAAACGTAAAATTGTGCAGCTGCTTTGGAAAACAGCTTGGCATTTCCTTAAAAAGTTACACAGTTACCATATGACCCAGCAATTCTAGGTATATAATCAAGAGAATAAAAATATATGTCCATACAAACACTTGAACACAAATGTTCACAGCAGCATTATTCATAGTAGCCCCAAAGTAGAAACAACTCATATGTCCATCAACTGATGAATGGATAAATAAAATGTGATATAGCCATGTAATGAAATATTAGTCATAAAAAGAAATGGAGTACTGACACAGGCTACAACATGCATGAACCTTAGAAACACTATACTAAGTGAAAGACGCCACACACAAAAGACCACATACTGCATGATTTCATTTATATTAAATGTCTCTATAGAGACAGAAATTAGATTAGTGGTTGCCTAGGGCTGGGAGGATTGATGAGAAATGGAGAGTGACTGCTAATGGGTAAAGCATTTCTTTTTGGGGTGATAAAAATGCTCTAAAATCTATTGTGGTTACACAACTCTGTGAATACACAAAAAATCCACTGAATTATATACTTTAAATTATGACTTTTATGATATGTGAATTATAATTCAATAAAATATTGTATGAGAAGAAAAGACCAAAAAAAAAAAACGCATCTTAAATAAAAAACTATCCAGTTACACCTAAAATGGGGATTGGAGGGATTAAAATAAAAATATGGCCAGTCTTCCTTTCCTGTCTTGAGTAAGGCTAAACTGAGGATCTGATCAGGTTGGAAGGAATGATTTCTTCAGATAAGAGATAGTAGGGGTCAAGGAGGTAGAGGATGAATTTTCCATTTTCAGATTTACCCCAAAACTCTGGCTTGGATAAGTTTTTCCAGTTTGGGCTGCTAAGCTGCTCTTGGGAATAGCTATCTAGTCCTGCCTATTCTGATCAAGGTCTTGAAAGCATAACTGAAAAGTGCTGGCACAGTTGATCCCAGTCCAGGGCCTGACTTCAATGCCAAATTTAGCCTTTGGCAACTTCTTTCTGTTGAGAGTCCCTGAGGGCTTGTTTGACCTCCTTTTGGAAAGCTGCAAGGGAATTCACTTCTGGACTGTGGCCCAGCAAGCAGGGAGTGGCTCAGCAGGCTGCCTAATCCTCTATTAAGTTAATGATAAAGTGTACCTGGGCGCAGTCCATGGGAAGGCCAATTCCCTATATGTGGGGTTTGGAAGTAGGAATTTTCCAGATAAATAAAGATAATTTCCAACATTAAATATTGTAATCAACCTGAGATGAAATCTTTCAAATATGTATTGTACTTATTCCTGTCTATTTGTACTTAGGCTTTTTTTGACTGGTAATTAAAGTATTCCATGGCCACTAAGGAAAACTTGGAAAGTATAGTACCATTCTCCTTCCCTAGAGTTAACCATTGCTAATAGTTCAGTGTGTGTTCTTTCAGACCTTTTTCTATGTGTTTATAAGCATCAATACATGTGTGCATGCACACATATGATCCTTCATGGCAGTTTTTTGAAACTTTTTTTTAACAACATAAATGGGATCACACTCTATCAGTCCACTTGCTTTTCCATTTTAGCAATATATCCTGGAGATCTTTCCATGTCAGCCCATATAGGTCTACCTTATTCTTTTTAAAGCTTGTACAACATTCTGTGGTATGGATATACTACAATTTATTTAACCATTTCCTATTGATGCATATTTCCTATATTTCTAATTTTTCTTTATGAGCAAGAATATTGAAATAAGCACTCTTATACATATACAATATTTTTATGTACATTGGAGAGTATTTTGGGGGATAGTTTCCAAGAAGTAGAATTATTTAGATTTTTGAAATATCTAGAATTTATTTTTCAAACTTTTTATTTTGAAACAATTTCAACCTTACAGAAAAGTTGCAAGAATAACACAATGAACTCCTAGAGCCTTTTTACCTTAATTCCTCAATTGTTATCATTTCATCACATTTGCTTATCTTCTCTCTCTCCTCCACCCTACATATATACTATATACATACTATATATTTTTTCTGATCCATTTGAGAGTAAACTGGGGACACGAAGCCCTTAACTCTAAACACTTCAGCATGTAGTTCCTAAAAACAAGGACATTATCTTACCTAATGTCAGCACACAAGCATCAACAATAGGAAATAGATATATAAAACACACCGATTTTTCCAATCCAGTGTCACAAAGTTCATTTTAAGCTTCTCTCTTTTCATATTTGTAATTCTTTTCTCTGACAGAGAGAAATCTGCTCTCTGCATTCCCCAATATATTTCCTCATCTGCTCAATACCCTGGTATATAACAGAGCTCACTGCCATTCTGGCTGCCCCCTCGGCCTTAGTCCCGCTGCTGCTGCATGCTTGGCTCCAGCGACACCAGTCCCAGCCATGCTGGCCTCACCATGCTTGCTGCTGCCTCTTCAGGCCTTGGACAATGCCAGTCGCTAGGGAGGAGAAGTTAATTTATTTTTGTATGGTGGATGTAAAAGGTACCTCTTTTCAAAAAAATGGATAACCAATTGTCCCAACACCTATTCCCAATCATTTGGAATCTTCCACACGTTTGTGTCAGTAGCTGATGGTCTATTCTCTTTCATTGACCTATTTTTGTATTTGTGAGCCAATAGCACACTTTGATTACTGTGGGTATATGATATGTTTTGATATCTGGTAGAGAGAGGCCCCTCATAATACTTTAAAAAAATGTCCTAGCTATTCTTAAGTATGTATTCTTCCAGATGAATGGTAGAATTAGCATGTCGATTTCATTCAAAATCCTATAGTAATTTTGACTGGAATTACACTGAGTTTGTCAAATATTTGGGTAAAATGGCATCTTTACAATATTGAGACTTCTCATTAGGGAACATGGTATACCTTTTCATTTATTTAGGTTTCTTAAATGTCCTCCAGTAAATATTGATAGGTTTCTTTGTGTGGATATTACACATATAATTTGTTCCCAGGTTTAAAACAATTTTGTGTAGTTATTAATGGTATATTTTCATCCCATCTTCTTTTTATATATTTTGTACATAGTCAAGATTATGCTGCACATACAATTCTGTATCTTTTAACTTAATTTCATGCCATGAAAATTTCCTGACTAATAAAATATAGTTTTACGGTTGCATAAATGTCCATCAAATATTTATGTAAGGTAGTTTATTTTACCATTTTTTAACATTGGTCAATTGGATTGCTTTCAATTTTAAAAATGCTAAATACTACTGTTACAAACATCTTTGTACATAAATCTTTGTCCTATTTTGGGTTATTCCTTAAAATATGTAAGAGATATTTTTCTATCTTATGCATAATACAGACATTCCCTGAAAGATCCTGGATAACACAAAATTAGGGTAATTTGAAAATATCCTCATACCTACTTGTTTAAATTTTTAATGTTTTGCTCTTATTTAATTTACAAACTCACAGACTGGTCCTACATTCTTGCTATCATTTAGCCACTTTTTGGACATAATTAGGAAATAACAAAATGAGGAATAAACAAATGGCAGTATCATAACACAAACTGATGCAGTGAGAATCTGCGTGGGAACAGAAGCCATGCAAGACTGACCACAGAGGGCCATTATCTCTTTACACCTGCAGCTTCTGGCCTTGCATACGTACTTTGTGGCGTTCCTTTGTACACTTGACTTCTTTGCATTTCTCAATATGATATGAAACTCCCACATCTTCAAAATTGTATTATTTGCCTTATGGAACTATTTACATAAAGTTGAATGTTGCCTAACTCAGGCAGTGTCTTTATACAGAATGTAATTTAACTTTCTTGATTACTCATGGTTATTATAGACATCAGTTTAAAAAATTTCTTCCCCAAGGCCTACCAAGGTATGTAGGGCTGTTCTGCCCTACACAGAAGGAACTAAATTTCTGTACTTTTTGATTATTAAATTAACATTTGTGCCTTTTTTCAAATGCACCCTGCTTACAGATGTCCAGCTTTCTCTTCTCACTGCTATCTGCATGCCTGCTGTGACAGTTTCTCCACCTTCTTCTAGTTTGTTGCTTTTACTTTTCTATGGGTTTGGAAACCAGATTGCCAGGTCTTTTAAAATCAAATCCAAGTAAAAATTAATAGCCTCTGAGAAGGGCTTCGAGAAATGTCTAGGAGTAATGGGCATAATCTTTAGGGTACGGACTTGATGATCTCTATTTTGTTTCTGTAGAGGCCTTTTTCTATCTCCTTTGTTCCCTTGGTTCTTTGCTGTGCTCCGGATAGATGAGATTTTCAGACAGCTGAGTTCCATGTAAATGAAGTTTCACTACAATTATTAGGTTGGTAACATAATGTTAAAATGCCCCTTCCCTTTTCCTCTACTGAATTGATTCTTTACCTTCTTTTGTTGCTCTCATGTTGTGTGTCTGGCTGGGTTGACTAAACCTACCGAATTTGCTCAGTGGGCTTCAGCTGAGTGGGGTAAGGTCCAAACTATATCTTCATTTCCTCCCACCCCTTCTACACATCGTTTTGTTTTGTTTTGTTTTGTTTTTTTGAGACAAGGTCTTGCTCTGTCTCCTGGGCTAGAGTGCCATGGCATCATCACAGCTCACGACAACCTCAAATTCCTGGGCTCAAGCAATCTTCCTGCCTTGGCCTCTCAAAGTGCCGCTACCATGCTTGGTGGACAACTCTACTGTATTCTTACCTTTACTTTTACTCATGGCTAATTGATAAAGGCTGTGGTACTAAACCGTGATTGTGTAGTCATTGTCTGTAATGGCCATTCTCCCTTGTTGATCACCACACACCACCCCCCTAATAGTTACAAACTACCTACCTTGTAACTACTTATGTGCTCTGAGTGAGGAGATGTGTCAGGTTCATTAAAAACCATACAACTATTAGAATCAACTCAAAGTTTGGGTCTTGTTAGTGGTGGGTCAGTGGCATAACTTTTGTATTTGGGCATAAAAAATACCCTTCATGATAACAGTGTTGTAATCTCATTAGCATGTTGCCCTTGAAAAATAAAAGTGTCAACTATGAGTGCAAAACGGGTGATCATTAATGCTTATGGTTTCAACTTTAGATCAACTGAAACTTCCTTACATTATACAATGTCATTCCTTGGTCATTTTTTACACATTGAATTGTGACATTTATGCATTTGCTGATGGATGAACGTTTTAAACTCTTACACGGTGGCACAGCCTAGCAGTGAAGAGTTTATTTTCAGTAGCATCACCATTTTTGGTATATGTTTACACAATCATTTGAATACTTTATTACATTTTGCCCACTATTTATAAATATGAGTAGAAAATGGAAAAATGAAAATGCTGATGCTGGTAATAAGTTTTCTAAACTTAATACAATAGAGCAAAGACAGAGTCAGTTACATATAAACTAGTGACTCTTTAGCCTCAATCAGGTAGATATTAATTAGGACAAAGTTAGAACATGTAATACATGGTAGAAATACATTATCAAAGATTGTATCTTAAAGGTGAATTGCAAGCAGGAATTGAATACTATTTTTCAGCTCTCTAGAAAAAAATAAACGTTGCTCCTGTATAATAATCAATGCATTTTAACTTTTGCATAATCAACTTTTTATATGATACCAGGAATGCATTAAGTAAGAAACGAGGAGGAGTGGGTAGGAAATAAACTAGGGGTCCACCTATAGGGAATTCCAAATACAATTAAGGCCTGGGATATCTCCTGAAACCCAGGGATAAGAGTGTGATGGATCCATGGACTCAATCGCCATTAGGATATGTTCTCTCTCTCTCATTTCTGACTTCTTATTTTTTTCTATCAGTCTCTCTCTGTCCCCAATCCCCTTTTTCTGTCTCTCTCCTCTCATTCTGCATTTGAGCATTCTCTGTTTCTCAGGCTCATGTGTTAGGAAATACATCAGCTAACAGCATTCACAGATTTAGCTACCAGGGAGAGACTGACTTGATCCTTTGCATACAAAGTACAAAAATTCCAGGAAGGGCTCTGATTGGCTCAGCTTGGGTCAAGAACTCTTGTCAATTTCAGGGGTGTACATTACAAATATACATAAATATGAATGCCTATTTTTTCTGAAGAGAGGATCTATTGGTTCCAGAAGATTCTCAAAGGAAGAGTTTTATAACTCAAAAGCAGTGCAGAACTACTGCAAACACAAAGTATGCACAAACCATTTCTCCCTCTTCTCTCTTAAACCAGCCTTTCTGACTCCCATGCTTCTATAAAAGGTACACCAGTCTTCTAGGCAGCTAGACTTGTTACCTTATTGTATTTTGATTCCCCCTGCATTTATTCAGTGGATTCTGTTAATTTTTTTCATGCAGTGGTTGTTGGAACTATTCATTTCAATTTCCACTGTCACAGTCCTTGACTATTAGCTATCTTCTTCAGCTCCTTAAATAATAATATCTTCTTAACCAGATCCTTAACACTTGCTCAAATACACCCTATTAGATGAATGTTTTAAACACTGACCTCTTATCATTCTTCTGCTCAAAGAATCCACAGTGTCGCCTTTCCTAGACAGTAAGAAAAACCCTATGCAGTCTGGCCCTGGCCTGTCTTTCCAACCTTTTACCAACTAATGTCTTATCTCTGTATTAGCAAGTACTCTTCTATTCAGCCACACTTGTTGCTCAATGGTTTTTTTATTCAGATTTGCAATGTGTCTATTTGTAGTTCACACCAATGCTTATTTTTAAAGAATATAACTCAAAAAAAAAAAAAAAAAGAAAGAAAGAAAAGAAAAAAAGAAAAGACAAGAAAGTAACTCATCTCCAAAAGAGGTCCATTCTTTGACCTAAGCGGTTGTTATGTTCATTCTCTCCTCTGAGCTTTTGTTGAGTCTCCAGGGCCCTCCCTTGCATCCCTTCTCCATCTACTTATTTTTCCTATTCTACTTTCCTAAAGAAGTAGTTTCATACCATCCTAGTCAAACTTATCTCCCTCCTTGTATATTATTACAGAACTGTTTTACTCATGTTGACAATTCTATAATATGCTATATTAATATTTAAATGTTTTAAGCACTTCATTTCCCAAAAAGAGTACAAGGGTCAAGTAGCAAGACTTCTTTTAAATTAATTATATATGCCCTATGGCACTTATCACAGGTATACACAAACAGTAGGCACAAATATTTGTCAAACATTTATAAATGTCAATGTAAAATATATCAGAATTTGTTTATTCACATTATACATAAACTTCACTTTACAAAAAAGGGATTTCCTAGAAACTTCTTTTAAGTAGTAGCTCCTCTATGTGGAAATATTTTAAAGTGTTAGTCTAGAAATTAGTAACTATTCATCAAAAGGCTGAGGTAGAAGTTGGTGGGGAAAATGTTGAAATTATTGGGTTAGAAGTCATCAATTGCAGAACAATAAGAAATGAAATTATGAAAAATAATCAATGAGAAAAATCTCATTTTCATCAACTTTTTGGAAATACTCTCATGTGAATTGGTTTACCTTTTTTTTTTTTTTCCTGGAGACAGGGTCTCACTCTCTCACCCAGGCTAGAGTGCTGTGGCATGATCATAACTCATTGCAGCCTTGAACTTCTGGACTCACGAGATCCGCTTGCCTCAGCCTCCCAAGTAGCTGAGACTACTTGTGTGTGCCTGGTTAATTTTTCCATTTTTTTGTGGAGATGGGGATCTTGCCATGTTGTCCAGGCTGGTCTTAAATTCCTGGGCTCAAGCGATCCTCCTACCTTCGCCTCCCTAAGTGCTGGGCTTATAGGAGTGAGCCACTGTGCCTGGCCTGGCTCACATTTTTAAAAAGACTTATTCTGTGTTCTCATTTACATTTTATATGGCATTTTCTTGAGGGTAACTGACAGAGGATAAAGTTCATGTCCAGTTTCAGATTGTGGCTCTACCCATCATCCATTGTGAACTTAGGCGGTTATTTAACTTCTCAGAGCTCCCCTCATTTATAAAAATAAGATAATAATACTGGCCTGGCACAGTGGCATGTGCCTGTAGTCCCAGCTACTCAGCAGGCTGAGGCAGGAGGATCGCTTGAGCCTAGGAGTCACAGTGAGCCTAGGAGTTACACTCAAGGTCACAGTGAGTGTGATCACACCACTGCACTCTAGCCTGGGTGAGAGAACAAGACCTTGTCTCTAAAAATAAGTAAGTAAACAAATAAATAAAATACTTGATAGGATGTTGTGAGGATTAAATGAGGTAGTATATAAAGCAGTTAATAAAGTATTTGCAGCCAGTAGGTGATCAATCAATGGTGGATAGTATTCCTCTTTATTCAATAGGGGTATAGTAGAGGGAAAAGGGTAGAAAAAAGTGGGCCTGATGGTTTAATTAAGAGACTTAGAGGTATCAGGGAAATAAGCAGAAGAAATAAGCAGAAGTGAGTGACTGTGCACAGCTGACAAACCAAGAAAGGGCATTCTGAATGATAGAAACGGCACTGAAAAGTTGGGAGCTGTGGAGCAAGGTTGGGCTACTTTATGGACAATTATTTGAAAGTTCTTCTTAGATGGCATATATTATGTTTCCAAGTTTAATTTACAGACTAAATTATCACCTTGACTAGAATGGACTTTTAGTAGGTAATAAAATTAGTTTGCTCAGGATTTCAGGTGTTAGAGATAGAAAAGAAAATCAGGGAGAGGAGTGGAGCACATAGGTGGCTTCTCTTTACAATGATGCTCTCTGTCTCCACTGTACCCCACCATCAGCTCTGTCAGGGACATATTGTTTCCTCCACAAAGTTAGAGTGTGGCAGCAAATCGTAAGGCTTGACAGTAGAACTATGTGGAAGAGAAGTGGCTGAATAGAAGCATGTTGGATGATGAAAACAGTGAAGTAGCAAGTTCATTGCAGTGGGCACCACAGTGCCCCATGTGAAAATGGGATTTGGGAAAGGTCAGCCAAAAGAAGTAGGGACTGATCTTTGGAAGTAGGATGAGGGTAGTGAGTCAGAATTACTCACTTTATCAGAGCAAGAGATCATGTAGGTCACAGCTATGAGAGCTTACTGTGGGAAAATTTGATAAAGATCTCTGCTACTAAAATTGAACAATTATGGTGTTTTTCTAATTTCTAGGAAAAATGGGTTTAAAGGTTTTCATTTTGTGGATTATTATTAAACTTTTGGTATTTCCTACCTTGTAAAAAAGTTGCAAACAAATTTAGAACAAAAACACAGGCATATTGGCCGGGCGCGGTGGCTCACGCCTGTAATCCTAGCACTCTGGGAGGCCGAGGTGGGCGGATCGCTCAAGGTCAGGAGTTTGAAACCAGCCTGAGCAAGAGCGAGACCCCATCTCTACTAAAAAATAGAAAGAAATTAATTGGCCAACTAAAATATAGAAAAAATTAGCCGGGCATGGTGGCGCATGTCTGTAGTCCCAGCTACTTGGGAGGCTGAGGCAGAAGGATCGCCTGAGCCCAGGAGTTTGAGGTTGCTGTGAGTGAGGCTGACGCCACGGCACTCTAGCCAGGGCAACAGAGTGAGACTCTGTCTCAAAAAAAAAAATTAAAAAAAAAAAACACAGGCATATTATTTCTCAAAAATACAATATTTTAAATATGTGGATATCTGCATAAGCATAATACAGCCAGATTTAGTGCTGGTAAAACAGTGTCAATTTCATATGGCAGTTAAATCTATCAATATTTGATGATGCTCCACAATTTGCAGGATAATTTCTGGGTGCTGGCACCTGAACTAGTTTGAAAATCAACATATTACATTCCTGACTGCCTTTTGTTATTTCTCATGGGAAGGAATGTTATTAGCCTCAGTGAAACTCACAGGGAAAGGATTAGATACAAAGTAATCTTAAAAATAAATTTAAAAGACCAAAGGAGAATTAAATAGGGTAAATTTGAGTATAAAAAGGATAACAGAATAGCTACTGTTTCCTGAGCACTTATTGTATACTAGGCTCTGTGCCAAGTATTTTCCAGAATTTCATTTAATCTTTACAATCATCCTGTGAGGTAAGTATCATCACCCACATTAGACAGATGAAGAAAAGAAGGTTCAGAGACTTGCTCAAGGTCACATAGTTGGTAAGTGGTGGGTGACACTGAGATTCAAACCTAGGTTTTCTGATTCCAATGATGATGCACTGCAATGCTTCTTTGGGTGTATGTGATTTTTAAAAACAGATAAAACGCACATATCATTTTGCAATGCATACACCCTTGTAACTATTAACTATATTAGGATACTGAACATTTTTAGCAACCCAGAAGGCTCTCCCTGTTCCCTTCTTAGTCAATTCTCCCATAAGTAATGACTACTTTGCCTCTATCACCATAGGTAGATGGGTTTTAGTTAGATTAATCTAACTTTTTGGAGTTAACACCAAAAGATTCCATATGTCAGTCTTTCACCTTGCCATTTTAGCTGTAGTATTTAAGACTGCTCTAGTTCTGACTTTTCAAGCAATCACTGTTGAGACGAGCTGTTGGACACGGTTTCATATCCAATTTCTTGTATTGTTCTGAAATTAATACTAATTTTCAAAAAATCAAAGAAACTCCTGGATAAAGTGCTAATAGATTCAAAGTGCTGTTATCAAACAAACCTCTCTACCTTAGAAGCTCCACGGACAACAGCTTCCTTGATTGATGTAATTTGGTGCATCTATTTCCAATCATGGCATCTCATTAGGAAGTGGATGACCAGGAAAGGTCATCTCAGTTTATGGGAAGGAGAAGCGAGGCAGAGTATGTAGTAGTGATTGCCTTGCCTCATCTTGCAGCATGCGAAAATGTTTATGTCCTTAGATATCTTCCAAAGTTGACTTGCTGTTTTACGATAGGAGGAAAAGGAAGAATAAAAGGGAAGAAGATCTAGGTGGTGGGGGAAATATGACTTAATATTCTTCAGTGAGGCTTTAACGTGGTGGCTTTCCGTGCCTTGCCGACTAGCTCTTAAAACCACATTCTTATCCAACCCAGCAGTGACAGAAGCAGCGTCACGACTTTAGCTCAGGCTCGCAAGCTGTGGTTGGTGAATTTTCAGCAATTATTCTAAATAACAGTCTCCCTTCTCCCACCCCTGCCCCCCTCCCTTTTTTATTCCCTCATTCTGATTCCCACCACAGCCAGCTGTGGCCTCTTGAAGCAGTCTACAAACTACAATTGAGAATCAGGGAGAGAATAACTGACACTTGTAGGCTTCGATGACTCTAGGCGTGATACGTGCCTAAGGTGACCAAAGTGGGGGAAATCTGGAGGGACGTTCTGGCCATCAAAGCAGGAGGACGGGCCCTGAAGTGGGCGCACGTGACAGCAGCAGCCACCTCGAGAGTGACATCACCCTGGGGGCGGAGCCTAACTATGTAGGGCCTGGTCAGCTATTGAGCTTCCTCCTCGCTTCCCCACCAAATGCCGTCGACCCCACCACTCCAAGCCCCCTGAGGAAACGAGAAATGCCAAGACATCTCAGCAAGCCAGAGCCAGGACCTTGTCTGCCCGCGCAGAGAAGGGTTTCGTCTCCACTCTCGCCCCCAGCAGCTCCCCGCCCCCAAACCGAGGAGGAGGCGGGGGCGCGCGCGCTCCACCACGCACGCGCCCCCACGCACGCGCTCTCCCTCCGCGCTCGCGCCCCTCCCCACCCCGGCCCGGAGGGGGCGGGGCTGCGGGCGGCCTCCGAGGGTGCGACGCCCCCAGCGCGGCTGCGGCGCTAGCGAGCCGCCGGCCGGCTGCTGGTTGCTGGGTTCGCTGCTCCGGCAGGGCCCGCTGGCACAGCTGCCTCGCGCGAGCCGCCCGCCCGGCGGGGGAAGCTGCAGGCGCTCCGAGCACCCGGACCCGGACTGCCAGCGCTGCCCTCCCGCCGCCGCCGCCCTCCGCGCCTCCTCGGGGCGGCCCCGCCCCCGTTCCCATCCCCCTCGCGCTCACCTCCCGGCTGTGCCGCGCGAGGCGGAGCAAGGCGCCCGCCGCCGCCGCCGCCGCCGCCGAGCTGAGGGGCGAGAGCCGGCCCCCGCGCCGCCGCTGACAGGAGGACCGCCGCGGGCTGCGCTCGCCGGCTGCGAGGCCCCGCCGCGCCGTACCGGGGCGCTGACCCACCGCGGGGCGTCGGAGCGCAGCGAGGCGCTCTGGGAATCGCGGGCGGCGCCGGCGGGCGGCGCGGTCCTCACGGGAGACCCCGGGCACTGGGGCTTGACCCCGAGGTGCAGCGAGCCCCTCAGAGCGGCAGGTAAGAGACCGGGGGCGCAGGGGAAGGAAAGGTCGCTTCAGTGACAGGGGCGTTCGCCTCCAACGCTTGGGCTCCAGGGAGAGGGGTGGGGGCGAGCGAGGAGGCAGCGAAATGGGCAGCGAAGTGCAGCCCGTGTCAAAGGCGTGGGGAAGGCTGGCTCCGAGTGTGGCACTAAGGCTGGCTTCAGATGGGTCCGGCGCTGCCACTTCGCTGTCACCGAAGGTGTCATGGAATTTGGTACCTAGAGAGTCTCCGGATGACGGGGACCCAGGATAAGATGCGAGGCAGATTGCTAAAAGTGTCAGGGAACGTGGTGCAGAACGAGTTGCAAATGTGCCCCCAGAATGCAGCATAAAAGTAGTTGTGAAATGTGCTAGATAAGGTACAGGATGGGCTGGCCTGTGTGGCGTTGAAATTCATGGTAGAAGTGTTATTAGTGATAGTAATAATTCCTCTGGGAAAGGAGGTGGAGTATAATAAAAGATTAATAAGGCTCATTGCTAGATATTTTACCACAAGAAGTGGAGAGGAGCTATGATAAGCTATTTTTTTTGTGACAGAGAAAGTAACCACGTGAAAGAAAAAAGCAAATTATGTCTGGTTGTGAGATGGGAAAGAAAAAAAATAGGGCTAAAATAATTCCAGGTTTTGCCGTCAGCGTGTAGAGCACTGATAAAATTGTGTACTGTCTTCCATTCCAGGTGTGAATGTTTAAAATGGTTTTCGCAAAACATAAACAAAGATAATTAACATTAGGAAGAAGATTTGGTGTTTTGGGTGTCTTTCACTCTCTTCTCCGCTTCTCTCCAGGAAAAGAAAAGGAAAAAAAATCTTGACCATAATTGTGCATTCAAGATCATTAGGCAAAGGGAAATATTTTTTGTATGTGACCCTTTCCTGATTTTCACACAGGTGAAAATATCTGGAATGAGGAAAACAAAACAATATGGTGAACAAAAGGGATAAATTTTCAGGCATTTTGAGGGGTTGGAGCCAAGAGCTATCGCAATGGTTAATTATAGAGAATGGCAGTAGTGAAATATTCCTGTATGCTGTTGGTGTTGGGATGGTGAAATAAGGAAAAAATTGAATATAGTAAATTGGCATAAAAAGCAACAACATGGATACTGTCAGTGGAGTGCTTCTTGCAGCAATTCCCAGGTAGATCATCTTAGGAATGTAAGCACAAAAATAAAACATTAAATATTCCCTTTCTCTCTCCCTCCTCCTTCTATGTGGATATCTTTATCTATATATAGATATGTATGTATACGTACATATGAAATTACCCACATGCTGCAAAACATTGTGATTTCCATTTAAGAAGAACACCTGTGTTTTGAGAGTATTGTCAGAACATAGCTGGAATTTCAGAAGTAACAAAAGACACCTTGATGAGCTGTTTAATGTAACTTATATGTATACATACAATGAGTGTCAATATACTATGAAACAAAAGCAGAAATATTTGGATGTGTTCATTAGGATATATTTAATGATGAGATTTTGGTGTTTTATGTCATAATTTTTATAGAGGAATTGAAGTACTTATCTGAATGTTGTTATCATAGTAATTTACCAGATAATCGGAAAATACATAACTGATTGGCTTCTCCCTGGGTCCAAATTAGTCATTGAGGGATCATATGCTTCGAAGACAAAACTGGATTTTCCTTGGTGATTAATTTTGGGTTTTAGTGTTTTCTGTAGATATGTCCCTCACCCAGAGGCTCTGTTGGAGCTAAAGAGAGGAGATGGCCAGAGGAGAATAAAGAGCAATTCTGTTGGGTCTTCCTGTTTTGTTCTGACTGTAAGCCATATGTACTGCCACCCCCTACTGTCTGTAGGAAGAGGTGTTGCAGAGCCCCATTCTTTTCTTGTTATCACTGCCCCCTTGTGTAAGGGAAGAAATTGATAGTTGCACTTTTGGGAACCGATGCTCTCAGATTGTTCTTGATAGAATGATTATGTAGATTTATTTATTAATCATCTATTCTCTTCAAAGTTTCAGGGCTTTAAACTTACTGTTAATCAGGCTTCAGATTTGATGTCTGTTTTTGGTACAGGTAGTATCTGATTTCAGTTAATAATTAAGATCCCTAAGAATGTTTGCAGTATGTTCATGAAGATGGGACAGTAGTATCACTACTGGCTAGGTGGGTGGCTCATGCCTGTAACCCCAGCACTTTGTGAGGCTTGGGGGGAGGATCACTTGAGCCCGGGTGTTTGAGACCAGACTGAGTAACATATTGAGACCCTGTTGCTCCAAAAACAAAAACAAAAAAAGAAAGAAAAATTAGCCGGGTATGATGATGTGCACGGGTAGTCTCAGCTACTTGGGAGGCTGAGGCAGGAGGATCACTTTAGCTCAGAAGTGTGAGGTTTCAGTAAGCCGTGATCACACCACTGGACAATCAGGCCTGTGTGACAGAGCAAGACTGCGTCTCACAAAAAAATATTATTACTGCTAGAGTCATCCATCAGTATACACGGGGTATGGGTTTCAGGTCTTGCATATAGGAAAAGTCAGTCCTCGGTATAAGTGAGTTTCGCATCCCATAATTACTGTCTTGGTCAAAAAAAAGTCCATATGTGCTGGACCTGCTTAGTTCAAACCCATATTGTTGAAGGGTGAGCTGTACTGGTAAAGCTCTCACATGGCACCTATTCTGTGTCAGCCCTGTTATACATTGTTTTAATCAGGTCTAATACACTATGAGGTATATACTGTTATTTCCATTTTACAAATGCGAAACTGAAATGAGAGGTTAAATAACTTTTCCAATATTATATAGCTAAGAAGTGGAAGAGCTAAGTTTCAATTTGCTCTAGACTCTGTGTTCTTCACCAATATTGCCCTCTCACTCAAATTATTTAATAGATATTGATAAGGCCTAATTAAAATGCATTTGCCCATCATAAAGCAGATACTATAGATGGGGATGTGCCTGGTATGACTTACATATATAAAGCATACATATATGCAAAAAATATAATTATTTATAGTATGAACATTTCTCCTTAGGAATTTGTCTTTTCATTTATTTCTGGGATTATGAATAGAGAAGTATCAGTACATCTTCTGTGCTCAAGGAGATATTTGTGATGTTGGTTGGTTTTGGAGGAACTTTGGAGGTAAAAAGTTACTGTCAAGTAGTTTGATATGGTGTATGTATGTATACACAGTGTGTATATAAACATATATTATACGCACACATATTCTATCTCTTTAAAAGTACTGCTAATTTTCTCTAGGAAAATTAAGGAGAAATTATCAGATATTTTCCCTATCTACTCAACATTTTTTATAATCTTTCTTTCTTTTTTTAGGGACAGGGTCTTGCTCTGTCGCCCAGGCTGGCATGCAGTGGTGCAATCATAGCTCACTGCAGCCTCAGTTGCCAGGGCTCAAGCAATTCTCCCACCTGGGCCTCCTCAGTAGGTGGGACTACAGGTGTGAGCCACCACGCCTGGCTAATTTTTAGATTTTTTATAGAGATGGAGTCTCATTATGTTGCCCAGGCTGGTCTCAAAATCCAGGGCTCAAGTAGTCTTCCCAAAGTGCTGGGATTATAGGTGTGAGCCACCACGCCTAGCTTCTCTATTCATTTATATTAAAAATATTGTAATTAGCAAAAATGGATTGGATATATATGCACATTTTACTTCTTCCATCAACAAATGTTTACTCAGATTTTTCTCACACTTAAACATTGTTTTGTAGATATCGACTTTATATGATGAAATATTTACAAAAATGTGTAAAGTATAAAGAATAACAATGCATCCAACACTCATATGTCTTCCACCCAGTTTAAGAAATGGAACATTACCTCTCACAATTGCAATAGTTATTTTCTTCATTTAACCAAACAGTTTCTGCCCTTTTTTTCAACAGAAACCTTTCCTTATTCCATGAATCACACATGTCATGTAAGCACTTCCTTCATTTTTTATTTTATATACATTTGTTGATAGAGGAATTCCATATCATCTGATTATGGCTAAAACTTATTCACGATACATGTTTATGAAACATACTATGTTTAATAAATTGCCATAGACTCAGACCATGCTTTGTATTGGTACTGGTTGGTAGTTCATTTTAGCTTACTTCACTTATAAAACCTAATTTGCTTTGTGAATAGAGATTTATTAACACTGTTAAACATTAATAGATTATTTCCCTCTTCCATCATTGATTCTTGACTGTCCTATGCTAGCTCTCTTTTTTTCCCCTCCTCCATAAATGCCTTTGCTCTTCTAGTATTTTCTTAATGACTCTGTATGAATTATTTTGAATGGAGAGGAAGTAGACCCTAGGAAGAAGTATACTAATTCAGTGGTTCCAGAAGGGGAATGTTGGATTCATTGATACTGCTTAGATATAAATTAGAACAAGTATGCATAAAAGAAAAGCATCAAAATTCTCTCCTTGTCATATTTCTTCCTCTTACAGTAGAATTAAAATTGGATCTGAGACACATTGATTGGGCACTCTAGTTGAATTACATTGGATTGAATTTACCTAGAATCACCAGTGTTAACTGGAGGATTTTTACTGATAGTACAGTACTTAGATTTTATTTCAAGGAGCTAGAACAAGCTGTTGTAGATGGCTGTTTACGTTTCTATTTTCTAGCAATAATCTGATTAAGGTATCAAATATTATAAAATGGTTTGGAAGGGAGTTTATTTGGGCATTTCTTTTATCTGTGTGAATGAAGTGAGACTCAGATCGTCACATTTGCTAATGTACTTGTAGTCATCAAATACTGTTAGAGAGAAGGCAGCATATAAATATACTATATAGTTTGTTATAATGCCATGACAACTATTGCTTGGTATATTTGAATAGCATCTTTTATATTAATAGTAACTTGTATTAGATGAAGATTGTTTAAGATTTTAAAAAATGAGTTGAGTTGTGTATATGCTGATGGAGAGTATGTATTCCTTTTTTTTTTTTTTTTGAGACAGAGTCTCACTCTGTTGCCCCGGCTAGAGTGCCATGGCGTCAGCCTAGCTCACAGCAACCTCAAACTCCTGGGCTCAAGTGATTCTTCTGCCTCAGCCTCCCGAGTAGCTGGGACTACAGGCATGCGCCGCCATGCCTGGCTAATTTTTTCTATATACTTTTAGTTAGCCAATTAATTTCTTTCTATTTTTAGTAGAGACAGGGTCTCGCTTTTGCTCAGGCTAGTTTTGAACTCCTGACCTTGAGCTATCTGGCTGCCTCGTCCTCCCAGAGTGCTAGGAGAGAGTATGTATTCTTATAGAGTCTCTTGAAAAGGCTTTGGAGAAAAACAGGATTTTAAAAAAAGAGCTTAAATCTTTGAAAAAAATTTCTGGTAGGGACCTTTTTTATTCCAGAAAGCTGTAATTCAGTAATTATAATACCATAATTATTTCTGGAAACAAATTTCTTTTATTAGGTCAGTTTATTTTTTAAAAATCTTTATAAATCATGTGAAAGCTGTGTTTATGGATAAACATCAGATAAGTTGCTTTTTTATGGCCCACATATGACAAAAGCATCTAGTTACGTTCGGCTTCTTTTTGCCCTTGAATAGTTGAAGGTAAATATGAAGTTTAAGGGCCAAAAGAATTATGTTGGTGTTAGTCTTAGTCATGCCTTTTCTTTACCCTTTTCTTCTCCATAATATCAATTTCTGCTTTTATTCACTGCATGATATATACCAATACTAAAACAACTTTATTTTCATCAAAACTTGAGAGTCTGATGTCAGTCATTTAAACTGAGTCGTTGTGTTATAGTGAATGATCTTGTCAGTGTGTTTTTTAAAAATCCAATTGCCCAGTAGACATCTTTACTGTTTATGTCAAATTTATGTACCTTTCTTTCATAGGTACCTCCACATTGCTGCCAGAGTGATCTTTCTAAATGGCCATATGATCATGTCACTTTTTCTTCAGAATCTTTCAGTGGTTCCTCGTCACTGAATGGATAAAATGGAAGCTCCTTTGCAAACCATTTAAGGCCCTTCATGATCTGGTCCCTGTTTCCTCATTAGACTCACTGCTTGACTCATTCTTCTTTATAGTTAGGCTTCAGCAATGCTGAACTGTGGTTCCTTCTGTATGTGTTCTCTTACCTTTTCATGCTTTTCTGTGTGAAGTTCTTTTTCATGGACTACTCCTCCCCTCTCTGTTCTCTGGGCAGACTGCTCCTTAGTGGTCACATCTTAACCCAAATAGTATCTTTTGAGTGAAAAAGGTCTTGTTTACTCCTCCAGGTGGGCTTGGGCATGCTATTCTCTATTCTCCCCTTGCACCTGGTAAATATGCAATTTATAGTAGTTGTCACAACATATTTTAAGTATTTATGTGACTGTCTCATCACTAGTCTCTGCGCTATGACTTTTCCATCTTTTATTTTCAGCATCTGCATAGTTAGTATACAGTAGGTGCTCATTATCTACTTATGGAGTAAAGATTGTTGACAGTTATCTCAGTTATGCCCTTGAAACCTCATTTCATATTTTGAATTAGAGGAAATTTTAGGCATCAGGACCATATATACATACACACACCATCTAAAATATTATTCAAAGTAATTCCTGGGCTGTAATTAAAACTAACCCTAAAGATAAACCGGGTTTTATTCTTTTTTATGTTTCCTGGTGTCAGGGGAAAGATTAGAAGGTTCTGTCTGTGAACTTTAGCCAAGCTATTTTCTTTGTATATTACAAAGGTTGGTAAACTACAGCCCATGGGCCAAATCCAGCCCATTGTCTGTTTTTGTACAGCCTGCAAGCTAAAAATGATTTTTACATTTTTAGATGGTTGAAAAATTATCAAAAGGTGAATAATACTTCATAACATTTGAAAATTAAAGGAAATTTAAATTTCATTGTCTATAAAGAGAGTTTTATTGAAACATAGCTATGCTCATTTGTTTATATATTGGCCATGGCTGTTTTCAGGTACAACAGCAGAGTGACTGCTAGTTGCCATAGAGACCATGTGGCCTGCAAAACCTAAATATTTACTATCTAGCTCTTTACAGAAAAAGTTTGCCAATCCTTGGTCTATTACATAGTCTTTGCCCATTAAGTGTTCACTGAATGTCATGAGTTGGAAATACACCAATTATGTCTGTTGCTGGTCTTTGCAGGGCATAATTGCTTCAATTTACTAAGAAAAGATTGGCCACTTTGCCTCAGTACTGATTTATCCGACAGGCCCCTATTGTATCTTCTTATGACACCCTTATTATGTCTAGCTCTGAGGAAGTTTTCAACAAAGCGTGTTACAAGATTCTATTCCTTTTTTAAAAAGAAGTATCCCAAGTGGATAGGGGCTTGAATCATAGCATGTAAGAGAACATTTTTATTTGCTCAGATCTTGGTCTCTCACATACATATTTTGCATTAAAAAAACATTGTTATTAAAAAAAAACTTGATTTTGTATATTAACTTGTTATGCAGACACCTTATGTGTAAAGTATAAGAGTTGAGTTGGATTAGTTATGTTGGAAAAACGGGATTTTTGTGGAATGTGTTAACACATTCATTCATTTAAATATTTACTGACTATAAGTAGTTACTTTTACTAAAATTGTCTTTCAGGTGAAGGTGGAAATTTCATATTCTTCCTTAAAAACTAAAATTATAATTCAGAATCATGTGTCCTAGATAGTTTTTCTACCTATGGGAAAGGTATATTTTTTTAAAAATATGTAGCATGTTAATATTGGCCACTTCCCTAAAGATTCATTAGCCAGTGTTGATAAGTTTTACTGTTTTCTTTCTGTGGCAAAGTATTATGAAAAGGAAGGCCGTGATTTATATATTCCTTTTTCTAAATATCAGCAAGCATTGCAAACATAACATTGACAAAGAAAATTTATAAGCAATAAATGAGAACTTTTGTTATTCCAATTGGATATCTTTAGATGAGGTAGCCATGGTTACTTATTTCCTTGTTTGTAATACCATGCCAGCAATATCATATGATGACATAGCTGATTATAAAGATTGACAACATGAAGAAATATGGCGTAGTTTTTATTGCCATAGAAACCCCTTTTCCCACCTATGGATTCAGCCTTATAAGTAGATTACAGTTATTAAACTTGGAAATGGGAGTATGTAGGTATTGTGATTTAGTCATTTTAGGCTTGGAAAATCTGCTTCAGATGTCAGTAAATTCCCTCTGCCTAAATGAAGGCAGTCTTTTCTTAGCCCATTGTTCCTAATCTTGCATTGGGGGAGGGTCCCACAATGTCTAGTTTTAGTTGCTGAAATTTGATAAGTCACAGCAAGTCTTGGTGTGGAAGCTTTGATAGATATTTGTTGTACTCTAGAATTCTATTTCTGTTCAAATTCCATGGAATCCTGTAGGGCTCCGTGGGGTTGTGGATTAGGGTGAATGAAGGTAATTAGCTTTAGTCTACCTGTGGAATGAAGACTTGTTAAAGCACATAAATAACTAACCAACCAACCAACCATGTACACCCAATTCTGCTTCATCATCAGAGAATCGTAGCTCTTCCCTTTTAGAGCTTTAAAGAAGCAAAGAGACTTCCTTTGGAAGTTGTTATTCAGACATTGCTGTATTACAGGATGACAATTCTGTTGTTCAGTTGTAAGAAGCTTTGAAAGTCTATAGTGATGAGACCAATTATATAGTGGAAAGAACATGAATTTATGAGTTTTGAATCATGAAAATGGATTTGAATTACTGCTCTGTCACTTACTAATTGTATGAGGGGCTAAAAGCCTATCTTGCAGGGTTTTTATGATGAAATGAAATAATTTCAGTGAAAATTCTTAGGACAATGTCTAGTACTTAATAAATCATAATTTTCATTAGGCTTTTGAAAGTGTCTTGGATTTTTCTTTTTTTTATGTGTGCTTTACCCGGCTCCTCCCCTCAATTTACTTTTTACTGGCATCGTCAGTCCAGCTTTTCTTTATTATCTTGTCTTGATCTCCTTCTTAGCCATGCAAGGCATTTAAAAAACTCATGGTTTACAGTCAATTTAGGTGTATAAAAAAGAAAAAAAGAAAAAGAAAAAAAAAAACCCCATGGTAGTTTGGCTACTGATTTATTTTATTTGTATCCTCAAATTTTCTTTTATGAAAGATTTGATGAGAGAAAGTTTTTGATTGTACACTGAAAAACTCAGATACTGCTGGGCAGACTCCTGTTGTGCATTTCTTTTTGAACTATTCCCTTTAAGCACCACAAACTTGACATAAAATTAATCTTTAATCCCTTCTATAAACTATCAAACCACAGCATTTCTTTTCTTTTTTTTTTTTTTTGAGACAGAGTCCCACTCTGTTGCCCAGGCTAGAGTGAGTGCTGTGGCGTCAGCCTAGCTCACGGCAACCTCAAACTTTTGGGCTCAAACAATCCTCCTGCCTCAGCCTCCCTAGTAGCTGGGACTACAGGCATGCACCACCATGCCCAGCTAATTTTTTTCTATATATTTTTAGTTGGCCAATTAATTTCTTTCTATTTTTTGTAGAGACGGGGTCTCACTCTTGCTCAGGCTGGTTTCGAACTCCTGACCTTGAGCGAGCGATCCAGCCACCTCGGCCTCCCAGAGTGCTAGGATTACAGGTGTGAGCCACCACATCCGGCCAAACCACAGCATTTCTTGAGACAATGAGCCCTTTGACAATTTTTTTTTTTTTTCATTTTGATCATGTAAACATTTTCAGGTTTTACAAATATCTCTCATTTTTGGGAATGATAACTGAAACTTGGTTCCATATACCCTCATTCCTACCTCTGGCCAATGCTTCATGTTGACAGCTTTTTGTAATTTTTCTTTTTTAAACATTTGTATGTGACAGTCAGTCAGGGTGGACTGCTTGGAGGGTTTGTCTGTTCTTTGTGATCTCTACCTGCTTAATAAAAAAACGACTTGTTTATTTACAGTGTAAAATAATACACTGGAAAAAATTTGCCCCTTTCTGTAGTATAGATAACAAGCTAACTTTCAAAGTCTCATTTTTCCCTAATATTCAGTTATTTCTGTAATACTTTGTCAATTTCTGCAAATCTGTGTGTCATTAGTATAATTATTTACTGAATATTTTTCTTTAAATGAAATTTGACTCATTTTCTCTTAGGTTTCATCTTTAGTTGTCATAATCTCCATGAACTGATAAGTTTGTGCTAGTTGTAAAATAAAAAGTAGTTCATTCTGAAGACATTTTGCTTAGTCCACTTGGAAAAGACCACTTATATATGCAACTTTGGTTCCAGATTGGATTGTTTTGTATTTTAAATAAATAAACTTCATATAATGATTCCTCTCTTTACTTTAAATAATTCTGTTTTTGTCTTTGAGTGTGTTAAAGGTAGGCATTTACTGGTTGTCAACAAATGTTAATTGTCATTGCTTGTAATGGGCAGCTGGTCTTTCCCTCCCTCCCTGCTGTTTTTTTTTTTAATTGCAAACTTAATATATTTTCTTGCAACCACTAAAATAAACTCTAGGGGTGAATAAAGAAAAAGTTAATATTTTATCTCTCCTTGGTTCTGCCCCTTCTCTAGTTATACTCACTGGGGTAGCCAACATTAACCAAAACTTTGATGATAAGTATTTTTCCATGTTTTTCTCTTTACTCAAAAAATATATAAGCATATATTATATATGTTAGAAACACTGAGGGAGGAACACATGAGGCCAGGATAGGTGAAAAGAAGTTTATCTTAACGTCTGCATACAGATAGGCTGAGTCCAAGATGGCATCATCAGTCCAGAAATGGGGGGCATCTAGGGCTTTTATAGTTGAGTTTGGATGGGCTCTCAAAGGGTTGGACTTCGGGTGGGCCCTCATAGGGGGTGGGGCCAGTTTAAAGCGAAAGTTCTTATGGGACCTCCCACCAGCTTCTGGGTTCAGTCTAACAATATACACATACAAAGGATTTTAAAAAATTAAGTAGGGATCATATTATTTATATTGCTTAGTAACTTGCATTATTCATTTGATAATATGTCTATCACTCCACTTCAGTAAATAGAACTCAAATTAATTTTAAAAAGCTGAATAATATTTTATGGCACATTGCACCATAATTTATTCTATTATTCCTCAACTGATGGACATTAAGATTGGTTCTATTTTTTGGCTATTATAAACATTAATTCAGTCTTATGACTAGAAAAGCAAACATTCTAAATAAAATATTAGCAAAATAAATCCAGCAGTGTATTTTAAAAGACAATGCATCATGATCAAATAGGGTTTATTCTAGGAAGGTAAGGACATTAAAATAATAACATTATTAACAACAAATTAAAAAGTTGAAAACTTAATGCTTATCTCTATTTTCTAGGGAGAATTGGGGGGCTTTGTATTATATTTATACAAAATGGCATAGGGATATGCTTGCCCATGTGGACAGCAATCCAAGTTTTGTATAATTCTTTAGTCTTCAAAGTTGGTAGACAAAAGTCTTTGTTTTGAAGTCTTTGGAAGGACTTTGTGGGTCCTGTGTCTTGGCCTTGACCTCACTACTGGCCTTAGGTTGCCAAAGCCTGGGATGTTGACAATGTGGACGTTAGCAAACTCCTAAAGACTGGGGTGGATGATATGGGTGATATCATCTAATTTAGGGCTGGCACCTTTTAAGAATTGTATTTGATAACTTTGGCCTTAATGAGTACTTTTTTGGCGTCAATGCAGGTACTCATTGCCTTGGAAATGGCCTGAATTTTTTTGAGGACTTTTTTTTTTTTTTTACTTCCTAATCCTGCCCTTTGGATTGAAATTTGAGGACTTTCTTGTTATGCTTCTTGGTAAAATTATGGGTTCCTTAGAATCTGAGTATCTTGAAGCCATTTCTGTGCCATTTTCAGGACTGGTTGTATATGATATTGTTCCTGGATCTGGCCATATCTTTACTGCCAGCTGCAACTCTGGGAGTGGTGGAGAGTGGAAAAAAGAGCCCTCTATGTCTGTTTCAATACGTTTAAAAAAATTTGATAAAGCTTTGGAATAATTTCTTCAGCGTATATATGGCATAATTTCCAACTCCTTAACTTGAATACAGATGCCTTTTATTTTGATCATTGAATGCTATCGTGACCAGATACAGTGGTCATGGATCATAATCTATAGCGTGTTCATGTTGTTCCACTGTCTTTATGCTTCTTGTGCAGTAAATGAAAAGTCTGATGCCAGTCTGATTTTTCTTTCTTTATGAGTAACTGGTTTTTCTCTCTTCTACACATACAGTTTTACTACCCTTATATACCCTGAGATTTTCAGGTTTAATCTCATTGTTCACTTTATCCCTTTTATGTCTTAAGAAACTCAGTACTGCCAGTTCCTCTCTCATTTCCTGGACTCTGTTTCCTGTCTGCATAGTTCTGTATTTCCACCTCTCTGACCTCTGTCTTCACTTTTTTTTTCTTATTCATTAAAGTTTAATAATTTTACTGGAATATGTCATTCCAGTGATTGGTCATTCTGAGTTGATATTCTCAGGTACACATTATGCTCTTCCAAAATGTAGTTTCAGATTTTTTTTTTTTGATTTCAGGAAAGTTGTTTTGAATTATTGTTTTTACTGTTTGTTCTGTTCCTTTTTCTTCTTTAAGGAATCCTATTATCTGTATATTCAGTCTTCTTTTGCCTGTCTTCACTGTTTGTTATTTTCTCTCAAATCCTTTTTATCTTTTTGTTTCTTTTTGAGTTTTAAGATTTTCTTCTTTTTTACCTTCTATTTTTCTTAAGGGATTATGTTTTTTCTCACTCTTGTCTTCATTTCTGGAATGGATTTTCTTTTATTTTTAATTTTTTCCTGAGTTATATCATCTTATTTTGAGTTTTTAGAATTCTTATTTCTGTTCTTTCATGTCTGTATCATTGTCTTAAGATTTTTTAGCATATTTTGAAATAGAATGTTACAGTTTTGATTTCTTATGTGGGCATGCCTTTTTGGCATCCTTGATCTTGATACTTTTCTGTGATTCATTTTTATTTGAAATTAATTTTTAAAAATTCTTCTAGAATGTGGCTGCGTTCAGGAAAGCTTTTTCTAACTTCACAAAGCTTTTTCTTCTTTTGTTTTTCTGTAATGTTAAAAAACCTGGCAGCTTGCATTCTGAGATTTCCTGGCCTTTTTCTTCCCCACTAGTTTGATCTGAACCTTCTGTTTTCTTTTTTTTTGAGACAGAGTCTCACTCTGTTGCCCTGGCTAGAGTGCCGT
>VBSM01003215.1:10770887-10821752 GCA_008086735.1 Cheirogaleus medius | reverse complement strand
CCCCAATTTTCATCTTCCTTTGTGCTTTCTGGAGCTCACTGTCAGTCATCTGAAAAATTCCCTTCATTTTTAACCTCTTCTCCAAACAATACCTTCATCTCCTTGCTGTAACTGAAGCCTACCTCTCCTCTTGAGGTCACTCCTTCCCCTGAAGAGTTCTTTAGTGGTGGCTCCTCCTATTGAGAACAAAAACATTCTTGTTGCTTCTCATTTCTGCGTCTACACTTCTTCTGGGCTCCCTGTTACTCTGCCACTACTCTAGTTGTAATTCTTGGTGATTTCAGTATCCATACAGATGATTCTTCTACAGGTTGAGTATCTGTTATCCGAATATCCACAAACTTAAATGCTCCAAAATCCGAAACTTTTTGAGTGCTGACAGGACACTCAAAGGAAATGCTCATTGGAGCATTTCAGCTTTTCGATTTTTAGATTAGGGGTGCTCAGCTGGTAAGTATATAATTGCAAATACTCCAAAATCTGAAATCCCTAACACTTTTGGCCTACAGCATTTTTGATAAATGATACTCAGCCTGCCTCTTGACTTTCTCTCCTCCAAAGATCTTGTTTTCTATCTTAGCTATTCACTTCTATGGCATATCCTATGCAGATGTTTTTAAACCCTCAGTGCATCTGTATTAACTGGAGATCCTTGAAAAACTATAGATGCTCAGGACTCTTCGCAAAGATTCTGGTTTGATTAGTCTGAGATTTGGCTGGGTTGTTATTTTTAATAGTTTTCCAAGGTGACTTGAATGTGTAGCCAGAAATGAGAGTCACTGCCTTTGAACTTATTATTACCTATTACCCGTAACTACAACTTTCTATAATATCAGTTTCTGACATTTTACTCTCCAAATACCACCTCCTGTTTTTCTGGCTCACTGCTAGTACCCAACAACATTAGTTCTTTGACCTCACTGGACCTTTTCATTTAATACCTTTTCTATTCCACGGTACTCTCATATCCTCACTTCATTTTCTAACTAGCTGAATTCCCATAGTTTGTCATTACAATTGCTCTCCTGAATCTATTTTCAACCCTCTTGACCTCTACCCCTGGGTGGTTCTTCCTTGGCAAAACCCTGATTAAAACCAACTCTACCTTTTTTTTTTTTTTTTTTGTGACAGAGTCTTGTTCTGTTTCCTGGACTAGAGTGCAACTCTACCTATTTTATACCTGTATACTTAGAAGTGAATATGGCTGGAGCAAAGCAGATATTTAAATTCTTAACAAGTGAATGAACTTTACATTCATTGTTTAGTGCTACTCAGCTGTCCAACTATATTCACATTCTCATTTGCTAAGATACTTATATCTTACCCTTGCACTCAAATTTTCTTTCTTTCTTTCTTTTTTTGAGACAGAGTCTCTCTGTGTCACCTAGGCTAGAGTGCCATGGCATCAGCCTAGCTCGCAGCAACCTCAAGCTGCTGGGCTCAAGCGATTTCCTGCCTCAGCCTCCCAATTAGCTGGGATTACAGGCGCTCACAACCACGCCCAGCTATTTCTTTCTATTTTTAGTAGAGACAGGGCTTTACTCTTGCTCAGGCTGGTCTTGAACTCCTGACCTCAAGTGATCGTCCTGCCTTGGCCTCCCAGAGTGCTAGGATTACAGGTATGAGCCACTGCACCTGGCCTCAAATTTTCAGTATTTCCTTTTCTATACTCTTTCTCAGCTAGTGGCCTTGCTTTCTATTTCATTAAGAAAATGTTAATAAAAACTGTCTGTTGAAGACTGTTCCCTTCAATGTTCCCTCCAATTGTCCGTTAGAGCCCATTCCACCTCAAGGACATTGTTGCTATAATTCTTCCTCTTTTCTCCCTTTCTGGATTGCTGTCAGCAACATAAAAACATATTACAATTTCTTTCATGTGAAAGAAACCCTCTCCTTGCCCTTCTTTCAGCTATCATCCCATTTCTTTTCTCTCATTTATACCAGACTCTGCAAAAACAGTTATCTTTGTTCACTGTGTCCAATTCATTCTCAAGCTGGAAGCAGTGGTGTGCGCCTATAGTCCCAGCTACCTGAGTGGCTGAGGCAGGTGGATCACTTGAGCCCAGGAGTTCGAGTCCAGTCTGGGCAACATAGCGAGACCCCATCTCTTAAAAAAAAAGAAAGGACGGAAAGGAAAGAAAAAGATGAGGAGTGTGCAAGCAGTGGAAAAGAGGGGCCCCTTCTGCACAATCCTGAGCAGGAGGCCCTCATTTTGGCTTCTCAGCTGGTGGTGGCTGGAATAATCACACGATGAGGGCAGCAGCCAACAGCTATGCATACATGGGGAGAGGCCCAGGCGGTGGCTTCTCTCTGGTTGTGGTGAAGAGTGCCAGCCACTAGCATGGATCAGAGACCTAAAGGGCAAGGAGATAAAGATAGAGTGATGGGGAGGTGGCACTTTGCAAGGCTATTTGCAATGCTAAGTGTTTTTAGTTACCTGCTTTAAGTTTCAGTACAAAATGATTTGACTCATCAAAAAGATGCTGTAAGTGATGATGATTTTGAGCCATACTTAAGTAGCCAGACAAATAAGAATAACAGCTATCCACCAATGTCTGATCCATACATGCCTAGTTACTGTGCTTCATCCATTGGGTTTCCATATTCTTTTGGGGAAGCAGCATGGTTCATGGCTGGAGAATAGTATCTGACAACCTCTGGACAAATGGAGAACATTTGGAAATGTCTGATAAGTCAAAGAAGATGTTAAAGCTTTTTTTCTGCTTAAGGTGACATCTTTTAATACAAAATTGACTCTTCATGTCCTATAGTGAATATCATTATATACTAGATGATATATTTTAGTCAACTTGGGGCATTAGGAAATACCCCTCCATTTCTTGGTCAACATAGATTTAACTTTTTTTTTCTGATAATGCTCTTTTCTCTACATGGAGGACAAGTGGATCCCAGAGACAATCAACACAATTTTCTGCTTTTATAGTAGCAGTTGTGGTTATTCACCTAGTTCTCTTGGGAGAGCTATTACTGATGGATTTGGCAATGATACTTTGAGTAAGGTGCCTGGCATTAGCAGTACTCAGTAAGGCATGACTGGACTGAAAATTGGTGGTGACCTGATAGCTGCAGTGACAAAAACAACCTTGAGCAGCAGAGGTATGACTAGCATTGCAATGAATAGTGTGCTTCCAGTTACCAGGACAGGACCTAAACCAACCTCCTGGGCTGCCATTGTCAGAAAGCCTGCCAAACCTCAGCCAGAAATTAAACCGAAGGCCAGTGTGGAAATTGAGGGGTTCTGCTGTGGCACTTCCTATAAAACACAACATGAATATGGGCACTTCAGTTGAAAAGGGGTCAGTGGTAAAGGCTCCACCAACCTAACCAATTCGGTTTCCTCAAACTATAATCCAACAGCCTCAGCCATTAATTCAACCACCACCATTGGTACAAAACCAACTTGCCCCAGCAGCAGTCTCAGCCACCACAACCATAGCAGCAACAAAGACCCCAACCACAGGCCCAGCCTCAAGTGCAGCCTCAACAGCAGCAGCTGCAGAATCACTGGGTAGCTCCTCTGAACAGGGGAGTGGGCTTCAACCAGAACAGTGGAGTGGGCAGTGAACAGTTTGGTTTAGGTGTTGTACCTTTCAGTGCTTCACCTTCTAGTGAAGAAGTACATCCATTGCTGGAAAAGCTAAAGGCCATAAGCAACTATAATTCCAACCACTTTGATTGGACCCTGAAGAATGGATGTATATTTATAATTAAAAGCTACTCTGAGGATGACAGAGACATCGTTCCATTAGGTACTCTTATCTGGTGTAGTACTGAGCATGGTAATAAGCGTTGTGTGCAGCTTACCATTCCCTGAATGGGAAAGGCCCACTCTGTTTACTCTTCAGTGTGAATGACAGTGGGCATTTTTGTGGAGTGGCTGAAATGAAGACTATTGTGGACTATAATGCATATGCTGGTGTCTGTTCTCAGGATAAGTGAAGGGCAAGTACGAATTTAAGTGGATCTTTGTCAAAGATGTTCCCAATAGCCAATTATGGCATATTCACTTAGAAATAATGACAACAAACCAGTTACCAATTCAAGGGATGCTAAAGAGATACCCCTAGAAAAAGCTAAGCAAGTGCTTAAAATAATTGCTACTTTCAAACATACCACCTCAATCTTTATGAAAAACATCAAGAAGAGGAGGAAGCCAAACATAGGGAGAGAAATAGAAACAAATAATAACTATATGGAGATGTCCTGTTAAAATTGCAACATTAATGATGTAGACTCTGTAAATGCTCAGTAAGTCAAAGAAGATGTTTTTAAAGCTTTTTTCTGCTTAAGGTGACATCTTTGAACACTTTAACACAAAATTGGCTCTTCTCGTAATGGTTTTCATTAGCGTGTCTGCCCGTATACTTTCACCAAATACACTTGAGAACTGTAACTTCATCAAGTACTTTTTGTCCTGAAGCTTTTACTGGTATCTATTGTCTTTTGTAATTATGCATCCTAGCTAAGGCACAGAAGACTGAATGAATGCAAGTATTCATTAACTCTTGGAATTTGTTAAATACTAATAGTTAACCATTAGAAGTGGTTCAGTGATATAAGAGTCACCCTGCTTCAACTTCTCTTTGTTACAGTTTTAAAATTGTCATTTTTTTTTTTTTTAGCTATTTGACAGATTAAAAACAAAATAATCATGCCATATTTAGTGTTGGAGTTCAAGTATAAATGTTTAAGTGAAAAATTATTGTAGTAAACTTTTAATATGGCAAAGCAGCCCTAAGCTCTATTTTAGCCAAATGAAACATAAGCTGAAATTATATTAGAATATTTCCCTGGTCTTCAAACTGGTGTAACAGATTATTGATATGTAGGTTGGTGGATTTCACCAGTTAATGCACATTCTTCTCCCCTCCTTCCCCCAATAATACGTATGCTGAAAAATGTGCATTTGTCTGAGGAATTATTTTCTTTGCTACCACTCTTGTGAATCTCAAAATTTTGAGTAAATGTACATCAGTCTAATCAGACTTTTTATGATCTTTATAACTACATTTAAAACCATTAATTCCTATTTCTGGGTGTTTGTGAACCTGATTGCTATCATAAAATAAAAAAATTATTACTCTGGGTATTCACTAGTTGAGTAAATATAGTTCTTTTGCAGTGTCCTTGCATCCTTAAAATACTTTGAAAATATGGCCTTGATTCATGGAGTAAATCAATATCTAAGAGAATGTATTGATGTTTTATTCATCAGATCTATATAAGTGGAAATACAGCATATATCTGGGTATTCTTTTAATTATCTTTTGAACATCTTATTTTTTTAATTAATTACATATCAACATTAATTTTCTATCTTGAAGCAAATTGATTTTGTATAATTAAATGTGTCAGGCATCTGTATTAACTGATTTGATGGCATAAGGTTAAGAAAATAATGTACTGTCCCTTATATTACTGTTGCAAAAGGAGAAAGCTATGCAGAAAGATATGGTAAGAGTGAAAATAGCAATACAGTAGACTTGAGTACCTTGATGTTTGGCATTATTCCATTTATGTTTACATCATGTTTAGAAATGTTTTCATTTTACTGCGGTCTTTGGGCACCTTAACTCATAAACGTAGTGACAGATATTTCTTTGAGGCCTTCATTTATACATTTTTTTTGGTACAGTGTTTTCTTAAAATGTACAAATACTGTATTCAAGTGAAAAAATATTTGTTGATAACCATAGCTACTACACAGTTCTTTGGTAGTCCAAGTGTAGTTATATCAGTGTTTACTGAAGAGAACATCAAAATTTTAATGGTATACTGTGCCTGGCATAAAATAAAGACTTTCTTAAAGGAAAATTGTACCTTTTTAAGAATAAGCCTTGAAATCTTTATAACATGTCTCATACTTATTTATGGCATTTGGGTATAGTCACCAGAGCAATGTTGTACATTCCTAAGATTATATAGGTAACATGTCAAAGATGACTGTTGTCATCGTGGAGGTCCTATTAGAGGAAACTATAGAAGGGGTGACCTTGTAGGAAGGATCTGAGTCCTCTCCCTGAGGTTCTCTTTTTCTCTTGGTGCTTTCTTAGCAACTCTGGATGTTTTTATAAAACTAGTTACATTATAAATGGATACAAACTTGTTTAATTTACATTATGTTTCTGTGTAAGAGTGTCATGGAAGCACCCAGCAATCAGGTTTTTTGCAGTGGACTCAGACATGTTCAATAAATGTAGTTGAGAGTCTGTTCATAGTGAGGAGTACATCACAGTGCCTTTAACTTGGATTTCTAATCTTAAGTGAAACGGGTGCTGCATTCCTTTGGGAGAAAAAAAAACAACCTTTTCTTTTCAATTGGTAATTTTGTGTTTTTCTCATTTAAGTTTTCTCCAGAACACTCACCTTCTCTTCCTTCTTGGTCTGTCATTGTATTGCAAAATGTTTTTCCTTTAAATGAAATTATTACAGGTTGTCTCAAAAGCACAGTCAACTGAATGTTTCTTAACTGTGGGGACCAAAAGAGAGAGATCCTGGATGGAGTCTACAAAAGGAGACACATAATCAAATGTTTGAATAATCAAAAATTAAGACTTTATTGGCCCAATAAATTTCTTGCTTTATGTTTTTGCAAGTTCTGGTTTGAATATTTCTTCTTAAAGTTATCTTATGTGGGTATTTTATTTTGAAAGGTCTTATAGATTGTATATTTAACAGTAAGGGGGAAAATGTAATCAAAATTAGTATTCCTTCTCTATACATACTGCTACTTGACGATTCTTTTCAAAAGAAACTCAGCCTTTTCCTAATTTTAGTACTGCTTTTTATTAATAACTTAAGTCATCTAATTCAAAAGCTGTGTTCTTTTTGAATACCATAGGTGGCGGTTAAGGTGATGTTAAAATAGTTTGCAATAAAAAAGAAAGAATTGGCTTAAACCATTTAATCATTTTAAGTGCATTTTGCATCTTTTAAAAATAAGTTTGAGAAATTTAAGAGAATTGTGTTTTCACAATTTTGTGTATCTTTTGTTATGCCATATAAATTCCCTTTTATGTGTTTAAAGATAAAATGATTAGTTCATTTACATTCACTTGTATCAATTACCTGAGAATTTGAATTTTGTTGTGTGTTTGTTCATTCCTGTGAATGAGAGTACAGTTAGGCGAGATTTTCTGTTATGGTATCCACATTCACCATTTGGTCCTCTTTAATCTTTGAAGGTTTCTGTAAAAATTGTTCACTTAAAAAACAAAAAACACTCAATTCATTCTCTCTCTCTCTCTCTCAGCTTTATTGAGGTATAATATACCTATCACACAATTCACCTATTGTAAGTGTACAAATCAATTATTATTGACAAATTTGTAGAGTTGTGTAGCTATCACTGTAATCCAATTTTAGAACATTTACATCACCCCTAAAAATTCCCTTGAGCCTATTTGCAGCCTCCATTCCCAACCTGAGCCTTAGGCAAATACTGATCTGCTTTCTGTTTTTATAAATTGGCTTCTGGACATTCATATAAATGGAATCATACAATGTTCAGTTTGTTTTACAATATGTAGTCTTTTGCTTCTGGCTTCTTTACCTTAGCATAATGTTTGCGAGGATAATCTGTGTTGACTATATATAAGTATTTCATTCTTTTTTATTGCTGAGTATATATGTCACTGTTTATTCTCTAAGTGGACATTTGGATTGTTTCTAGTATTTGGCTTTTATGAATGATGCTGCTATGAACATTTATATACAAGTCTCGGTGTGGACATATGTTTGATTCTTGGGGTGGAATTGCTGGTTTTGTGATGATTTTGAGTTAATTTTTTATATGGTGTGAAGTAAGGATCTAAGTTTATTTTTCTACATATACAGATATTCAATTGCTCCAACAACATTTGTTGAAAAGATTATCCTTTCTTCCATTGAATTGTCTTGGTAGCTTTGTGGAAAATCAGTACATGGAGTATATGGAGGTATTATAAATCTCCTGTGGCTGTCTCATCACCTGGAACTTCCTGTAAAGTCCTCAGATCCAATTAGTCCATTGCTTGCTCCAAACAGGACTACAAACGCAGGAGATGCCGGCCCTCCCTGTTGTCACTGAGATGGCTACTTAAACTGATAGTGCTGGTTTTTATGGCCTGTGCCACCCTGGTAAACTGCTTTTTGGGGATGGAATTGGGGAGAATGAGAGTAGCCACAGGCAAAAATGCCACAGGCTGGCATTGTTCTTATCTAAAGTTAAGTAGTTTTCATGAATAAATGCTTCTTAGTTTGTTGTATGCCTTTGCTTGATTTCCAGAGTGCTGAAAAGTCCTATCTCTTTTGAGCCTATTCTACTCAGGCTTTCTTTTCCATCATTTCACTGAAACTGCTTGTTATGCTCAATACAGTAGTCATTTCTTATTCTCTGTCTTACTTCACCTGTTAGCACTGTTTGATACAATTGATTATTTTTTCCTTCTTGAAGTCTTGGCTTCCAGGATACCACTTTATCTTGGTTGGTCTGTGTCACTGTGTGTTCCATTTTAGTGAGTTTCTTTCACTCATTCTTCCTCCTCTTCATAACCTATAAAACTTGGAGTACTCTAGGGATTTTATCTTTTCTGAGGACATTGTTTCTCTTGCTGCCTTCTCAAATGATGCTGCCATCGTTGTCCAGCTTTTTTTTTTTTCTTCCCATAACTCTCAGGCCCTGGGCTTATAGATAGAGCAGATGTCTTCTTTACTCTCCATTTGCAGCTTTCAGATTATGTTCCTCTCTTCCCTAAAATTCTCTACCTTTGAATCTCATGTCATCAGATTATATTATTTACGACCCCTTATTATTACTGTTGACTGTATCTCTTGGTTCATTCCCTGCAGTGATTTCTGATGCTGACTACCTGAAGTTAGGCTACACTTCACAAGTTAAGGGCATAGTTCTCCACAAGACTACTCTCACTTCAAACAACAGCTGTACGCTTGAGGGATCCCATAACCACCTTCATTTTTGACCAAATGGCTACAAATTTGAGGATTCTTACTACTTTCTCCATTTTGATAATTCATTAAAACAACTCATAGAACTCAGAAAGGCACTATATGTTTGGTTACAGTTTTATTGTGGCATAAAGGATATAAATCAAAATCAGCCAAAAGAAGAGACGCAGGGCTGAGAGACATGAAGCTTCTGGGATCTTTTCCCTGTGGAGTCAGGATGCATTACCCTCCTGGCACAGTGATGTGTAACAATGATGTGTAAACACAGTTTACAAAGTGTCCACAGTTTTTATTGACATTTCATATGTGGGCATGATTGATTGAATCGTTGGCCACTGATTGAACTCAAGTCTTCAGCTCCTCTCCCCATCCTGGTCAGGTGCTGGTATCCCATGGCTCAAAGCCCCAACTCTTTAATCACATGGCTGCTCTTTCTGGCATAGCCAGCCCCCTTCCTGAGTCATTTCATTTACATAGACTGAAGACCCACTGGGGGTCATCTTATTAATATAAATAATCAGAGCCCACCACGAATAACAAAGATACTTTTATCACTCAGGAAATTCCCAGAATTTAGAGACTACCTTTAAGGAACAGGAGAGAAAGGTCAGCCAAATTATTTATTATACAGGCTTCCCCCTTCCTACTTTTTTTTTTGGTCCATTAGAGCCCACACTTCTCTTATCAATACTATTTCTGATCTTAATTCTAGGTAACTTTGATTGTGTAGATATTTTTTTCAACATTTTGATATTTCAGTCCTTTGAATTTGTCTCCTTCAATGATCTTGTTTTCCAGTTTACCTCAGTCATTCACTCCTGTGTTCATACGCTAAATCTTGACTAATAACTTCAGTCTCTCCATAATTTCAGTTTCATGTATCCCACTGGCTACCACTTGCTGTATCTTTCCATCTTTCTCCCTCTAATACCCTGATTCCAATAATCCTTTAACCCCACTAGGACCTCTAATCCATTGATTATACCACTGTTTCACACTGTGTCACCCTCTTCATTTCCTTGCTCCCTTCCTTACTCAGCTTAAATCAATCACGATTATCCCTGAGCATACATAGCCTTGACACAATTTTCTCTTTCTTGATTCATTGTTAACCAAAATCACGTTTTTGGTTAAATTCAACCTGCCATTTTTTCCATGCCTGCACCCGTGAAGCTAAATGTGGCTAATGGAAAGCACATAACCTTACTGATTGGTTTATTTTAGATTCATGATCACAAACCTCAAGTGGGACCCTAATGCTGCCATGTGATCATGCTATATATCCTTAGTCTAGGAGGTGGGAGAATGGGTAGATGATTATTTCACACTTTTTCTCTTGTCTCACATTTCTAATACTTCTTTCCATTCTTTTTCTCAGCTAATGACTTTTCTTCTTACTTTATTGAAGAAGTTGAAGAGAATTTATAGTGATTCTTCATTTTAATCACCTTGATAGAATTCTATAAATTGCAAGTTTTGCCAGAAGAACATCTGGAACAATTTTAATGTTGTGAATGCATGTGAAGATTTCCAAAAAAATTGGTAGAGAAACTAAGGTTCTAATAGATCTTGCAGGACTTACAAGGAGAAGGAAAGGGAGAATGTTATAGAGAAGGACTGGGATAATTTATAAAGGGAAATATTTAAAAGTGATAATAATAAATAAGTTTCCTTAGGTTGTAGGAGGGAGATGGCAAAGTATAGATGAGTGGGGTTTAAAGTTGTATATGGGTTAACTGAAACTTTTCCCTTAAAGCTTTGTCCCTCTCTTTTTTTAATTTCTGATTTTATTTTCTGTTTCTGTCTTGGTCTATCCTCATCCTTTCTCTCTCTTTCCCTGATGATTCTTTTACCTGTCCATTGTAACTATTTTGCTTCATGTCAGTCTTTTCTATGTTCTAATCAAGAAAATTATTTTGGTAGTCTTCTCTTTTGACTGTCATTTTGTAATTTATTTTATTTCAAGGTCACAGTTCTATTATTTTTTTTTAAAAAACAACTTTTTCTTGATCTGATCATTCCTTAACTCTTCATTTAAGATTTTACTTTATCTGAAATAGAATCCTTAGTTCTAGTTTTGTTTACTCCCTTCCAGTCCTCCTTATTTTTACCCTTATTTTCCATCTAAACAGCTGTCTCAAATTCATATTGTTCATTCCATAGCATTTAGGACAGTAGCTTGCATATTATACTGTGGATATGCTGTAAATACTACTAAACATATAAGCTATAATAATACCATGTTCACTTAATTACATTTTTTACTTTCTACCTCATCAAGGACACCCTTCTTGATTAAAGCTATTCATTCTTTGATCCTCTGCTGATAAAATTTTATCTTAATGAATATAATACTTATTTTTTAATAACTGGGTTTTCTGTGTATGTTAGTTGACACCCCACTGTTTAATTGCTCTACTGATGAATAATTAACACATTCTGTTAAGTGAAAAGTTTTGTGGGATAGTTGTCTTTACTGATGAGTTGTTGGATCTTTCTCCTAGGTCCTTTTACATACATACTATGTTAGTTAGGATTGGGTTCAGCTACATGTAACAGAAACCCAAGTGTAGTGGCTTAATCAAATAGGATTTTTTTTCTTCAAGTAACAGGAAATCTGGATATAGGCATTTCAGGGTTTATGGCAGTTCTATGATGCCATCAGGGACACAGGCCCTTCTGTACTTCTCTGCTATCCTCGAAGGGTGGCTTTTGCCCTGTGATTGCAAGATGGCTCTTTCCTCTCCAGACATCTTAGCTTTTTGTCAGCCAGAGAGTAGTTTTCCTTGAAGCTTTGCCCATAAGCCTTATGGTTTCCTCTCATTGGTTATAACTGGGTCACATGGTGACCATAGGCTGCAAGGAGTCTGGGAAGTTGATATTTTAGGCATATTACCACCTTTTCCAAAATTATTATAATATTCTGAGAATTTTGAGTAGGTAACTAGCAGTTGGTAGGTGATGAGCAATCATCCATCTCTATTCCTTAAAACAGCCTTGCAAGTTAGATGGTATCATGTTCATTGCAGAGGAGAAACTGAGGGTTAGAGAGGCTACTATAAATGAATATATGCCAATAAATTTAAAAACCTAGGGGAAATGGGTAAATTCCCGACACACACAGCCTACACAGATCAAACCAAGAAGAAATAGAAAACCTGAAGAGACCAATAACAAGTAACAAAATTGAATCCATAATAAAAAGTCTCCTAACAAAGAAAAGTCCTGAACCAGATGGCTTCAATACTGAATTCTACTGAACCAATAAAGAGGAATTAATACCAGTTCTTCTCAAACTATTCTAAAAAATTGAAGTTGAAGGAATTCTTCCTAACTCATTGTACAAGGCCTGCATAACCCTGATACCAAAGCCAGACAAGGGCACAACAAAAAAAGAAAATTATGGACTAAGATCCTTGATGAACACAGATGCAAATATCTTCAACAAAATATTGGCAAATCAAATCCAACACATCAAAGAGATTATAAACCATGATCAAGTAAGATTTATCCCAGAAATGCAAGGATGGTTCAATATACACAAATCAGTAAATGTGATATATCACATCAACAGAATGAAGGACAAAAACTGTATGATGATCTCAATAGATGCACAAAAAGTATCTGATAAAATTCAACATCCCTTCATGATAAAAACTCTCAGTAAATTAGGTATAGAAGGAAAGTACCTCAACACAATAAAATCCATATATGATAAACCCACATTTAACATCATAATGGGGAAAGCAGAAAGCTTTTGTTCTAAGAACTAGAACAAGATAAGGATGCCCACTTTCACCACTCTTATTCAACATAGTACTAGAAGTCCTACCCAGAGCAATCAAGCTTCCTTTCCCAGCCTCTAGTAACCACTATTCTATTCTCTACTTCTATGAGATCAACTTTTTTAGCTTTTACATATGAGTGAGAACATGCAGTGTTTAACTTTCTATTCTGGCTTATTTCACTTAACATAATGTCCTCCAGTTCCATTCATGCTGATGTGAATGACAGAATTGCTTTCTTTCTTTTTTTTTTTTTTTGGTGGCAGAATACTATTCTATTGTGTATATATACTGCATTTTCTTTATCCATTTATCTGTTGTTGAACACCTAGGTTGATTCCATATCTTGGCTATTTTGAATAATACTACATTAAACATGGGGGTGCAGGTATCTCTTTGATATACTGATTTTCTTCTCTTTGTATAAATGCCCAATAGTGGGATTGCTGGATCATGTCGTGTTCTATTTGTAGTTTTTTGAGGGACCTCTATACTGTTCTCTATAGTGGCTATACTAGTTTACATTCCCACCAACATTATATAAGAAAAAAGTGTCTTTTTCTCCATATCCTCACAGTATTTGTTTTGTTTTGTTTTTGTCTTTTTGATAATAGCCATAAAGGCCATCCTAACTGGGGTGAGATGATACCTCATTGTGGTTTTCATTCGCATTTCCTTGATGATTAGTGATGTTGAGCATTTTTTGCATATTATTTTGCCATTTATATGTCTTCTTTTGAGAACTATCTGTTCAGATCATTTGCCCATTTTTTTTTTTTTTAAGAGATGAAGTCTCGCTCTGTCACCCAGGCTGGAGTGCACTGGTGTGATCATAGTTCACTGCAGCCTTCAACTCCTGAACTCAAGTGATTCTCTCACCTCACCCTCCTGAGTAGCTGGGACTACAGGCGTGTGCCACCATGCCTGGCTGATTTTTTAAATCTTTTTCTGTAGAGATGGGGTCTCGATTGTATCTCCCAGGCTGGTCTCGAACTCTTGATCTCAAGCAGTCCTCCCACCTTAGCCTCCCAAAGTGCTGATCTTACAGGCATGAGCCATCATGCCTGGCCCATTTGCCCATTTTTTAAATTGGATTGTTTGTTTTTTTGCTGTTGAAATGTTTGAGTATATTCTGGATATTAATCCCCTGTTGGATGAATAGTTTGCAAAATATTTTCTCTTATTCTGTAGATTGTCTTTCACTCTGTTGATTGTTTCCTTTGCTGTGGAGAAGGTTTTTAGTTTAATATCCCGTTTGTTTGATTTTTTCACCTATGCTTTTGAGGTCTTATTCATAAATTCTTTTCACAGACCAATGTCTTGAAGCATTTCCCTTGTTTTCTTCTAGTAGTTTTATAGTTTTGATTCTTAAATTTAGGTCTTTGATCCATTTTGAATTGATTTTTAATAGGGCAAGAGGTGGGAGGTCTAGTTTTATTGTTCTGCATATGCATAGTTTTCATAGCACCAGTTATTAAAGAGACTGTCTTTTCCCCAATGTTATTTGCACCCTTCTCAAAAATTAGTTGGCTGTAGATACGTAGGTTAATTTCTGGTTCCTCTATACTGTTCCATTGGTCTGTCTTTCTGTTTTTATGCCAGTATCATTCTGTTTTGGTTACTACAGCTTTACGGTATATTTTGAAGTCTGGTAATATAATGCCTCCAACTTTGTTCTTTTTGCTTAGGATTGTTTTGGCTATTTGGGATCTTTTGTGATTTTATACAAATTTTAGGATTTTTAAAAAAATTCTGTGAGGAATGTCATTGGTATTTTGGTAGGGATTGTGTTGAATCTATAGATTGCTTTGGGTAGTATGGTCATTTTAACAATATAATTCTTACAATCCAAGAGCATATTATGTTTTTCCATTTGTATCCTTTTCAATTTCTTTCATCAGTGTTTTGCAGTTTATCTTGTAGAGGTCTTTCACCTCCTTGGTTAAATTTATTCCTAGATATTTTATTTTATTTTATTTTTGGTAGCTATTTAAATGGAATTGTCTTCTTGATTTCTTTTTCAACTGGTTTACTATTTGTGTATAGAAACAGTATTGATTTTTATATGTTTATTTTGTATTCTGCAAGTTTACTGAATTCGTTTATGAGTTCTAAGAGTTTTATAGCAAAGTCATTAGGTTTTTCAGTATATAAGATTAAGTCATCTGCAGACAGGGACAGGTTGACTTCCTCCTTTCCAATTTAGATACCTTTTATTTCTCTTGCCTGATTGCTCTCATCACTCCAAGTTTTTTATTTTTTGTAGGACACTGAAACGTTGAAATTAGAGAAGTGACATGATTAAAAAGGCATGTTAGGAAGATCAATATTGTCTATAGTTTTAATAGTCAATGTCATAAGTTTCTGCTAAACGTGATCTTTTTGATTCACTTATATCTTTGCTTGGTGAGAATAATAATTTTTCTTGCCAGATAAGGGGCAAATATTAGTATCTGGGAAATGAGATTATTCTGTTTTCAGAATGTCTTAGGTTGGACTGACTTTCTTACTCTAATTACTTTTTTGTAGATTTTCTTCAGCACTTAAGCTTTGCTCAAACTATAATGAGATTTTCTCGGATTGTATATTGGAATTAATAATGCTGTTCATGGAAGAATGATTTATGAAGTTTAAATGCTGTTGATGTACAGTGAGGTCATATATTAAGGCATAGTAACAATTGCTTTGGGTTACAGCCAAATATAAGCAAATCAGGAATTTCAAGGAAAATAAATAAGGGGAATTTTTTTTAAATGATATACAATTAGAGCTACATAATTAGGGCAAAAATAATAAGGTGATTCTCACTGATTATGATTTAGATACACCAGATTTACAAAACCAACACTCAAATACAGCTTTAAAACTTCTTTCAGAAGACAAAACCAGCACTGGCTCCAGGTGTTTAGCATGTCCAGAAACTGAGTATTAGAGACAGAAGGAAGCAAGATAAATGTTCTTTGTTTTAGGATGGAGAAAAGGAGGCAAGATTTTTGTGTAAACTTCCACTGAACTTTATTTTAGGGATGCTATGAAAATTATTTTTACTTATGCAAAATCATAATAGATACTTACCAAATATTTGTTTAGTTAAACCTCTAATCTCTCCCACTTGTGAATAGTATACAGCTGGAGCACTACAGAATGTCTTGTAAACTCCCATTACACTTTCTATTTCTCTTTTGGTACCTAGCTCCTTCTATCTTGAATTGTACTTAGAGTCACTTCTCCTTAACTCTCATTACCAGACTGGATATTGCTTTTAAGCGATTGAGATGACAAATCAAGGACTCTAATTTTGGAGATTGAGGGAACTAAAGACCAGAGGAGACTGATGCCTAGGACTTTAAAGTCTCCATTTTTATCACCACATATGTTGAAACCACTTCCTAAAATTTGGGGGTGGGCTTTGGGAGAGTTCTATGAAATTTTTTTTTGTGCTGTTGAGTGCCAGGTTTTGCCCTCTGCATCCATGGGCTCCACATCTGATAGATAGAGAGATAGCCAGGTGTGTTTGTGCATGCCTATGGTCCAAGCTACTAGGGAGGCTGAAGTAGGAGGCTCCCTGGAACCCAGGGGTTGGAGGCTGCAGTGAGCTATGATGATATGATGATGCCACTGCACTCTAGTCCAGGCAACAGAGCAAGCCCTTGTCTCAAAATAGATTAGAATAAAATAAAATAAACAAATTTAAAAAATATAGTACAGCAACTATTTACATAGCACTTATGTTGTATTGGGTATTATAAGTAATCCAGAGATGATTTAAAATATACAGGAGGTTATATGCAAATATGCTATTTTATATAAGGGACTTGAGCATCCATGGATTTTGGTATTCATGGAGTGTGGGATGTGGGGATGTCCTAGAACAAACCCCTGAGGATACTGAGGAATGACTATATGTGCCTGTTTTTCTCTTCAGTGATCTAACTATTAATAGAAACCTTTTAAGTTTGCATAGGTTAGTGGCAAGATTGAGTCTAAGATTTATGTTTATGTATCCCTTGCATAGCCATGACACACCCCAGTGCTATAGTTCTTATGCAATATGTTGTGAGACTCTGTTATCCTCTGAACTCTTTAGACATGGTATAAATTTTTGATCAATGTGTGAAGTTTATTTTTGTCATAACTGAGTATATTATTAGTTCATTGTTTTCAGTTTGAATGCCGAGCTGTTAAGTGATATGGAATAACTTACTGTAGAATCATTTTAAACTGGTGCCAAAGAAAAAAATCAAATGTTTTCACTAAGAGCTGAAAATTTTGCTCTTACATATAGAAGGATACATATAGTATAGTAAACAGTTCTTAAATAGCAACACAGCATTTGGACAGCCACATTAATAGTGTTGCAAATAGGCATTTGAGACATTGTTATATGTATATATGTTATTATATACACATTATACAATATATATACACATATATGTATAATAGTAACTGTGTTACACATATTGGATGCTATACAATTGTATTTGGTTCCTGTTGCTACTGTAACAAATAACCACAAATTTAGTGGCTTAAAACAACACAAATATGTTATTTTTACAGTTCTTACAGTTCTGAAAGTCACAAGTTTGAAATGGGTCTCATATAGAGCTAACACCAAGTTTTTGGCATACCTCTGTTCCTTTTGGAGTCTCTAGGAGAGAATCTGTTTCTTGCCTTTTCCAGCTCCTGGAGGCCGTCCACATTCCTTGGCTTGTGGCCACATTACTCCGATGTCCACTTTGATATCTACTTTCATCATCATGTTTCTTCCTCTGACTCTTCTGCTCTTTTTTTTTTTTTTTTTTTTTAGAGATGGGGTCTTGCTCTTGGTCAGGCTGGTTTCGAACTCCTGACCTTGAGCTATCCACCCGCCTCGGCCTCCCAGAGTGCTAGGATTACAGGCGTGAGCCACCGCGCCCGGCCTCTTCTGCTCTTTTTTATCTTTTAAGGACCTTTGTGATTACATTGGGCCCACCTGGATAAAAGCCAGGATAATCTCCATATTTTAAGGTTCTTAATTTATTACTTAATCACATCTGCAAAGTCTTGTTGCCCTGTAAGGTAACACATTCACAAATTCTGGAGATTAGGATGTGGATGCCTTTCGGAAACCTTTATTAACTTGACTTTGTTCAACTCTGTTCACGTTTTTCAAGTTTTGGCTATTTTAGGTCCCTTTCATTTCTGTGAGTTTTAGGATCAGTTTCTTAATTTCTCACTAGGATTTTGGTAAGTATTATGTTGAATCTGTAGATCAATTTTGGGAGTATTGCCATCTTGACAATATTGTCTTCCAATCCATGAACATGGATGTCTTTCCATTTAATTAGGTCTTTTTTAATTTCTATCAGTGATGTTTTATAGTTTTCAGTGTACAAGTTTTGCTAATTTTGTTAAATTCATTCCCAAGTTTTTTATTCTTTTTGATGCTATTGTAAATTGAATTTTTTTTTTAATTTCATTTTTGGATTGTTTATTGCTAGTGGACAGAAATACAACTTTTTAAAAAATGTATATCTTCTGTCCTGCATATTTTCTGAATTCATTTATTGGCTCTAATAGTTCTTTGGTACATTCTTTAGGATTTTCTATATATAAGGTCATGTCATTTGTGAATACAGGCAGATTTACTTCTTCCTTTTGAACTTGGATGCCTTTTATTTCTTTTTCTTACCTAATTAACTGCCCTGGCTAGAACTTCCAGTACAGTGTTGAATACAAGGGGTAAGAGTGGACATCTTGTCTTGTCCATCTTAGGAGGAAAATGTTCAGTCTTTCAGCATTAGGTCTGATGTTAGCTGCACGTTTGCAGATTCTTAAATAGATGCTCTTTATCAGATTGAGGAAAGTTTCTGTTTCTAAGGTGTTGAGTGTTCTTTTTTTTTAATCATGAAAGGATGTTGACTTTTGTCAAATGCTTTTTCTGTGTCTGTTGAGGTTATATTGTTATGGTTTTTGTCTTTTATGAATATGAAATATTGCACTGATTTTTCATATGTTGAATCAACCTTGCATTCCTAGGATTCACTCATTGATTCTTGAGTTTGAGAAGATTCGTCAAGCATGTGGTCATCTGAAGACTCATAGTCTGAGATTTCCCTTATATGATCAATTTCACCTTTATCATTAGGGTTTGGAGTACTGCCTTATCTTCTTATAGATTAATAATAATTGTGATTCATCTTCCTCTGGCAGTATTCTTCTCTTTGACTTCTTGGGTGGAAAATGAAAATTCCTATATGCTCAACTGTGTTCCTTGAGAGCTTAAAAAACAAAAAACAAAAAGCACAAAGCTAGTGTGTCCAAACTTCTTTTATATCTTCTTGAAAGATGATGCAGTATGTTGGGCAAAGCAATAAAAAAGCTGAAAGAAGATGAAATAATGATCATTTATTTCAATATTGCATCATTCTTTTAGATTAATCTAGTGTTTCCATTTTCTTCTGATTTTTTTCCCTATCTTTTATAGTCAACAGTGTAGAATAATAATGCCATTTTTTTCAAGATCTTTTATAAATCCTGTTATCTTGTCTGACAAGCTCACATTGCTTCCTGGGAAGGGCAGCCTGCAGAGACTGAGAAAATGTTGGCAGCTGTAGTAGGTTTGGAGTGGACAAAGTAGGAACATACTGATGCTTAGCCCATAGTGTAAGGACCCAGAATCTGGGATGGATTGAGAACTCACTCAATTATAAATCTATGTGGACAGACTACTATCTGTTATGACATATTTGATTTTGTTGAAATCTAGAAGTTATTGCAACTTAGTCTAATGGGGAGGAAGGTTGGGGGAGGGTGTTGAGGTAATGAGACACACTGGGTCAACTAGCTCCCAATACAGGCCACCAGGTGGGCCAGGACATTTTAGGTGCCGTCTGAAAGAGCTTTGAAGGACAGGAAAGGGGAAGGCAGTACATAACCTGCTTAAAAGTTTTGTATAGGTGAGGATTTATAATATTCCTTCCTGTGCCCTCAGTCTTGAATGAGGTTGCATAATTTGAAGCTCTACAATGCAGTTCAAAATGTATCTGTTAGGGAAACTATCAGAGATTATCTTTGGTCTCGACTCTGGTAATTTTGTTAATCCAAAGACTTTTCTAGATGTAACTTGTTGAGAGAAGTTCTGGTATGAGTAGATATTTTGTGCTGGCTGTATATTTTAGCAGATACGCTAGACTTCTTTTGGTCCTTCCCATATGTATTAGGACATTAAATATCCAATTTTGAATCAAAAGTTTAGTTTACTATATCTCAAACAAGAAGCAGTATGATTAATCAAAGTATGTGCCTAAACTATCGACAGAGTTTTGCCATTTTAATGGTAGGTTGCTCATGCCAGCAGCAAAGAAGCCTGGAGAGTGAGTGGCCATGAAATCACCAAAGGCATTTTCCACAGCTTGTTGAGAATTGAATATTTTTCCTTGGAAGAAGTTGTCCAAAGCTTGAAAGAAGTGGTAGTCAGTTGGAAGCAAGGTCTGGTGAATACAGTGGATGACAGAGTTTCCAAGTCCAGCCTCTGTAGTTTGAGCAGCTTTTTTTTTTTTTTAATTTTTTTTGTTTGTTTTTGCAACATGTGGTTTTGCAAGAGGATTGGCCTGTCTCTATTGATCAGTCTCAGATGCTTAACCACAAGCATCCCCATTGTTTCGTCCAATTGGTTACAGCAGATACCCACTGTAATTGAGCAGGTTTCATGAAGCCGTAGTGGGTAATACAAGTGCTGGACTACCAGACAGACACCAGTAGCTTTTATCTGATGAATATTCAGTTTTGGACTGTGTTTCGGCACCTCATCTTTATCTAATCATGGTGTCAAATGCTTGTGATTGTCAAAAATAATCCATTTTTCATCACACGTAATAATATGGTCTAGAAATGGTTAGCCTTTGTGTTGTAACAACAAAGAAAGGCAAGCTTTGAAACAATTTCTCTTCTGATGCTCGTTTAATTGATGTGTTACCCATCTATCCAGCTTCTTTACCTTGTCCATTTGTTTCAAATGGTCCAGTATTGTTGGAATAGTAACATCAAACCTTGCTGCTAGTTCACGCATAGGTTGAGATGGATTTGCTTCCGCTACCAATTTCAGCTCATCATTATCCACCCTGGTCTCAGGTCACCCACCTGGCTCATTTTCAAGATTAAAATCACCAGAATGGAACTTCGCAAACCACTGATGTACTGTGCATTCATTAGCCACATCCTTCCTGAACACTTTGTTGATATTTTGAGCTTTCTACACTGCATTGGTTCTACAGTGGAACTCATATTAAAAAATAATACAAATTTTTGACTTATCCATGGTTTCACAAAAATTGTTCTTAAAAATAATTTGAAAGATAATCACAAGCCATAATGTACATTTGAAAGAATGAGGATGTACCTTCACAATAAAAGCAAAACAAAACAAACAATGCCCCCCCAAATAAACAGGAAGTGTCAAAGTGAAATGTCAGAGATACCAGCTGTCAAACTTTGTACTTAAGGAAATCGTACATTCCATACTTAATATATGTTTTTACCTTCTGTTCTCTTTAATTATAAGTACTTCCAAAGTTACTTCATGGAATATATTTAAGGCATTTAGCAATTTATCTCAGTCAACATTTAAAGAAATCCAGTCTTGATAATATACTGGTCCATCAATATGCCTTTCGCAGGTGAAAAAACATGCAATTTCCAGATAGTGGACAAATGATTTGTCTTTCTTGTATTGGCCTGGTTCCATTATTGTTTATAATTTTTTTCCCTGAAGATAGAGTTTTTACTTTTTAGAGCCTCAATTCATGTTAGATTTATCTTTCTATGTGATATACTCACAGTTCATACTATTGCATGTGTCATTGGTTATTTACTTCTCCCAGTATGGTTATATATAACACACACACACTTTTGAATTCTTCCATTCTTCCCTATTTCTCTCTCTATTCTTTCGAGATTATTTATGATTCCACTTTTTGGAATCTCTCATGCTTTCAACAAATATTTACTAAATTCCTTTTATATTCTAGCTACTGTGCTAGTTGTTATGTCTTCAGTGGTGACCTAGCTTTTGCTTTGCAGTTTAATGGAATAAACATATGCTAAATGTTAAATAAGTATAGTCGTTAATTATGTACTTCTGCCATTTCTTCTTTAGGTTTTCTATATAAGGAGGTGTGCTATCTTTTAGATATTTTAAAAACATGCATTTAAAAAATCAAGGACATACATTTAACTGTTTGGCATCTCTTCCTTTGTTACTATGTATTATAAAATGATATTACTACTTTATTCCAACATTTCCATCATGTCTGCATCATTAACCACTGCATCCTTGTCTGTAATGTTTAAAAACTTATTTTAAATGTTATTAAATGTGTTATTGTGTGTTTGTGTTGTTCACCTACAAAAATTTCCCTGAAAAGAAGCTCTAAGTTGAAAAAATGATAGAAAATGAATAACATTTACCTTAAATATATATAGCTTACTTTTTGTAATTATACCAACAGTTTTGTATTCATCAGTTCTCTGAAGGTAATATCCAAATTAATATTGTGGAGAGAATCATAAAAGATTTTGTGGGTTGACTGTAGAGATACTACTTAATTCATCATTTGGATCAGTTTGCATTCTTGTTTTTGTAATTAGGTCTATAGACAATATCTTAGTCTATTACTTTTCCTTATCTTTTTATTTAGTGTTTGAAACATTTTCTTCAGTCTTTATAGAACTTTAAAAGCATTTTAATGGTATAATTTATTTATTAGGTATAGTTTTAATGTCAAGAAACTTATTTCTCAAATTGGAAACCAGGTTGAAAATTAAGTTAATCCACTACAAAACCAAAAATGAGAATACAAAATAGTATCAACCCATTTAAACAGGAAAGGGATATAGAAAAAGAGATTTTTAAAAAGTTGACTATTTTAAAAATAAATATGTATCTTTGTAGGACCTCTAAGTGTACCAGCAGGTAGAAATACTTGTGCTCTTAAAACTATTTTGTATATTTTCATTTCTGGGTCACATTGTAGCTAACTATTGTTATTAAATCTTAAAATAATTTAAATGCATAAAATAGTATCTTAGTTATGTTATCAATAAAAGGGCATTGCAAATATTTTTTAAATAAAAATAAATAAATAAAAAGCTGACTAATGGAATGGAAAAGTGAATGGCAATACTGTGAATATCAAAATAGTACAGAAGTACTTAATAGTTAATTTGATTACATTATTAATTACATAAACAGTTTTATGAAGGGGATATTGCACTTTTAAAAAAATAACAGGGTAAGAAAAGTGCTTTAAATATGCAGGAGGATGAACATTGAAAATGATTATTCATTGTCCACTAATAAGATAGTAGAAGACGACATTGAAATAAGATATTGAGTCTCTAGCCTTGGTAAGTCATTAAGAAGTCAGTACCTCTCCTGAATGGTGTAGAACAGGTGTCACAAACAAAAGCTTAGAGGCCATGCAGATAACATAATGTTCAAATCAGTTAAATATAAGATAATTAAAAATGATTGGGGGCCTGTGAATGGTTTTTATTTTCCTATCCCAAGATTTCACTTGCCAGAAATTTATCCAATGATTTCTCCTGAGAGAGTTAACATTTTAAATTTTGGATATAAAGTTTGAAAAAGTAGGATGAAATTTAGACATGTATTATTGCCAGTTAGATCAAACTGCCTTTTCCCACTTAGCTTCACTTTGTGGAGTGTCTATATTAACATTTTATTATAAGCAGTTTTCTAATGACATGTTAACTTGAATAAGAAAGTCATTTTATCAAAATGTAGCTATGAGATGAGTAGCATTAAAGAAGTTTTTTATGTTTTATTTCATTCTTAATACATTTAATGTTTTATAAAATGTAGGACTAGCAAAGAAAAAAAATCTCTATTCTTCAAAAAGTGATCATTATAAATTAATTTATTCCACTCATTGAAGATTTTTACTTAACTGTAGGATATTATCTCAGTTTTACATGTGAGATTTGTATTCTTTTCACTCTTAGTCTTAGTAAATTTTAAATAATAGCTATTCTAATAATCTATGCTCATACATTTTTTGTTTTTGAAACTTTGAAGAACTGTGCATAAATAATATGAGAGTCTGAGTTAGGCAGTAGTTCAAATCATGCCTAGAATTTTCTTTGTTTTCCCTCAGATAAAATTTTGAACTATGCCTAGAATTTTCATGCCTTTCTCTCACTACCCCTGGTGTACATTCACACTAGGCATTTCCTATTATTGTAGTTGATTCAGAATCTTTTCTCTCATTCTCAAATGATTCAAGAAAAAAAAAACCTTTTCTCATCCATTGAAACTTTTATTGTACCCCTTTACTTCTTTACTAGGTTAATAATCTGATGAAACAAGTCTTCGATCAATTATCCATTCATTTATTTACTCACTTAAGAAGTGATGAAAACTAGGTGATGAGGATAAAGACCAGGTTTCTCTATAAGGGATTTGATGTGGACAGTGATATACAAACAAAATAAATACAGTTGATAAATTTAAGAAATATTTATTTAGCACCTCCAGTGTATCAGGCATTATTCTCCAGTTATAGGATTGTAGCAATGAATTAAACGAGCAACTTCCATTTCCTCCTGGAGCTTATATTTTAGTGGGTGACCTGACAGTAAAACAAACAGGTATATAACGTATCCCTTAGAGATAAGTATTTGGAGAAAAATGAAACATAAGAAGATATGAGTGAGGGTTTTGGTGCATAAAATCATACCACAAAGTTATCTTCCCCTTGAGTTAAGGAATCTGGTCTTTTGTATCCCGTTATTAATCAGTTATTGGCTGAGAATCTCTCCAGGGTTGAGGTAGTAAGACATGAAACTTTTTGGGCAAGGTGGTTGCAGTCAGCCAAGGATAATTCTCTAGAGAATGGGGGAGTGACTCTGAGCCATTAACACCTCAATTATTTAAATTTTTTTTTTTTTTTTTTTGAGACAGAGTCTCACTCTGTTGCCCGGGCTAGACTGAGTGCCGTGGTGTCAGTCTCGCTCACAGCAACCTCAAACTCCTGGGCTCGAGCAATCCTCCTGCCTCAGCCTCCCGAGTAGCTGGGACTACAGGCATGTGCCACCATGCCCGGCTCATTTTTTGTATATATTTTTAGTTGGCCAATTAATTGCTTTCTATTTATAGTAGAGACAGGGTCTCGCTCTTGCTCAGGCTGGTTTCGAACTCCTGAGCTCAAGTGATCCGCCCGCCTCGGCCTCCCAGAGAGCTAGGATTACAGGCGTGAGCCACCGCGCCCGGCCAATTATTTAAATTTTAAATAATTTTAGTTAACACATGTATATCTGCTACTTAGAGTTTACTATTAACATTTTATTTTGCTATAATTACCTTATGTGATATCTGCCTTCCCGTGGCTCTATCCATCAACCCGTCAATCCACCTTATTTTTTGGTGCATTTCAAAGTAAATTGCAGACATCTGTATGCTTTCCCCTAAATATTTAAGCATGAATATCATTAAGCAGAGCTTAATATTTTACTTTTTTCTTTTGAGGTAAAATTTATATACAATATGATGAGAAAATCTGATGTGACTATTTGCTGAGTTTTGACAAGTGCATGCACCTGTGTATTCCAAATTCCATCAAGATACAGAATATTACTATCATCTTGGACTGTTTCCTCATGCCATTTCTCAGTTAATCTCCATATCTACTCCCAAGAGACAACCCTATTCTGGTTTTTTTCTGCCACAGATTATTCTTGAACTTGTAAATGGAATAATTCAGTACATACAGGTCTATGTAAGGGTTCTTTCAGCATATTGTATTTTGAGATTTATCTATGTTGTTGAATATATAAATAGTTCATACCTTTTTATTGCTAAGTTGGTATTCCATTGTATGAATATTCCATAATTTGTTTATCCATTCTCCTGTTGATAGACCCCTAGGCTAGTTATTGGCTGTTGTAAATAAAGTTGCTGTGAAGATTGGTGTACTGGTCTTTTTATTATGCACATATGTTTTAATTTCTCTTGAGTAAATATGTAGGGGTGGAATCATACATTAAGCATAAGCGTATGGTTATTTTCACAATAAAACTGCTAGAATTTTCTCCATGCTTTCTGAAACCACAGAAAGCAAAATTGTGGATAAGGGGGGAGGCTACTATATCTTGGATATCAAGTCTTATGTATATATTTTGTGAATAATTTTTCCCAGGATCTCTTAAGGCCAAGGATTCAAGACAAGCTTGGGCAACACAGTGAGACCCTGTCTCTAAAAAAAAAAAAAAGAAAAAAGAAAAAAGAAAAATTAGCTGGGTGTAGTGGCATGTGCCTGTGTTCTAGCTACTCAGTAGGCTGAAACAGTAGGATCAATTGAGCCCATGAGTTCCAGCAGGCAGTGAGCTATGACTGTGCCACTTCACTCCAGCCTGGGTGATATATCGAGACCCTGTCTCTTAAAAAAATATGTATGTTATGCTGTGTCCGTTGTTGTTTCCAATCCAGTTATCACCAGGGCTGTGTGGGTAAATACTTTTAAATGCTTTCTCATCTTTCTCTCCACCCCTTCCTGCTCTTGTGTGTGTATGGTGCTAATCTCTTGTCTTTAAGTTTCTTTCTGCTCCTTTTGTATCTTCCTTTCTTGTCTCTCCTCCTGCCTTTTGTCTTTGGGTGTTTTGGGGTACTTTTTTTTATGCCTTTTGTACAAAGATTAGTTTCAATGTAGTCTGTAGCTCCTTTGTAAACCAATTAAAGAAGTTTTTAAATAAACAATTATTTACTTCTAGCTTAATTGCATTGTATTCAGAGAATATACTCTGAAAGACATCAGGCCTTTCAAATTTGTTTGTACTGTATGACCTAGCATGTGGTCCATTTTGGTGTTTTGTGTATAGTTTTTATTTGGAAGAGCATAAAATAAATATATGTATGCATATATATCAATGTGATGATGTAAAAAATGTCTATAGTTGTGTGGTTTAGATATTCTATATTTTAGTAATAATTTGTCTGCTTGATCTGGTAGCTGTTGACAAGGGTGTGTTAGTCTTCCATATAATTATGGATTTGTCACCTTTTAGTTTTGTGTACTTTTGTTTTATGTATTTTTAAGCATTGTTATTGGGCCATTCAGATTTGGAATTATGATATCTTCTTGGTATGACTTTTTAATTACTAAGAAATGCCTTTATTTTTTAGTAATGCTTTTTGCCTAATATTGGCATATTTATGCCAACTTCCTTTTAGTTGGTCTTTGAATGGTATCTTTTCCCATCATTTTAGATTCAGTCTTTCTGTGTCTATATAATAGTCTTTTTCTAGAGTATTTAACATAATAATGGATACATATTGAGTTTAAATCTACCATCTTAGTACATGTTTTACATTTTATCCACATGTTTATTCTACACATTTTCTCTCATGTCTTACTTTCTTTGGTTTAGTCAGATATTTTTAATTATTCTTTTTATCTCCTTAATTAGCTTTTTTCTTTTTCTTTTCTTTTTTTTTTTTGAGTCAGGGTCTCATTCTGTTGCCCTGGCTAGAGTGCAGTGGCATCATCATAACTCGCTGCAACATCAAACTCCTGGGCTCAAGTGATCCTCCTGCCTCACCCTCCCAAGTGGGAACTATAGGCACATGCCACCATGCCTGGCTAATTTTTCTATTTTTAGTAGAGACAGGGTCTTGCTCTTGCTCAGGCTGGTCATGAACTTTAGTTAGCTCTTAATGGATATCCTAGAGATTACTACATGAGTTTTTTGAGTTATTGAAGTCTAATGTAAATTATTACTTCTGTTGTTCCTAGATAATACAGATATCTTAGAGACTTTAATTCCATTTATCCTGTTCCTGCCTTTTTTATTGTCACATTTTAAATCTACATATGTTTTAAAATTAACAGGTTATGAATGTTGTTATTTTTATACGCACTGTTCATTCATGCTTACCAACATATTTAGACTTCCTATGGCTCTTCCTTTTTGCGTTTCTGTGCTTTTATTTGAGTATTATTTTCTTTCTGTTGGAAGAATTGCCTTTTAGTATTTCTTTTAGTGATGAATTCTTAGTTTTTTCTTTTCTGAAATTACTTATTTCTTTTCATTTTTCAAAGATATTTTTAACTGAAAATAGATTGCTTGACACCTGTTTTCTTTCAGAAATTTAAAGTATTCCATTGTCTTTTGCCATTTACCATTTCTGTTTAAAGAATTATGTTAGTCTGTTGATTGTTGCTACTTTAAATGTGTTTATTTTGTTGACTAGCTGTTCTAAAGATTGTCTTTGATATTTAGCATTTTGGCTATGATTTGCTTAGTGTTTTTCTTTGTATTTATTCTGCTCATGTTCAACAGGCTTTAAGATGTGGCTTCATGTCTTTCATTAATGTTAGAAAATTTTTGGCTGTATCACTTCTAATATTGCTTCTTCCTAATATTCACATTGTTTTTTTTAACATACCAATAATATGTATGTAAGAACTTTTTAATGGGTTCCATATGTGTCTAATATGCCTTTCTATATTTTTCAACTTTTATCTCTTGTTCCTTGGTTTGAATATTTTCTGTTGACCTGTGTTCTGCTTCATATTCATTCTATTCAATGTGATGGATACACCAAGTACTAACAGCATTTTCGGGCAGTTTTGCTTTGAAGAAGAGCAGGGGTATAGGAGGAATAATTGAACTATGGGGGAGTAAGGAAGAGGGCTTTGTTATTGGATAGGACATACTAAAATATGTTCATGTTATGATTGAAATGATTCAGTAGAGAGAAAAATTAAAGTTTTGAAGAGAGAAAACAAAGATGAGTTTGATAAAAGTCCTTGAGAAGATGAGAAAGGATCTAATCCAAAGCATGGCCAGAAGAGTTTTTCTTTGATAAGAGTGGGCCATAGAGAGGATAGGCACTGCTTCATGTATATCAGTAGTCTTGTGAGATAGCTTGACCAGTGGAAAATCTGCAGGTGCTATAAGTTTCTAGAATATTTCTTTGTGTATGTGTGAAGAATATGGGAAAATTGAGTAACGGAGAGTCAGGTGAGAGGTAGACTGCATTTATAGCTACCTAATTACTTTTTCTATTTCTGTGTATCTTCAGTAATATTTACCTTTATTTCTTAGCATAGTCAAAGTAGTATACTTTGAAGGAACTATATGAATGTTTACTGGTCTTTTTTTATCATATAGGTATAATTTTGTACTACATATTTAAACAGTTAATTCTTTATGGTGGATTTTAATTTCTTATTAGTATTTTGGATAGAAAATCACGTTTTCTTAAACATGTTTTCCTTATTTTCTTTTAGAATTGTGTGCTAGAATAGCATAACCATGTTTCGGAATAGTCTCAAGATGCTTCTTACTGGTGGGAAATCAAGTCGTAAAAACAGATCAAGTGGTAAGTGACTATGCTACGTTTATTGTGTGTGATATTTTAGAAATAGAAGTTCTTTTAGAGATTTCAATTAATGCTGTAGCACTTCATATATTTATTAAATGATTAATTTAGAGAAAAAGAAAGTTTACATTTTTATAAGCTGTCATACTCTTTTTTTAAGAGACAGGAGTACTTGAATGCTTAGCAGGAACATTCAGGTAAAGGGAAAGTTTGTGAAGGAAAAATATTTATTTCTAATATATGGGAGAGTAATGTGCCTGTGCATATACTTATTAAAAACCTTCCAGAGCTAAATTTATTTTTTGAACTACTATGAAATTATTGAAGTCCTAGGTACTCTCTGGGGAGGAAAACTGTAAAAATAGGAATGGTACCCAAAGGTTTATACAGAAAGTGAAATAGAAGTTGCATATTTTTATAGCCATTAAAATAAAGTTTCTAAAGTGTGTGTGTTTTTAATTTAAAATCAAGGGGATAAGTCTTAGGCTTTTAAAGTAAATAAAACTATATGTACTATTTTTGGTAGAAAATATTGAAGAGAAATATACTAGAATGTTTGTTTTTAGTTAACAGGTGATAGACTTTTATTGTATTCTTCATAATCTCTTCGATTTACTAATTTTTCTGCAATTTATAAATTTATATTGGTAGTGTTACCAAAAGTTTGGTACTACTTGTCCCCGAGGCTGAATGAAAATGAGGACAAGTGGTTTGAGGAAAAGGAAAGCAAAGTTTATTAATTTTTGCCCCCACCTTTAAGCAGAAATACTGAGTTTTTAAAGGGGGTTTTCAGCTTCAGGCTATTGCTTTAAATATGGTTGGTGGTCCTGGTTGGCCTTATCTCCAGTGAAGATGATCTCATGACTTTTTGCCGGGACAATTCCTGTTGAGCCACCTCCTGTGGTTTAAGATACTAGTAAACAAAGAACACTCCTCTGCCCCTCTGATTACTGGCCTTGGGCAGGAATGCAGATTTTAATTCCCAAAAAGAATAGGGGGAGGTTTAAAAAGACAACTTGTAATACATTTTGCCCTGTTTCAAGCCTTTACCTCTGTTACAGTAATATATTCATTATCATTCATTTCAAAATATTTTTATAATTCTCATTATGATTTCTTCTTGATCCATAGGTATTTTAAAAGTGTACTTATTAATTTTCAAACAGTTGATGATTGCCTGGTTATCTTATTGCAAGGGAAATAACTCCTCTACACCAATTAAAGGAAAACTGTTTTTTCCTCTACTACACACACTAACACTTCTAGCCACCAAATATGGGGGCTTTTTTCTTATAATAATTCAGTTCAGTTCTCTGGCAGATACTGACTGGATGTCCTACAGTTCAGTTCAATTCTGACCCTGTTTACTGGGAGTTAGCACAGACCTCACAGGTTATGGACTCAGTAAAGACTAAACACTGCCTTCCACTTCAGTGCCAATTACAAGTGATGGGTCTTCAGGTTACCCACAACTTCTGTTCAACTTGACTACAAATCAGGTTCCCCGGACCCTCTCCTCAGGTTTGATCATTTCCTAGGATGGCTCACAGAACTCAGGCAAACAGTTAACTTACAAGATTACTGGTGTATTATAAACGAATACAGCTCAGAAACAGTCTGATGGAAGAGATGGGGAAAACAAGGTACGGGGTAAGGGGAACTGAGTTTCCAGCCCCTTTTGGGTGTGCCACTTTCCCAACATCTGGACGTGTTCACCAATCTGGAAGCTCTCCGAACCCCATCCTTTTGGGTTTTTATGGAGGCTTCATTACATAGATATGATTGATTAAGTCATTCGCCCTACAAACTTCAACCCCTCTTTCTTCCACAGAGATCAGAGGGTGAGGCTAAAAGTTCAGCTCTACTCACAGGGTTGGATTGGCAACTAGCCCCCATTCCAAGACTATATACTGGAGCCTCCGGCTACCAATCTTCTCATTAGCATACAAAAAAATCACTTATCACTTCAGAGATTCCAAAGGCTTTAGAGGTTTGTGCTAGGAAATGGGGCAGAAACAAAATATATATTTCTTACTATGTCTTACTATTAATGAATTTTAGCTTAATTGTACTATTGTCAGAGACTCTATTTTCCTATTATTTTCTTCTTTTGATATTTATTGAGATCTGCTTTTACAATTCATTATATAGTCAGTTTTAGTGAATGTACTAAATATGCTTGAAAATAATGTGAATCTTGTAGTTATTGGATGCAGTGTATGTCAGTTTTGTTAATGATGGTCCTCAAATATTTCATATCCTTATTTTTTAAAATTATTTCCTGAGAAAGGTGTGATAAAATAACACACTGTGATTGTGGATTTATCTATTTCTCCTGGTGATTCCCAACAGTTTTTACTTTATATATTTTGAAGCTGTCTTATTTAGGTACATTCAGATTTAGGATTGTTACATCTTCCTGGTGAATTGACTTTTACCATTATGAAATGTCCCTCTGTATTTCTAATAATGCGTTTTGTTTGAAAGTTGACTCTGTCTCACATTACTGTAGCTACTCCAGCTTTCTTTTAATTAGTGTTGGCAAAGTATGATTTGTTTCATTCTTTTACTTTCAACATTTCTATATACTTATGCTCTGAATAGCGTATAGTTGGGTTTTATTTTTATTCAGACAAGTTTTTTTCTCTTAAGGAAGACTTCGGTCTGTGTTAATTCAGTCATTGATATATTTAAGTTTAAATATAACACATTGCTGTGTGGTTTCTATTTGTCCTACCAGTTCTATGCTTCTTTCTCTTTGCATTGATCAAAACATTTTTTATTATTCCTTATTTCCCCCAATAACTTGGAAATTATATGTTCTTTTGTAATTTTTTTCAGTGGTTACCCAAAAGATGCATCTGTCCTTAGCTTATCGAAGTTTGATCTTAATTGTATTTTTACGTCTTCTTGGACAATGGAAGAGCATTAGATTCTTTTCACCTGTATTTTAAACTTTACAAGACATTACTATTATTAATTTGCTCTTAACCATATTTTGGTATTAATTTTAGTTTTTGTATATTTTTTTCTAGTTCTAGAACTTACATTTGCTTTATTTATTTTTTTTTTAGTTTGGAAATAATGTTAGACTTATTGAAAGGTTGCAACAGTAGTATAGAGAACTCCATATAACCTTACACAAAGTTTTACTGCATTTGCTTTATCATCCCCTTTCTGTACATACATACGTACATGTCTCTCTCCCTCTCTAACCACAAAGCAAAGTAAGTAAAACTTATATTTAAATATAAATAATTGCTGGTAATATACAGTAACAAGTATAATTTGTTCTAGTAATACAAACATGTTTCTATATTAGAAAATCAACAGGACTTTAGAAAAAATTTTAAAAATCATACTATTGTATCATTTAAAAAAATTTTTTTTTACTATTGTATCATTATATGTTGAAAAACATTTTATAAAACTAAGCAGCCACTGAAAACATCATTATAATCAAAAAGATTTTAAAGACTATTTAATACATCCAACAACTAAACATCGTACTAAAGAAAGAAATGTAGCAGCCAGCTCCATTAAAACAGAAATGTGATAGATATTTCTTCCATTAAAATAGTTTGGAAATTTCTAGTATAAGGAAAAAATAAAATAAAATGTCTAGTATAAAGATTGGAAATAAAAGACAGTATCATTTTTATTTTTAAATGTGATGAAAACTCCAGAGATCCAGTAAATATCTGCTAGAAATAATATAATTTGAGAGGTAGTTGTGCTTTATATCTACCAATATTTACTGATTAGGTATATGAGAAAAAAATTCATTCACAATGACAACCATAAAATTCTTAGGCATAGACATAAATTTTATTTAAATATTAATATATGACTTGGACAAATGGAAAGATATACTATGTTAATGGACCAACAGATATGTTTATTGCAATTCCATTCATGAACCCAGGAGTTCATTTTCAACTGGGTAAAATGTCTTTAAAGTTCTTATGAATAAATAAATGAGAATAACCAAGAACAGAAAGGAGTAACTGATTTTTGGTGAGAGGGTATCTTATGAAGTATTAAAACTAAATATAAGTACATGGTCATATAGTTAGACAAATAGGCTATATATATCTAGGACAGAGAGAACAAGGGAAAACATGGTATTAATGAAGCAAGAGCATTATTGTTACTTCGTTTTGTGGAACTGCCCAGTGTATTGCAGAACACACTACCATTATAAACAAAAGGTAAACTTTCAAGCAATCAGACTGCTCTTGATTGAAAACTAAGGTAGAGATAGGATGAAGGTGTTAGATTTTATTTTCTCTTTTAGGTCATTATCTAATCTTAAATGCTTGGGGCTCTGATTCTTCTGTTAGGTTTTATGGATTGTTCATGATGGATCATTTTGGCATGTATTTTGTAAGGTATGTTTATAAATAAGCTCAATTGTTTTCTGTGGCGATCCCGTGCATTTGACTGCTGAAATGTTCCCCTAGGTACTGCCCTGGTTCCACAGGCCAAGGACTGATTTTTCTAAAAGCTTTTTTTTTTGATTGTGGTAAAATATATATAACAAAAAATTCATCGTTTTAACCATTTTTAAGTTTATAATTTGTTTACATTAATTGCATTCACAATGTTGTTCAACCATCACCACTTTCTATTTCCCAAACTTTTTTTATTACCCCAAACACAAATTCTGTACCCATTAAACAGTCCCTATTTCCCCCTCCATTCAGCCTGTGGTAACCTCTAATCTATTTTCTATCTCTACAAATTTGTTTTTTCTAGGTATTTCACAAAAGTGCAACCATATAGTATTTGTTCTTTTGTGTCCGGCTTATTTCACCTAGTATAATATTTTCAAGGTTCATTCCATGTGTCAGAACTTCATTTCTTTCTATGACTGAATAATATTCTATTGTATGTGTATACCACATTTTGTTTATCCATTTTTCCATTGATGGGTACTCAGATTGTTTCCATTTTTTAGCTATTGTGAATAATGCTTAAGTGAACATTGGTTTATAAGTATCTGTATAAATTCCTCTTTTCAGTTCTTTTGGGAATATGTCTAGGAGTGGAATTTTGGGATCATATGATGATTCTTTGTTTAACTTTTTGAGGAATCACCAACTAGCACACACAGTGGGTGTGCCATTTAACATTCCTTTTACCATGGCGTGAGGGTTCCAATTTCTCCACATCCTTGCCAACACTTGTGATTTTTCTTTTTCTTTTTCTTTTAATTATAGCAGATGTGAAGTGGTATCTCTTTGAGGTTTTGATTTACATTTCCCTATTTAGTGATGTTGAGCTTCTTTTCATTATTGATCATTTGTATTATCTTCTTTTGAGAAATGTCTATTCAAGTTTTTTACCTATGTTTGAATTGGGTTGCTTGTCTTTTTGTTGTTGAGTTGGAGGAGTTCTTTATTTACTCTGCATATTAATATCTTATACGTGATTTGCAAATATTTTCTCCCATTATGAGGGTTGTATTTTTATTCATTTGATAGTGTCCTTGGATGCATAAAAGTTTTTAATTTTGATAAAGTCTAATTTTATCTACTTTTTCCTTTGTTGCTGTGTTTTTAGTGTCACATCTAAGAATTCATTGTCAAATTCTAAGTCATGAAGATTTACCCCTGTTTTGCCCTAAGAATTTTATGATTTTAGCTCTTACATTTAGGTTGTTGATCCATTTGGAGTTAATTTTTGTACATGTTGTGAGGGAGCGGTCCAAATTCATTCTTTTGTGTGTGGAAATCTAATTGCCCTAGCACCATTTAATGAAGAGACTGTCCTTTCCTTATTAAGTGGACTTGGCACCCTTACTTAAAGATATTTGAATTTCATTCATGTGCCTGATCCATAACAGAAAGGATTACCATGATATTTACTAATATATTGGCTGCTATAAATTTGCAATTAACATTGTGATTTTTTAAAATAGAAATATTTTTTAGTCCCATTTTTAATTATTTTTGTTTACTCTTGAATGGGATAAGATTTTAATCTTTTTTTTTCCTTTTTTTTATTTCAGCATATTATGGGGGTACAAATATTACGGTTACGTATATTACCCATGCCCCCCTTCCCCCCCGAGGCAGAGCCTCAAGCATGACCATCCTCCAAATGTTGCACATCTCACTCATTATGTTTGTATATACCCATCCCCTCCTGCCCCAGATTTTAATCTTTATTCATTGTTTTATTAATCGGCTTTAAATTGATGGACGTAGAATATAGGTTCTTGTCCTGATTTGTCTTCTATTTGAAGTGGTCCCTCCTAAGCCCAAACTAGTACTGAAACATTTTTTTCATCACCAGGTTTCTGATAAGATCATGTTACTTCTGTATTGTTCAGTCATTCCCAGGGGATTCAGAGTTTTCTGTTCAGACTAGACATAGAATGATTGAAATAAAAATTCCTTGTTAACGGAATCTTTATTTCTAGTCTAGGAAACAGCAGTGGGGTAGTAAACCTAAAATTGGTTAGAGATTTTTTATGGAAAATGTTTCTTCTTGTAATTTATAGACCTAGTAATTCCTAGACTTAGTGAACAATAGGACAGCAGATATTTCTTAAATTAAACTTTTTATTTTTAGATAATTGTAGACTTACTTGTAGTTGTAAGGAATAATATAGAGAGATCTTGTGTGTTCTTTATTTGGATTCCTCCAATGATAATATCTTAGAAAACTATATAATATAATATCACAATATTGACATTGATACAGTCGAGACACTTGACATTTCTATCACCACAAGGATCCCTTATGTTGCCCTTTTATAGCAGTACCCAATTTATTTTCATCCCTACTCCCTTGATAACTGCTAATCCATTTTAAAAATTTTGTCACTTCAAGAATGTTATATAAATGTATTGTGCAGTATATAACCTTTGGCAATTGGCTTTTTTTCACTTAGCATAATACTTTGAAGACTCATTCATGTTGTTGTATATCAATATTTGTTGCTTCTTATTTTTTTTTTATTTTTTATTTTTTGAGAGAGTCTCACTTTGTTGCCCGGGCTAGAGTGAGTGCCATGGAGTCTAGCTCGCAGCAACCTCAATCTACTGGGCTCAAGCAATCCTACTGCCTCAGCCTCCCGAGTGCTGGGACTACAGGCATGAGCCACCATGCCTGGCTAATTTTTTCTGTATATATTTTTAGGAGGTCAATTAATTTCTTTCTACTTTTAGTAGAGACGGGGTCTCGCTCAGGCTGGTTTCGAACTCCTGACCTTGAGCAATCTGCCCGCCTTGGCCTCCCAGAGTGCTAGGATTACCGGCGTGAGCCACCACGCCCGGCCCCTGTTGCTTCTTATTGCTTGTATTCCAAGGTATGGATATATTACCGTTTAACTATTCACTCTTTGAAAGACAGCTGAATTGTTTCTAATTTGGGCTATTTTGAATAATGCTCCTATAAACATTAGTGTACAGAGTTTTGTATAAATATAGTTTTCATTTCTCCAGGGCAAATGTCCAGGAGTATAATTGCCAGGTCATGTTTTAGTTGCATTTATAAAGAAAGTGCCAGCTCTTTCCCAGAGTGACTATATCATTTTATGGTCCCACTGGCAATGTATAAGTGGTTCAGTTTCTCCTGATCCTCACTAATATTTGGTGTTGTCACTATTTTTTATTTTGACTATTTTGGTAAGTGTATTATGGTATCTCATTTTAGTTTTAATTCACATTTCTGTAATGGCTAATAATGTTAATCATCTTTTCATGTGCTTATTTGCTGTCTGTGTAAGTCTTTGGTGAAATATCTCTTTATGTCTTTTGACCATCTTCTAATTGGATGTTTTTGTGTATGTGTGTTTGTGTGTAGAGTTTTGAGAGTTCTTTATATATTCTAGGGTAGGCCCTTGTCAGATACATGATTTGAAAATATATTCTAATCTATAGTGTTTTTATCCTCTTAACAGAGTCTTTTATAGAGTAAAAGTTTTTAATATTGATCAAGTCCAATTTATCAAGTTTTAATTTATCATGCTTTTAGTTTCCATCAACAGGTATTTCTTCATTAATCATTAAGAACTGAATAGTGGGGGCCGAGCGCGGTGGCTCACGCCTGTAATCTTAGCACTCTGGGAGGCCGAGGCGGGCAGATCGCTCAAGGTCAGGAGTTCGAAACCAGCCTGAGCAAGAGCGAGACCCCATCTCTACTAAAAATAGAAAGAAATTAATTGCTCAACTAAAAATATATAGAAAAAATTAGCTGGGCCTGGTGGCGCATGCCTGTAATCCCAGCTACTCAGGAGGCTGAGGCAGAAGGATTGCCTGAGCCCAGGAGTTTGAGGTTGTTGTGAGCTATGCTGACACCACGGCACTCTAGCCCAGGCAACACAGTGAGAGTCTCAAAAAAAAAAAAATAGTGTACTGGTTGCTTGATATTTTAGTTTGGATTAAATTATGTTTAACCACCCCATGAGCAAAAAACAGTTCATGTGTAAATGTAGAACACCTTGTTAGAAGTATTTGTTACTGGTGGTTTTTTGTCCATTGGGTATTGAACCTAGTTAAAATTTTTATTGCTTTCTGAATAATGAATGCTCATAATAAACTATATATGTTCAATAGTATTTAATGCAAGTACATTTATACTATAAAAATCCCCCTTTTCTTCCATAGTGCTATAGTTTGAATATGATTTGTCCCCCCAAAAACCCATGTTGAGGCATGGACCCTAGTGTGATAGTGTTGTTAGATGGTGATTTTAAGAGGTAATTAGGTCCTTAAGATGGATTAATGACTTTCTTGTGAAACACTGGATTAGTTCTCACGAGAGCTGGTTGTTATAAAGTGGGTCAGCCTCCTTTGTCCTCTGTCTCTTTTACATGCACCCATTCACCTCTCTGCTTGCTACCATGAGTTGAAGCAGCATGAGGGCCACACAGTCTTGGACTTCCCAGACTTCACAACCAGGAGCCAAAATAAACCTATTTGCTTAATAAATTATCCAGTCTCAGATATTTTGTTAAAGTAACAAAATATGTCAGGTTTAGTCTTGTTTTGTGTTCTCAATTCTTGATGCTCTCATGGCTGAAGAATGACCAGACACACCAAAGTAAGGGCAAGCATGAGGTAAACTTTATTGAGGTGGGGAGCAAGATGGGATTATAGAGCAAGAGCGAGATAGAGGTTTACAGAGCAAGATACAGACACTACAGATGATGACTAGACCCCTTGTCATAGCAGAAAAGAGACTTTGTTTATGGTCTGAGTCTTGTTTTATGGTGTTTGGATAGGGACCTCTCTGTGGTTCAAATGTCACCATGGAACCACTTTGGACAGTTGGGAGTTGCATGACCTGAGTCTTACTATGCATGTGGGTTGTTCTAAGTCACTTTCTGGACTCTATCATACCTGTGCTGCTTGGCCCGTGGACTAGAGAGTCCTCTGCATTCTTTTGCAGTTGGCAGGCTAAGTTCTGATTGGCAGATTCATAGGGTCTTTCCTCCTATCCCAGATACGGCGGTTGCTTAGGACAGGAGTAAGGTGAAGCAGAACCAAGATGGAGGCCTGGGACTCACCCTTGTCCTTCTTCCCAGGTGGGGCAATTGCGCCCAGGCAAGGCACCCACTTTTGTCCCTAGGAGACCTGGACTCTCTCGTTATCTACCTAACAGATAGTCTAGGACAAAAAATTTGGTACCAAGAGTAGGATTGCTGCTATAACAATACCTAAATATGTAGAAGTGACTTTGGAACTGATTAATGGGTAGTAGCTAGAAGAATTCGGAGGAGCAGGCTAGGAAAAGCCTGTATTGCCATGAGCAGAACATTAAGAGCAATTCTTGTGAGAGCTCAGAGTAAGACCCCAGAACTATGGAAAGTCTGGAACTTGTTAGAGATTACTTAAGTGGTCATGACCAGAATGTTTATAGAAATGTGGACAGTAAAGGCTCTTCTGAGGGATCTCAGATGTAAATGAGGAATATCTTATTGGGAACTGGAATAAAGGGCATCCTTGTTAAAAAGTAGCAAAGAACTTGGCTGCAGTGTATCCATGCCCTAGGGCTTTATGAAAGGTAGAATTTAAGGGTGATAAACTAAGATTTCTGGTGAAAGAAATATTTCAGCAGCAAAGTGTTCACAATGCCTTGTGATGACTTTTCACTATTTACAGAGAGTTGTGGGAGCAAAGGGATGACTTAAAGACAGAATTTATAATTTAAAGGGAAGCAGAGGATAAAAATTTGGAAAATTCGAAGCCTGGCCATATAAAGATAGGAAAAACAAATATCTTTGGGGAAACAAAACAAAGGTGTGGCCCAGCAACTAGTTACTAAAGAGAGTAGCCTGAGTAGAGGGAGCCAGGTGCTCATCATCAAGACAGTAGGAAAATGGCCTCAAAGACATTTCAGAGATATTTGAGGCTGCCCCTCCCATCACAGAGCTAGAGGCCTGGGTGGGTAGAATGGTTTTGGGGAGGGGCCAAGCTCTGCTTGACTGCTCCAGCTGTGGCTCAAGTGGCCCCAGGTGTGGCTTTACCCACCTTTCCAAAAGGTACAAGCCATAAACCTTGGTGGCAACATGCTGTGGCTCAAGCATACCCAGACGGGGGCTTATGCCACAGCTCAGGAGGGTGTAAGTAGTAAGCCTGGCTGTGTCCATGTGGTGCTAATTCTGCAGGCATGGTTTACTCCACCTGTATTTCAAAGAATGTGGTAGAAAGTCCACAAGCCCAAGCAGAAACTTGCCATAGGGGCAGAGCTGCCACAGATAGTCCTTAACAGGGCAGTGCCTAGTGGAGCCATGGAAGTGGGGCTGCCGCAGGAACCCCAGAATTGTTGAGCCACAGGCAGCGTGCAGTGCCCACCTGGGAAAGCTACAGGCTCTGATGTACAACTCCAACCCAGGAGCTACATGCGCTGAGCCCAGCAAAGTCATGGGAGTGGGCCTATCAGGCCTTGGGCCTAGCCTGTTGTGTCTAGGAGGTGGCACATGGAGTGAAAGATTATTCTGGAGCTTTAAGATTTAATGTCTGCCCTGTTGGGTTTCAGACTTTCTTTTTGAGTTTTTCTACCTTTCAGAATGAGAATGTTCACCCTATGCCTGTCCCACCATTGTATCTTAGAAATAGATAACCTGTTTTTGTTTCATAAGTTCACAGCTGAACTTCAGACTTTTGAGTTGGTGCTAGAATGAAAAGTCATTTGAGGAAGTGACAAAATGTGGCTGTATAACAGAGAGGATTCTGATTTGGTGGCAGAGGGCACTGGGCTATAAAATAAAATGTGGCTTGAGAGTGACAAAAGCACTAAGAACCTTGAAATTGCATTTGAAACAAATATAGATTGCTTTGTTTATATTCCATAAATTTGTGACAGTTCAGTAATTAGTACATCTCATCCAATAGGCATATATACTCACACTTATGCTTTCACATCTATTGCCATTGTTTTATTTTCATCCTTTTTTTTCCAGTGTTGTTTTATTAATAGAGTTAAGGTTATGCTAACTTTATAAGATGAATTGTGATAATTTCCATCTTTTAGTGTGTTTATGTGTCATATAAATTATTTATTCCTTGAAAGATAAGTAGAACTTAGATATAAAAATGACTGATCTGGTGGCCTGGGCTTCTTGTTTTGTTTTTTGACAGTGTTTTTATTTTACTATAGATCTATTTAGGTTTTCTAAATTTGAGTTATTCATTATTTTCCTAGAAAATTGGCCATTTCATTGAGACTTTAAAATTTATTTGCATAAATTTGTACATATTACATTAATCTCAGCTTAATTCAGTTTCTCCTAATATTGAATATTTTAATATTTCCTGTTTTTTAGCTTTGTCCGAGGCTTACATGTTTTATTGGCTGATCCAACTTTTTGATTTACCAATTTTATTTTTATTTTTCTTCTCATTTATATTAGGAATTTTCCTGTGAATACAGCTTTTCTATATTCCATAAATTCTGATACGTATTTTCATTGTTAACTTTTTACATAGTCTTTAATCACAGTCAATTTTCTTTTTGATCCAAGTAATTTAATCATCTGAAATTTTCCCAGGGATTGAATTTTGTTTGCATGTTAATCCTTTGTTATAATTTTCTAGTTTAATGAACTGTGGTTAGAGAATGTGGCCTGTTCATTTGCTTCTCTTTAAAGCAGTGATTGGTAAACTACCTCCTGTAGTACAGCTGCCTGTGTTTGTAAATAAAGTTTATTGAATATAATCACACACATTTGTTTGTATATTATGTACAGTATGGCTTCTTTTGCACTATATTGCATAGCCAAGTAGTTAGTTGCACAGTAATGAAGAGCCAAGTATTTCTGACAGAGAGACTATATAGTCCACAATCCTGAAATATTTACTATGTGGCCCTGTAAGGAAAAGTTTGCCAACCCTTACTTTAGAATCTTGAGATGTATTTTAGGGGGCTGGAGTTTGATCAGATTTTATGACTACAGTCATGTGCTGCATACTGATGTTTCGATCAACAACAGACCACATATATGACAATGGTCCCATATGATTATAATACAGTAAATCTGTTGTACCTTTTCTCTGTTTAGATACACAAATACTGTTATGTTACAATTGCCTACAGTATTCAGTAGAGTAATATGCTGTATAGGTTTGTAGCTGAGGAGCAATAGTCTATCCGTATAACCTAGATGTGTAGTAGGCTATACCATGTAGATTTGTGTAAGTACATGTTATCATGTTTGCACAGTGATGAAATTGCTTGACAATGCATTTCTTGGAACACATCCCATTGTTAAATGATGCATTCCTGTATCCGATGGGGTCTAGAAAAAAAATATTTTCTATCGATAGCACAAGGTTTACTACATTTATTAAGTAAACTTTACTAATTTTTTAGCTTCTATATGTTAAATTTTTTTTTGCTTACTTGAGCTTCCAAAGATTGATTTTATTACCAAAGGCTGAATAGTGAACAAAAAAGTAAAAATTATGTCAAAAAGAATAATTCAAAAGATATTTTGCTGTTGATTAAAATAGAGAAATGTTAAAAAAATGAATAAAATTAATTTGGTGTTATCTCTAACATACTTGGAATATGTAAGTAATTTTATCTAGAAATTATTTTGGGCAGTACATTTCTGAGTTTTTATGCTAATACTCTGTTTTCTTTCTTTTGTTAAAATCAGTTTCTTTCCATTATAGAGCTAACCTATACTAATTAACAGTTCTACAAATAAGGGCAGTTTTACTTTCTCCAATCATTATGGCTTTTATTTCTTTTGCTTTGCTTATTGCATTGGCTAGCATCTTTAGTGCAATTTTGAATAGGAGTGCTCTGAGGGGTCACCATCCATAATTTTATGGAAAGGGCTTTCAATATTATACCATTAAGTATGGTATTGGCAGTAACCTTTTTGGTATGCACAGTTAATTGGATTATATAAGTTCCCTCCTAATTCTGGTTTGTTGAAAGTTTTTACATTGAATGGGTTGAATTTTAACAAATACTTTGTATCTATTGAGGTGATTTTAGGATTTGCAGCCTTTAACTCCTGGGCTCAAGTGATCCTCTCACCTCAGCATCCTGAGTAGCTGTTACTACAGGTGCATGCCACCACACCGGTCTAATTTTTCTTATTTTTTTGTAGAGACAGGGTCTTGCTATATTGCCTTGGCTGGTCTCAAACTACTGGGCTCAAGTGATTCTCCTCCCTCAGCCTCCCAAAATACTGGGATTACAGCCATGGTCCACCATGCCCAGCTAGGGTTTTTTCTTGAAGTTAACTTAATGGGATGCATTATATTGATTGATTTTCAAATATTAAATCATCCTTGCATTCCTGAAATAAACTTCACTTAATAATAATGTATCATATCTTATAATTACTATATTTGATTTTCTAAGGTTTTTATTCCCCACATCACCTTAGAACTTTTGCTTCTACATTCATAAGAAACATTAGTCTGTAATTTTCTTTTTGTAATATACTTGTCAGGTTTTGATACAAAGGTTATGTTGGCCTCATAAAATAACATGGGGATTTAAAAAAATTTCTCTATTTTCTAAAAGAATTCTATAATATTCTTATTTTGTTGTTAGAATTTTGGTTGAGTTTGCCAGTAAAGCCATATAGGGTTGGAGTTTTATTTGTAGGTTGTTTCTTAATTATGAATTCAGGGTTTTTAAAAGAGATAGGATGATTCATGTTTTCTATTTCTTTTGAGTCAGCTTTGTTAAATTTTTGTTTTTCAAGGAATTTTTCCATCTCTATTTTGTTTGCATACACTGTTAATAATATACTTCTACAAACCAATTTAATGTCTGTAAGACTTTACAGATATTCCCTATTCATTTCTGATAGTAATACTTAGAGCTGTCTTTCTTTTTTTTTAATTTCATTGATCATTCTTGTGAGGGTCAGTTTATCAGTCTTTTTAAAGAACTAAGTTTTAGTTTTTTAATATTCTTTATGTTTTCTATTGATTTCTGTATTTCATTATTTCCTTTCTTTTTTCAGGTTTTCCTTGCTTTTCTAGCATTTTGAGATAGAAGCTTAGAAAATTGATTTTTAAATATTTTTTCTAGTGTATGCATTTAAGTTATTAATTTCCTCCTAAGCACTGGTTATAACAACATTTTATAAATATCAATATATTATATTTTCATTATTTAGTTTAAGCTATTTTTTTTTTCTTTTTTTTTTTTGGCTTCTGTTTTATTTATAAGTATGTTGCTTAATTTCCAAACATTTGGTGATTTTTTTTTTTCTGGTCGTCTTATTATTATTGCTTTCTACTTAGATAACTATTAAGTTTATTGATACTTGTTTTATGGCTGATTATTTAGGAGAATGCTCCATATGCACTTGAGCAGGTTATGTAATCTGTTAGACCTAGAGTTTTATAATTGTCTATTTGGACAAGTTAATACTTTTGTTCAAACTTTTTATATTGTTACTGATTTTTTTGATGTGCTTAGACTGTCAGTTATTGAACGTGGCATGTTAAAATCTGTAGCTGTGATTGTGGATTTGTCTATGTCTCCTTTTATTTCTGTCAATTTTTGCTTTATTTATTTTGTAGCTGTGTTATTAGCTGCATACTTGTTTAGGATTGTTATGTTTTCTCAGTAAGTTGACCGTTATATCTTCATAAAATGCCCTCATTCATCTCTGGTTGCATTTCTTAATGTATGTGGTCTGATGATAATATAACCATACCAGTTTTATTATGATTAGCATTTGCTTGATGTGTCCTTTGCAATATGTTAGACTTAAATCTATCTGGTTTTTGTATTTAAGGTGTGTTTCTTGTAAATATGTTGTAGTTTTTCTTGTTGTTAAAAGTAGCTTAACAATCTGTTTTTAAATAGTATATTTAGTTCATTTATGTTTACTATAACTATTAATATGATTCTGTTTAAGCCTTTTATATTGCTGCTTTCCTTTGTATTCCATGTTTTTTTTCCTCTTTTCCCTGCTCCTTATCTTCATTTAGATTTACCAAACTTTTTTATTACATCCTTTCTGTTTTCTTGATCTTTTGGCTATATCTTCTTGGATTTTTTTTTAAAAGAGATTACTTGAGGGATTACAATATGTATCTTTAACTTTTTATGGTTTAACTTGGATTTTTACCAACTGTGAGCCCTGTAAGGACCTTACACAATTTAATTCTATTTATATTTTTCTGTTTTCTTAAAATTTACCTCCACATATGTTAGTATATATTCCACAACACATTGTATTACTCTTATTTTAAGTAGTAGTCAGTAGTCTTTAAGATGTTTGAAAATTTTTTTAAAATTTACCCATATATTTACTACTACTGACATATTTCATTCCTTCACACAGAATAGTGTTTTCATCTGGGATCATTTTTTTCCATGCTGCTGAACTTCCTTTGAAGTGTACATCTGCTGGCAATGAATTAGCTCAGCTTTTGTTTTCTCAAACTGTCTTTATTTGCTGTGATTTTTGAAGATTATTTTCCCTGGTTATAAAACTAGATTGGCAGTTCTTTGAGTATTAAAGATGTTATTCTGTTGTCTTTTGACTTACATTGTTTTTCATGAGAAATCACCCATAATTTTCATTGTGTTTTCCTTGGAATGTGCCTTTTTTTTTTTTTCTGACTTGGCTGATTAAAAATCTTTATCTTGGCTTTCAGCATTTGACTATGATATACCTAGGTGTATGATTTTATTTGTATTACCTGGTTTGATTTTGATGAGCTTCTTGAGTCTATACGTTGATGTCTTTCATCAATTGTGGAAAACCTTGTATTTCTTCTTTCTTCGCTTTTTTGGGGGTACTTTAGTTTGTATGTTAGATTGTTTGGTATTATCTTCCTTCATGTCTCTCAAACTATGTTCTTTTTCTTTGTCTCTTTGTTTTGGTCATTTTTTTCTTTGGTTAATTTATGTTGGCCTGTCTTCGAGTTCATTGGTACTATCTTTTGCTGTGTCCAGTCAGCTTCTAAGCCTAGACAGTAACTTCTTAATTTTACATAGTGTTTGTCCATTCTAGAATATCCATTTGGTTCTTTTAAAGATATTCCATTTCTCTGTTGAAATTTTCCATCTTTTCATTTGTTTTTTTCTATCTTTGCCTCTTATTTCTTTACTTATACATAATAACTGGTATAATAGTTTAATAGTTGATGTCTCTACTAACTCCAGTATCTGGATCATTTGTGTGTTGTCTTAATCATTTTACTACTTTGGTTATGGATCACATTTTCCTGCTTCTTACATGTCTCAAAATTTTTCTGTTGAGTTTAAACATTTTTATTTTGTGTTTAAGAGAACTGTAGAGGCTAGAGTAAATAATGTTTTTTCCCAGAGAGGGAAAGCCTTTTCTTGTGTCAGGTAGCTGGGGTTAGGGGCTGATCACTTGAATTTGATGAAGTGCTGAAATGGATAAGGGCTAGGTTATAGTTTTGTTTGTTTCAATTCACATGTAGTTCACATATCTAATGTGTATGTCAGGCTTCTTTTTTTAGCAGGACTTTGGGATCTAAGCACCGTCTTTCTCAACTTCATAGCCAAGCTTCTAGTCTCCTAGGTTGTTGCTACCATGAACATGAATAGTCTTGTGGGGAGAATAAACGGGTAGGGAGACCTTGCTTTGAATTTATGGTTCCTTCATCTTCTGTACCAAGGATTGATAAACCGTGGCCTGCAGGCTAACTCTAGCCCACCACCTGTTTTTGTAAATAAAGTTTTATCAGGACACAGCCAAATTCCCTCATTTTTATATTGTCTGTACTTTGTCTGCTTTCATGCTGTAAGAGTAAAGTTCTGTAGTTACAACTGAGACTAAAATATTTATTATCTGGTCCATACAGAAAAAGTTTTCTGACCCTTGTTCTATACTGTCAAGCCAATTCACACATTCATTAAAATTTTTGTGGATTTCTCTTTATCTCGGTGGAATCTCTGCTTACAGCAAGGCAGTAGTCTTTCTGCTCATGCTTAGACTAGTAACTGACCATGATGGTCTTAAATTAACTTCATATCAACCCTTATCTTAGAGCCCTACATAGATTTCATTTGGTTTTAGAATAAAGTTCAAAGTTTTTCACTAAGTCTACAGAGTCCTTGATAATATGAATGCTGCCTGTTTTCTCAGCCTTTTTTAAAGAAAACACTTATTGATCTTTTTCGTTTCCTCACTTTGGGTCTTCTCAACCCCCTCCATCACAAATTCCATCCAGTTACCCCTTTTATCCTTATAATACATAGCACTCTTTGAGAGTTACTTTATTTTGTTTGCTTGATTTTGTTTTTTGTTTGTCTTCCCCAGTAAATGTAAGCCCTGCAGATTCACTGACTGTCTTGCTACCAGCATCTAGAATGTTGCCTGGAAATTCATAGGTATTTGATAAATATTGGTTGAATTAATGAATAAATATATTGTTTTTTCTGACTTGCTCTGACTTGTCCTCACCTCCATCTGCTGCCATATTAGTTTTCTTAAAGGATTAATTAGAATTTAGGTCAGGTCAGGTCCTGCCAAACTTCTCTAGCCTTATTCCCTGTAATTCTTATTCAGAAACTTTCTACTTTTATCCAAGTCAGTCTTCTTAATGCCTTATATTTTCTGTACCCCTTTGATCATGACATTCATCCTATCTGGAATATACTTGCCATTTTTACTAGATTCATGTTTTTAAATCCTATTCAGTCATAAAAGTCTAGCTTATATCTCATTCTGGTTCACAGTGATCATTCTTTTGCTTTGTATTCCTAATGTGAAACTTAATAATATAATACTTTGTACTGTTTATGAATTTTCTAGAAATGCTTCCCTAATGTGGCTTAACTATCCTAAGGGAAAGGAATGTTTGCTTTCTTTTATTCCTATAGCAGTTCATACTGCCAGTATATTTACATTTATATTGCATATATCTGTATTTCATTGAAAAAGAATATGAAGTCATATAAACTTGTCAGTGAAGCATTTGTTCATTTACCTTACATCTGCATGTGTTCTGTGTTTCACAGAGGAAAAGGACTTTTACATGTATTACCTCATTTAATCTGTGTAGCAAATACCACTACCATTTAACAAATAAGAGATACAAAGTCTTGTCAAAGATTATACAGCTAGTATGAATAGAAATGATTGAATTATCACTCTCTGTATATTGCTGTCACTAAATAAATGAGACTGTTGAGTGGAATTAAGTCTAAACTGTGTCTTTTCTTTGAAGTAGCAACTGAAGTGTTAAGAGATTTTTAGTTGCTAAAGATTATATCAAAGTAACAAGTAGCCAAGAGTTTGGTGGCGTGTTGTGGTAGAGTTGAGAAAGTTTTATTTTTTAAAAATTTATGTGAATTTTTGGTCTTTGATTTTTCCTTGTTTTTCATGGAAACATATTGAATATGGGTTCCAGTTGTGTGTTATGGTTGATTTGTCAGTTTCTTGTATGTCTTATTTGAAAAATCACCCTATCATACCTTCAATGTAAACTAACTAAAATTAGCATTTCTCCCTGGCTTTCCTAATTATCAACTGTATGTTAATACAGTTGATGCTAATTTTTAAAAAGTATTCCTGAAATAGATCATTGGTATCTTTTTATCTTGCCCATTCACTCCTACAGTATTAATATTTACTGAAAATGTTAGGGATTCTCTACTACAGTAACACACATGAAGACTAGAATTGTGGAAATGAAGTTTAATAATGCCTCTGTTCCAGTTGTTGATGCCTTCTCCATTTTTACTGACTTAAGGTAGAATATTTGGGGATGGGTGGGTAGGGAGAAGGAGTTGGTAGGTGGAATGGAATGTCAAATGGTGAAGGCTATCATGAAGAATTTCATCAATAAGGTGCCAAATGTAGTCTTTAAATAAGAGATCAACATAAGTTGATTAGAATTCTGTGTTCTTCCATGATTCTATAAGATCTGTTCCTGATTCTGACTTAATATTATATTATTTCCTGTAACTCTACCTTTTTTTTTTTTTTTCTCCTTTCAACCACATTAACCTTCTCCTGCTTTAGGACTCTAATGCTTGCTGTTCGTTATGCCTAGAATATTATTAATAGTTAGCTCTCTTACTTTATTGGTGTCTTTGTTTAGAGTCACCTTATCAGTGAGGTATTTCCTGACCACCAGATCTAAGATTTGGACCCCTTCTTTATGTCCCTGTTAATTTTGTCCCCTACCCTCCGCCCCCCGCTTTTGTTTCTGTAGCAATTATTATTTATCTTATATCTTGTTTTTCTGTTTTATTGTCTGTTTTTCCTATTGGAATACAAGCTTATACTGCTATATCCTTAGCACCTGCCTGGCACATAGCAAGCACTCAATAAAGTTTGTTTTATGCATAAATAACATTTTAAGGAAGATAACTCTGGCATCAGTATATAGGATGGTCTGCAGAGAGGAGAAACTAGTTAAGAGATGATGAAAAGGCTAAAGAAGTGACAGTAGAAATAAAGAGAGGATACATAAGGAAGACATTTTTGAGGTAGGATAGATAAGATTTGGTTACTAGGGTGGCTAGGAAGTGAAAAGAATGGGAGGAAATAATTTGTTCTGAAATTTCTGGCTAGAGAGACTGGCTGGTTGGTGTATTGCATTGTTCCAGGCCCATATTAGAAACTCAGTGATCATATATTGAATGAATAACTATCCAGAGCTAAACTATTACTTTTTGCATTAAATTTTGCTTTCAAATGTAACTTGTTTAGGTCTGTGGTTTATTTCCATTCTCTGGGTTTCTTTCTAATTTACCCTTATTCCAACTTTAAGATTATGCTTCCCCAGTACAATAGGATAACTTAATGTTACAAGCCCTTTACCCCTGCACTGTAATATTTCAGCCTAAAGATTTTTTACCTGATTTTCCAGTTTCATAGTTTGGTACTTTCAAAGTTTGCTGCTTCCATCCATGTTGGTGAAGAAAGACAAAGAAAGGATTATGCTGTCAGCACATACCCTTTTGTGACTAATTATTTCCAATTTAAAGGAAGTAAGTTTTCATTCTTCTGTTTAGTTTTTTCCTATTCTCAACTTGGGCAAGGTGCTTGAAATTTAAAGTAGTGATTTCTTAGTACTGATTGAAGTTCCCTTGATAAAACTTTCTTTTACAGAAGTATAGCTTATAGAAAGCTACTCTCATAAATTATTAATAATTCAAGCTTATATTAATATTTTAAGCAAAATTTTGAAAGGATTAAACCATTTAAACTGGTTTAATTTGGGCACTGTTGCTGAAGATCAGTTACTTTAAAAATCCAAGTACATATCACATATGCCACTTATAATCCTACATTCATAAATTTGAGAGTGTGTTGGCATGGAGTAGAAGACTTGAATTTAGGAATGTTGTTACTACGTGGAAGAGTGATATCTATAAAGAATCCAAAGTGAAATGTGTCATGGGGGAAAGAAGTGGATTTTTTGAAGGTGGAGGAAGGGAGGAGTGAATTTGGCTATTTGGTTGGTTTTATGGACAAAGTAGGTATTATTCTGATAGGTTCACTCTTGTGTTCTTATAATATTCAGAATACAATTTTGGAATACCAGAGGAAAGTAACAATGAATTTTAAAATAAAAGATAACAGTGTCTTCTTATAAAAGAATTGGAGAGTGTGCAATGAAGAAAAATAAATATTTGAGTAATAGATTCTGATTTCTGATTTGTTTAAATAATGAATTAAATATATAATTTTGTTCTAAATACTCTATTTTTTATACAGTGTATTTTGATAAATTGCAATGTTTGTACCAAGTTAAAATGATAAATTATTTTAATACTGTCAAATTTTTCATCTGAATATATCTAGTTTTTCATTTTTTAGAAAACTTTAAATATTTCAAATAAAAAAACTCTTGATCACAGATTTGTGCTTTTGCAAATTTGTGCTGTTCTGCACCATCCCCTTGTCTCCTAGTGTATGATATAATCATACTTGCTTCTGTTTTTTTGTGCTATACAGGAATTTTAATAAAGACCCATTGATGTACTCTTAATAGTGAAAAGTTAATGATAGAGCCAAGAAATGATTGAGACACTAAAGGGAGAACAAACTATCTTTTCGAAATTGGTATAGCACAGCAATCATAGGCACCTTGTCCTCCAGGATCTCTAGAATACATTTCCATAAATGGGAAGTATCTTTAGTGTAAGTTTTATGCCTTACTTTAAAGAAATTTAATAACCAAAATTTTGACCTTAAAAACAAGTTTCATACTCCCTACCTACTCCATTTTCATAATTTTTTCCTATTCTGGTTTTATTTGACTTCTTGGATAAAACAGGTTAATTTACTTTTTTTTTTTTCCA
>VBSM01003215.1:10729987-10770787 GCA_008086735.1 Cheirogaleus medius | reverse complement strand
AAAAAAAAAAAAAGGATAGAAAGTAAGCTTGTCATGTTTCTAAACCAAGGATGAAAGAGCTGGATTTTGTGTTATATCTTTCTTTAATATTAATTTTTAAATATTTTACTTTTAGTAAGTTGAGGAGCAGGTAACATTGAAAGTGTCATCTTTATTATTAGAATAAGACTGAATGTTTTGCATGTATGGGAAGGCAAAACTTTACTTCTACTCTCTTAGAAGAGAGAGTAGACCTCCTAGGGTCTCCTGCTAGGCCTGATAATTAAATTGACATAAGACAGATTAGCAGGAGAAATGTATGCTCCTATAGGAAAATGAAGACCCAGAGAAGCAGTCAGAGCTGAACATTTATATGTGCACTAAGTTGGACAAGGAATAGTACATTCTGAAAAAGTGACAAGACAAAGGGGCAAGGGACAGTTAATCATGGAGAAATGACTAGGAATATAAGCATTCATTTAACCAAATTTGTACAGATTTCCCTTGGCCTCAACTCCCCATCTCTGGTGATATCAAGGTTTCTTTTCTCCTGGTATAGAGAGAGGGCACCTTTCACATCAGAGTTTAATCTCTGCTTTTCAGGAAGAAAAAGGAAGATCAGAGTGCCCTTCTTGCATCTGCTGTTTTTCAAGGGCCTTTAACTCAATCCTTATGCCAATGTTGCATATTTTGGGGTGGCATATTCTGCCACCTTTCATGGAGTAACTCCATGATTGAACAACTTCCTTATGAAATATCTGTTGTAGAATTACTTCATGTAGTCAATAGGATATATCAGTGAAGTAATAGTGAAAACCACTTTCTATAAAAAGTGGTTTTACTATCTTCACGTGTGTCTAAAGTATTGAAATATCCTTATGTATATGAAGATTTAAACTTGGAAAAAATACTTTGTTCATCTCTTCATACCGTTGATTCAGATTCAGCATATGCTTAAATTGTTTATTTTGTACTATATTAAGTACTTTAACCAAAATTATATATTACATAGTCTGTATTAGCTTGAAATGGGTGTAAAATTTGAAAACTTTGGGATGATTTCCATTTGTTGATTAAAGATTTTTATTATTGGGAGCCTTTAGTTTTGCTTAGGAGAGAACTTGGTAAATAACATTTATAATTATTGTAAAGCTGCTTAAGCAGTAGTCTATGCCAGACCCAGTGTGTTATTGGGAACAGAAATATCTCATATCCATTTTGTGTCCTTGGTCCATAGCATAATATTTCATAATAAATGTTTGGCAAATGGCATGAATTTTCTGAAACGGTCACATTATTTCAGTCTTATGTTTTGTCATTTAAAAAATAGATATAGGCTGGGCGTGGTGGCTCACGCCTGTAATCCTAGCACTCTGGGAGGCCGAGGTGGGCGGATCATTCAAGGTCAGGAGTTCGAAACCAGCCTGAGCGAGACCCCGTCTCTATTAAAAATAGAAAGAAATTAATTGACCAACTAAAAATATATACAGAAAAAATTAACCGGGCATGGTGGCGCATGCCTGTAGTCCCAGCTGCTTGGGAGGCTGAGGCAGTAGGATCGCTTGAGCCCAGGAGATTGAGGTTGCTGTGAGCTAGGCTGACGCCACGGCACTCACTCTAGCCTGGGCAACAAAGTGAGACGCTGTCTCAAAATAAATAAATAAATAAATAAGTAAATAAAATAAAAAATAGATATAACTAGTTCTAAATCATTTTGAAATAACTTGACCACTGTTTATAAAAGAACAGTGCTCTTGAATAGACGTTTCTGTGGTGATGGGTATATTTTATAAATATACATTGTCCGATACTGTAATGGAAAAGAACTTATGGCTGCCTTCAAATTTGGTTCATTAATTCATTCCACAAAGATTTTTTAGTGCTTACTGTATATCAGGCATTGTTAGACATTCTGGGGATAGTTCCTGCTCTCAGGGAGCTTCAAAGTCTAATAAAGGAGAGAGATTTCTAAACCAACGGTAACAATATACTTAGAGGACAGCCAGGGAGAAGAGGAGAATGCAAGTTGAATTTCGAAGGATAAGTTTTTAGGGATTCAGATAGAGAAAGCAGCATTTTCCAGTAAATGGAGATAGGAGACTATATGGTCCATTCTGGTAACTGCAAGAATTTTCCCTATTCCTGGAATGTATGGTGAGTTAGAAAGTTGCTAAAAAGAATGGGCAGTTAATCACTCATTAGTTAATGCCATGTTTTATATGCCATAGTAAAGAGTTTGGATATATCCATAAGGCTACAAGTGAGCCACTGCAGGGTTTTAAATTGGTAAGTAAAAAAGATTTTAATATCTGAGCTCAGTCCTCCTGACCCCAGATTTATTAAACTTGAAATTTTTAGAGGAAATAAGAACTTGATGTTAAAATTTAAATTTGATTAGATCCTATATGATCTCTTTCCTGGTCAGTTTTATTTGCTATTATAGAAGTTAGAATGGTTATGATTACTGAAGATCCAACTTAAAGTGACTGAGACATTAAGGGGATTTATAAATTTATATAACTAAGAATTCTGGAAGTAGGAAGATTGCAGATAACTTAATTCTAACGCTCAACAGCATCATCAAGGACGCAGTTTCTTTCCCTCTTTCTGCTCTGCCATTTTCTTTCTACTCTGCATATTGGTTATTGTTCGCAGGTTTGTCCTTACCTAACTGCAAGAGAACTGCAGTACCTTAAGCTTTTATACGCACACAATATTGTTTAAAGACTAGTAGAACAACTACTCCTTCTTGGGTCTCTTTTTAAGATGAAGGAAAACTTCCCTGAAAGCCACTCCTTCCCCTTACCCATTTACCTCACATCCCATTGGTAAAGTTGTATCACATAACCTTTCTTTCACCAATTAATGAATTGCAAATGTTGTTATTAAGATTCATTTGCTAATCATGGTTCACCCCCTGAGGCAAGGGAGAGAACCAGCTTCCTTTGGAACAAATACGTAAAATAAAATCTGGGTTCTTTTAGCATGAAAGAAGGAATTGGATAGGCAACCAGTGGAGCCTATCACTTTGTTTTTCTAACCTAGTTATGGGTTTTGATTATTTTTAAAATTAACAATCTTTTCCATACGAAGAGTTAGAAGGACAAGCCCAAATGTAGGAAAAAACCAGGACCTCCTTAAGTTTGTTATTAATACTAATGTTTTGATATGAAGTTTGTAGGAAAGTAGAGTTGTTGTGATGTAAATTAATCTCTCTGAGGCTTACCACTTTGAAGACTTGGTTTCTGACCTGCAAAACAGGACTGGGCTCCAAACCATAGGATATTAGTATAAGAGGCCCTGCCTAGGAAACCTACTACCTGATCATCCCAGAAGATAGATTTCTGTGATTGTTCTTGAGCAGGGGAATTCTTTTCTATTATGGAATAGGAGTGGATAGGAGATTTTCTCTTACTAAGTTTTTCTCCTGAATATTTTCTTTAATAACATGAATCTTTTTTGTACCTTTTCAAACTCAAGTATTAGGAACAGATTTATCTCTTTTTTTGCTGTCACTGTCCATCCTAACCACAAAAGACTTGGCTGGGGAATGTTCAATAGAAGAAAGATAATACTGAAGAAAAAATGAAATTTTTCAAAGTAATAATACTTTGCTGTACTTTTTTGTTTCCAAAATTTATATCACATCTCATTGTCTTAGCTGTGGTATTATTCATATACTAGTCAATGAATGCAGTCATTTACCTACTCAGAATATTGTATCACTTTGCCATTCTACTTTGTTCCTATCTTGAAATCTGATACCAGACAAATCTCCTTTCTGTTAATCTTCCAATTGATTCATGCTCTAAGGCTAAGGTACTGTTACATACTATTTGGATACTTCTTTCTTCCCTCCCTCTCTATGTTGTCTTTCTATCCCTGATTATATGGTGAGCACTTACTATGGGCCAGCTAAAGTACTCAAGGGTGTAATTTACTTAGAAATGAAAGACATAGCCTTTACCAGATTATACTGCATGGCAAAAGTAAACCAGTACTATTAAAATATGTGAGAAGTATTATGACAAAGTTCTACAGAGGGTAGTATTGGAGTGCTAAAGAAGGTCTTAATCTCAGACTGGAGGGAAATGGAACAATTCTTGCAGGAGGTGGTGACTATCATGGAGCCAATATAGTAGGTAGCCAATTTGAGAAATGGGGAAAAGGAAGTTTTAGACAAAGCGTACAGCAAGTAAAAAGATGTGAGGCTGTGAGAAAACTTGACATTTAGTTAACTGTATATAGGTAGTTTGGTACTCTGGGTGGCTCCTATTTCTTGTATCTAATTCTTTTTATACATCTGTTTCTTTATTTTCTGACCCTGCACATTCGTTTCCTATGCTACTTAGTTGAAATAGTGGAACATAGCTACCAACATTTGAGTTTTATTTATTTATTTTTCTTTTTTTTTATTTCAGCATATTATGGGGGTACAAATATTACGGTTACGTATATTGCCCATGCCCCCGATTTGAGTTTTATATCTTACAGTCCAGGCACCCAGAGGAGGATACTGAATCAGTTTTTTTGTTTTCAAATCTGTAAGGTAGGTTAACTCTGGCCCAACTTAAGTCTGGTATCTACCCTTGGACAAATCAATTATACTTTGAATTAGGATGTGGGTGAGGTTTGTGATCATCTCAGCTCAGGTTAGGTACCTATCCCAGTGGAAATCAACTATGGTAGAGGAAGGGAGTAAATTAATGGAGGGAGTGAGGGCAGTTCCCAGAAAGGAGTGTATGTGATGGTAAGGAGGCAGAGTGACACATGTCATCTTTAGGGGTTATTGCAGCAGCAGCCAGGTGAAAGATAATGAGGGTCTGAACTAAGAGGGTGGCAGTGAGATGGAGAGATATCAAGAAAGAATGAACTAAACTTGATGACTGATTGGTTGTAGGTCAAATGAAGGAGGAACCATAGTCTTATTTTTTATTCACTCAAACAAAAATATTTTCTGAGTGCTTGCTATGTGCTAGATACAGTTAGAGCTACTGGGGATATAGCATGTGATAGACCAAGTTACTAAAAGAAAACCTTTTTCTGTACTCACATTTCTGACACCAAATGTATGGGTTTTTCCTTCATATAAGCAATTCTCCAACTCTTTGGACACAAACTCTTTGCGTGTTCTACAATTCAGTTTTGACACTAACTACCTACAATTTGTCAAACCCCAGAGGTTAAGGATTAGTCTCACAGACTACCACCCACTTTAGACACCAATCACAAGTCCAGGCCTCCTGTACTTCTGACCTCTAAGCTATAATTTGGGGGTGTCCATGGCCCCCTCCTTGAGTTCAGTGGTTTGTCAGAAGGGCTCATGGAACTCAGGAAAACATATTTATTGATTTATTATAAAGGATATTACAAAGAATACAGATGAACAGTCAGATGAAGAGATACATAGGACATGGTCTGAGCACAGGAGCTCTGTCCTTGTGGAATTGGAGTGCGCTACCCTCCTGGTACGTGGTTCACCAACCTGGCAGCTCTCTGAACCCTGTTGTTTAGGGTTTTTATGGGGGTTCCATTGTATAGCCATGATTGATTTAATCATTGACTATTGGTGATTGAACTCAATCTGCAGTCCTTTTCCCCTTCCTAGGGGTTGGGGAGGTGGAGCTGAAAGTTCCTTCTAATCACATGGTTAGTTTCTCTGACAATCAGTTCCATCCTGAAGCTATCCTGGGGCTTTCAGCCACCAGTCATCTTATTATAATACTGCATAAAAAGTCACTCTTATCACTTCTGGTTTTAAGGCTATAAGATTCTGAGGATCTTAGAAGATCTTGTGTCTATAACTGAGGGACTATAAACAAATACATTACTGGATTTTTTTTTGGTTAATATTTTGTTGAGGATTTTTGTTGCTGTGTTCATAAAAGGATATTGGTTTGTAGTTTTTTTGTGTGTGTGGTTTTTTTTTTTGGTAATGTCTTTATCTGGTTTGGTATCTGAGTAATTCTGTCTTCCTAAAATGAATTGGGGGTGTTTCTTCCTCTTCTGATTTCCGGAAGAAATTGTGTAGAATTGGTGTTATTTCTTTAAATGTTTGGTAAAATTCACCTGCGAAAACATTTAGGTCTGGAAATTTACTTTTTATAAAAGTTTTTTAACCACAAACTTTATTTAATAATTATAGGCATGTTAAGGTTACTGTTAGTCTTTGGTGAGTTTCAATGGTTATCAGGTATTTATTAAAAGGTATATTTAAAAAACCAGTTGCTACTACCCAATAGCAATATGACCTTGGGAAAGGTACTTTAGTCTTAATCTCTCTGGTCCTTAATTTGTTCGTCTGTAAAATCAAAGGGTTAGATATATTTGTCTTTTTTAAGGTTTCTCCCAGTTTTTAATTTTTATATTCTTGTAGGGTATAGTGTATATGTTTGAAGTTTATGCGAAAGCATTGTGAGCCTCTGTTTCTGGTTTCATCTGTCATTTATTGAGCATTGGTTTACTTAGATTCACTTTGCCTTTTAATAGATAGGTTTTATATTTTCTTACAATAAGTGTATTATTTGTTGATGACAGGTATGGATAGAGGCACGCTTATTTATGCATTTATACTTGATGTACTTATGTATGTAAAAAGTTACTTTCATAAGGTATTTATGTAAGAAGATGTAGGACATATTGTGTTAGTTTTTAGTGTTATATTTAAAAATTAAATTATTAGTTTACAATTTTAGAAATGTTAGAAATGCAGTTCTCTTTTGGTGATTGTACTTCTGAATCTTAATGATAAAAAAAGTCATTCATTTTTGGCTACTTAATAGATACAATGTCTATGTAAGTATTTTTTGTAAAATCATTTTTAAAAGATGGCACACTGTTATGCATTCTGTCCATTTGTTGGGTTAAAGCAAAGTGAAAGTGGCATACAGATTTACTGCTGAAGGAAACATTAAGTTGCAGGCTGCAGCTGGAAGATTTTACGTAGGCACCTGTGGGTTTGAGTGCGTTCAATATACAGACTGCAGTAGGAGGCTGGCACTGACTCTGCTGACTCCAGTACACTCCTTCACTGCTGTTCTGCCGATTTCTCCACTGTCCAGAAGACAAACAAAATGGTGCAGCACTTACAGGGCTTGGGAAAAAAATAACCGTCAGTATGACCCAGAGGTGGGTTTGCTACACCGAACAGGAGAGAAAATTGTTAACAAGATTAAAGGCTTGGGCATAGTTCAGTATGTCAGGTGTCTTTAGTTGTTTTAGTATTTGATTATGGCCATTTAAAAATGAAACTGTTATAGTTCTAAAATCTGCATGCCTTCTGTATCAAGGTTCAGGTATATTGCATGTGTAACATTAGTAAATGCATGCATGGTAGTTTATAGACAGATTTATATTTGTACTAAATGTGTGTAATGTGTTTATAGATATGGATATGTTCATGAAGGATTTTTTCTATTAACACTAGATTTTTTTAAAAAGTAAGCACTTACAGGTTTTATATTTTCTCTGCTGCATATTTGTTGCAGCTCCTGTCAATGTCTCTTTCCTTATATTGTTCATTTTATAATAGCAGGAAGCTTTAGTAGAGCACTCTGTAGTGAGATATGGAAAATCAGTAGAACGAACACTGGAGTTGGCACTTCATATTTTATTGATGACTGTAATGCAGTGTGAGTTCGCATTGCACAGTCATGATTTAAATGATTATCTCTTTTATGAAAGCAAAATGTTTGTAAGAACGGCCATATTGTAGACAGTGAGTATAAAATAAAGGAGAGGAAGTAGGGCAAGTACAATTTCTCTGTCCTTGATTTCTTGAACAGTGTTCAGCCTTGACTGAAGGCACTATCATTTTAGAAGTACAGTATAGAAACAATTGAACATCAAACATAGAAAAAACATGGAGGTTTATTTTCCCACCCCCTGCCGGAAGCACTTTGCACATGTACTCATATATTTTGGGTTTCAATGGCTGTATGTTAGTGGGGAGCTGTCCAGTTGAGACAAGATATGTTTACTTAAGCCACACCCAACAGATTCAGCTCTTTTATGCGTTGGGACACTATTTTAATCCTGTGCTGATTTGTAACCATCATCTGTGGGATGCCTTTGAGTTGTAAAAAGAAAGAAAATACTAGATTCACAGGTCCCAGCTTAATATGTTTTTGAATATCTGAGTTGCTGTATTAATAGTGCAGAAGAGGAGTATTTAAGTTATGCAGCATTATCTCTGGCAGAGAGAGATGGAGTATATTTATATGGTTCCATTACAAGTATAATGCAAGTAGTCTCATCATATAGGTAACAATGCTGCTGGTATATTATTTTGGTTAGCATTATGGGTATAAATTGGGATATGATGTTCAGAGTTCAGATTTTCTTATTTAAGAAAATATTTGTCCAAACATTTAAATACTTAATTTTTCTATGCTTTTAAAAAAATTGGAAAGGATTCAGCCTGAGCTTTAAAAATCTATTTAAAATGTTTTATTCCATACTAAAGATATTTTGTATAAGAATTAACAACTGTATGCTGTCTGCCACTGTGTTGGATTACCTTACCCACTTTACTGTAAACAAAAATAATAAGGAATCAGCATTAATCTTAGTAGTCTGCACAGTGCTCATATTGTGTATTTTCAAAAAAAAAATTTTTTTAGATAAAACAAATTCTGTTTTCTCCACAGAAAGAAAAAAACCCCCTCTCATCTGTATTTCTTTGATTTTATTGAATAACGTAGAATAATATGGGATTTTTATGTGCCAAATTTAGTAGCAATAAATAGGTAACTATAGATTGAAATATACTATATTATTAGAATGTTTTATGTATCTAAAATGTTATATAACCCTGATAGAATGTTGCAGATGAAACAAAGAAATCTGATTGGTTCTTCGCGAGATACAGCAGCCTTGAAATCCATTTTAACTAGAGGCTTTCACAGCAGCCTAGGTGGTTAGTTAGCATCATGGTGAAAACAAAAATACCTTGAAGATGGGGAGGGGTTTGGAAGAAAAAATGAAGTTGCCAAAGCACTTCAGTAATTCTTATCATTGACTATTTTATTTCCTTGCAGGCTTCCTCCCCGCCAGCCGTTTTTTTTTTTTTTCTTTTTGACTTTGCTGATTGTTATCATACTTAAAGGGAGTGTTATATTCTATTAAGTTAATGAACTTTCTAAATAGTATTATGCAATGAACTAGAAGAGCCTCTCTAAAAAGAGTTTTAGGTTAAGTGATAGAATGGGTTAATGAATACATAATTTCAAAGCATTTATTAAATAAATGATGAGTGGGACTTGCTGGGGGAAGGGGCAGTATGTGATGGAAAGAAGTTCTGAAGAACAGGACACTAATAGTAACTTTTTGGTCTCACCCTTCCCCATCATATTAAAATTGCATTAGATAAATTTTCATGTAAGACTTCAGCTATGCTTGGTGAGGGCACATTGTTATTGACATTCAAACAGCAGGGTATTGCAAGTCAAAACAGGTGGAGAATTGTTTGCTTTCTGCTGGCTATTAGAAATACCCTTGAGATGTGAGAAGAATGTATGTTAGCTTTTATGTATTTATTATTATTGGTTAGATGGTCTGCTGGAATATAGTTGTAAATTACAGTACCAAATATGCAGCCATTCTATGCTTTTACAGAAAATATTTAAAATAGACCTATAGTATAGTCTATTAAAATTTGAAGATTCTTACATTTGAACAGTAGCAGGTCAACTTCATTTGTAGGATCTGGGGAAGGGAAAATTACTGTGAGCAGGACGGAGCATTTAAATTGAGAAAATGAATAACATCGAAAGGAAGTAGAGAAGTATCATAAAATAAAGCATATTTAAAGAGAAATATCTAATGTATAGATATAATCTGATAAAATCAATTGTATTTGGTAGGTTCCGTTTCTGTGCTTATTTTCTAAATTATCTAATATGCTAATAGATTCGGGCTGAAGGCAGCTCGCTGCAAGTGTTACAAGCTGAAAACAAAATGGCTGGCAAGGATTAGTACTGTAAATTTGCGATGGAAAGCTGGATGCAATTAAGATATCTTTTGTTGAAGGGGAGTGTTACGAAGTAAGATGATGAGGGAATGACTATTGTATGAGACGTTTTTGACAATAAAAAAAATTTTATTAAAGAAAATGTACAAATTATTACAGCATAAAAACAAAAGGTTTTACACTATAAATAGAGTAATTTGTTTTCAGCTAAGCAATAAAATTTCTTGTTAGTAATCATTTAGCCATTATTGTCTTTGTAATTCTAAAACCCAGGTAGTTTCTAAGGGTATTATTTATGAACCTTTCAGGTTAACAGTGTGGTTAAGGGTAAAGGAAATAAAAAATGAAGAATTTGTTACATTCTTGGAATGAGGAGAAATTGAGAAATAAGTTTCTGGGAGTTTTATTTATTTTTGAATCTTTTAGATAAGCCTATATTAAGGTTAGAAGAAAATGTAGAGATAAGAATGAAAATATAATTAATAAAATGACAACATTCTTAGATTTGTATTGTAGAAAAGATTTTTCTCTGCATAACCATAGCTGTTTCCATTGATTTTTGCAATTGTTGAAAGATTACGTGACATTAAAATTGTTGATAGGTTTGGATAAATTGAAAAATAGCTTTAGGAATTAATTACTTAAAAAGGTTGAAGACAGCACATTAGCTCACATGTCTGTTTCTCATAGTGTAATGGTTATATACTTTAAGAAGGCAGAAATGTAAATTTGTCATCTCCACTTCTCTAGTACATTGTACAATGCCCCAGCACTTAGTAGGTTCCCAATAACTGATGCATGAATAATAACAAATGTGTGTACATACTTATATAGTTACACTAATTTAATTTTTGCAAACTTGTGGTATAAATTCTCTGATTTTACTCATTTAACAGATGAAAAAATGAGGCAGAGAGAGAGAGGTTAAGTGACTTGGGCCAAAGTCATACAGTAAATGGTGGAGTCAATATTTGTTCTAGTGTAGTTCCAAATTCTTTCATTGTCTATTCCTCTAGTAATTGAAGATTAAGATGTGTTAACATTCAACAGTATCTTTAGCCCTCAGAAGCATACATTGTGTATGTATTCTGGCAGAAACTGCAGAGCAGAGAAAACCTTTCTGCCATATCTTTCAAAATTGATATTTTGTTTTCTGAAATCCTTTTTTAATCATTTAGTTATAGCTGATGGCCTTTATCATCAGCTAATGCATATGTACAGTTCTAAAAGGTACTTAAAAGCCCATAGCAAGTATATTCAGAAAGCAGTGGGAAGTGCATAAAGCTTTCTATACTCCTCAAAATGGCTGCCAACATCTAATCAGTCATCAAGTCTAGTAGATTAAAACTTTTGAATACTTCTGAATTTTGTCTTCTCTTTACCTCTTCATTCTCCCTTCAAGATTTATTTCATCTTATCTCACTTAAATTATTGTATCTCCAATCTCGGTACCCTTCAGTCCATTCTCTATTTTGCTGTAAGAATGAATTTTCTTAAATGTGAATCTGATTTTTCTAAAATATAAATCCCAGTAGCTTTCAAAATAAAACATGGCATGACTTTTCACTAGTTCTCATTGCTATTACCATATCGTAACACAGATGCACACAGACATAGATAATATACAGACTCAGACAGATTTAGAATTTGGTAAAAAAAAAAAAAAAAAGAAAAATTGATCTTTAAATCTCCATCAGAGATTAAAAATCCCCAGTATAAATGTATCCATGAACAATTTTTAGTTTAGTATTATGTGCTTTAAAATTTACTAAATGGTATCATTTTCTCTATATCATTCTGCAGCTTGGTTTTTTGTTTTTGTTTTTTTTTTGCTCTTATTGGTGTGTATGGACCTAGTTTGTTTCTTTTATGTATTGCATAGTATTCAATTTTATGAACACATTTCCTTCATCTATTTCCCTTCTTATGTAAATTTGAGTTTATTTCAATTTTTGTGTTGTATGTATGTGATTACAAATAATGCTGCAGTGACTATACTTATACACATATTTGAATTTTTCTAGCGACTATATCCAGAAATGGAATTGTTAGGATGTAGATTATTTGGATTTTCACTTTTGCTAAATAATTTCTCTACTACATCATTGTACCAATTTGTATTCTTCTCAGAAGTATTTATTCTGTATTGCCAAACATTCATTTGGTCAGACTTCTTAATTTTTCCAAATTTGGTAGGTGAGAGGTAATATCCTACTGATTTAATTTGTTTCCCTAATTTCTAGTGAGGTTGAACATCCTTTCATATGCTTTTTGGCCTTTTAGAGTTCCTCTTTTGTTAATAGCCTCCACATATCCTTTGTGCATTTTTCTGTTGGATTATTTGTCTTTTTCTTATTGATTTATGGGAAGTCTTTGTGTATTCTTATATAAAGCAAAATCATTTGGCCCATGGGCCAAATCCAGACTACTCCCTGTTTTTGTGTGGCCTGTTAGCTAAGGATGGTTTTAACATTTATAATATTTTCAATAATTCGGGGAAAAAAAATAAAGGAGAATAAAACGACACATGTGAACATTATATGAAATTCAAATCTCAGTGTCCATGAATAGTTTTATTGGGATACAGGCACATTCATTTATTTACTTATTGCCTGTGCCTGCTTTTGTGGTACAATGGCTGAGTAGCGTAGTTGTGACAGAGAACATACAATGTTTACAAAGTCTAAAATATTTACTCTCTTTACAGAAAAAATTTCCAGACCCTTGTTCCACATTGATCCTTAGTCGGTGACACTTACTGCAGATACCTTCTCTCAGTCTGTTTTTGGTTTTAGGACCACCAAAACTCCAAGTTCCTTTTAAATAGAAGTTTAAAATTTTAATTTATTCAAATTTATCATTTTTTTGGTCCTGCATGTTATTTCAAGAATCTTTCTTTAGTCAGAGACCACAAATATATTCTCCTGTATTTTCTTGAAATAGTTTTGAAGTTTTGTGTTTCACTTCCAGATTGTTAATACATTTCAATATTTTTCTTTTCTCTTAATGTTTTGGTAAGGAGATTATGGTGTGAGAAAGGGAGCTAATTATTTTTTCTCATATGGAGAAAGCCAATTTGCCACCTTATTTGTTGTTGAATAGTCATGTCTCTCTCCAGTGATATATAATGCCAACTTTCTCATGTACTAAGAATCTGTTTTATTTGCATATAAGCCTTTCCTGGGTTCTTTTTCACTTCTTATTCTTTGATTAAATATTTCTATATACTACATGGTCCTCATGATTTCTGTTATCCAACTCATTGATCATTGTTGTCTTTACTTTTCCTAGTTCCTTGGGAGAAAAATACAAAATGTAATACTCAAGTAAGAACATTACTAATAACAAGTTTAGGGAAAGGAATACTGTTTTTGAATTTTGTATATTGCATATACCAAAGTCATGTTGTTAGCTTTAATGACTTAAGAGAGTTTGATCTCAAATTTCTGTTTTCATTGCCGTTATTATCATAATCAAATAATACAGTACAGGCTAGGTAACCACAAGTACATGGTATTATGTTAACTTCTTTAAAAAATATATTTATGTATAACCAGTAAAAAACAAAGTACTATTTATGCATAATAGGATAAATAAAGCATAATTCATTTGAAAAAACAAATTTGAAGCCTGTTTAGATGATGTATGATCCTTTGGCTTTTTGTTACTTTGGTTTTTCCATGATATTAATATATTTAAACATACTTATTCAAAACAGAGGTTATATCTTTTCTGGGGGGGTGAAGTGGAGGGGAGAGATTTGATTTTTGGTTTATCAGTAGCTATCATTTTACATTTATAGGGAGTAAGCAATATAAGGGTTTATTGTGAACCACATGACATAATAAAATAAAAATTCTCAGTTATTAGTGTCTTTGAAACTTCTACATCATCATATATCAGGGCAGGAATTTTGAATGAAAAACATTTTATCCTGACTCCTCAGGTATATGGTAGTTGTTTCTCAGATGTTTGCTTCAGACATCTGAAGGGATTAGAAACTGAAAGAGAGCCATTACCGGTATTATGAAAACAAAGGTAGATCTGATTAGAAATGAAACTGGAAAAGTAGAACCTTATAGACGTTAATTTTTTTATCTCCTCTAATGGAAGGTCATTTAAACATTCTGAGTATTAAATGAGGTAACTATTAGATTAGTGTTTCTAAATGATTATTTAGCTGCTTTGTGGATATACGTTGAGAAAAGAATGGATACAGGAATGAATGCAGGTTGAAGATGGACAGGTGGATGGATTGAAGTGATATTTAGGAGGGAAAATCAACAATATTTGGTGATGAGCTCATTGAGATGGGGAGCTCTGATGGAAAGGATCAGGCTTGAAGGAGTGAAGAGAAGTTTAGAATTTTATGTTTGGATATTTTGAATTCGAAGTATATTTGAGACATCCAAGTGGCGATTTCAAAAGGGCAGTTATTATATAGACAGTCCTTTCTAATTTATGTATGGATAGATAAATAGGGGCTCCCTAGTAGAATAATGGATTTAAGAGGATAGAGGAGAGGAAAAATATCTTTCCTCACCCATCACTAGGTTCATGACTGAGACCCTTATAATGAAAGACAAATTTGTTAACAAGAGAAAAACATACAAATTTGTTTAATAAATTTTATGTGACACTGGAGCCTTCATAAGGAATTGAAGACCTGAAGAAATAGGTAAACATTTTTAATGCTAGATTTGATGAAGAAGTGGATAGCTGTGAAGTATGATTAGATAAAAAAGTATGATCTAATGGTAATAAACTGGGGGGAACTTAGCAAGGCCTGTTTATTCAGATTCGTCTCTATGTTCTTGTGTCTTTAGAGAATAATCTTTTTAGAGTTTCCTTACTATTGGGTATGTCAAGATGTTCTAGGTTCATCTAGTATATTTCCTTTCCTAGACCAGCTAGTTCTTTAAGAAGTCCTGTTTTCTTTAAGTGGAGAATGGCATTTCAAGATTACTATCTGGGTACTAGCGATGGTCATTGCTGCTGGATCAGTCACTGTTACAAGGCATTTTCAGTGGACAAAGCCAGAATAAACCTGTAAATTATAAGACTGCACTAATGTTGCCAATATAGATTCAATGCTGCATAGTTCTTACTTCTTCTGTATTACATTCATAATTCCTTTCTTCCATACTGAGAATTCTGGTTCTCAAGGGTATGATAGAATTAGTGTGTCCCATAATTATTTATTTGCTTTATCCCTCCTTGTGAATATGTAGTCTCTGAATTATCACCACCAGTTTTTGAATCAGTTAATTTTTTTGTTGTTTATGCTGTCTCCATTCTTCCCCCATTTGTTTATGGTTGTACTATATCTACATTGTCAAATGATGTAGTGATTGCATACAATTTCTCTTTAAAAGTGTGCATTTAGTCTTAATTTTGCAAGCAATCGCGTATTTAGTGCTCACCACCAGTGCTTGTTTTGATGTCTCTCTAGTTACTTTGGTGACTTAAAGTTCTTTTATTAATAGAGCTAGGAAGAGCTAATGTGAACAATATTCCCTGAGTTTTTGCGTGTTGTTGGCAGTTTTGTCTTTACCCTTTATACTTAAAGGTAAGTTTTACTAGTTGTAAAAGCCTTAGCTTAAATTTTCTCTCTTTGTGTATTTTAAATATATTATTTCATTTTCTTGTATTATTTTTCCTTTAAAATCATGTGATATTTTGCCTAAATACCCAAAGGATTTTTTTTTCCTTTCTCTTTAAAGTCCAGTGATTTTAGCAGAATATGTCTTGGTGTGTTGATCTAAGTTGATAATCTTAAGTACACAGGGTTTTCTTGAAATACGTAGTTTCATATATATGTGTATATGTATATGTATGTATTTATACATCTATGTATAAATGTATAAGTATATACATACATATGTACACATATAACTATATATATATACATAAACATAAAACACATAAATACACTTTTTTTTCCTGGAAAACTTTCTTGAATTATATTAATAGTTTTTCTGTTTTTACTTTGATTTTCTTCTTTAGGGACTCCTATGTGTCCTTATGCTGGATTATCTTTGCCTATCTTCAGTATTTGTCAGTTTCTTGCAAATCCTTTTTAATTCTTTTCTTGGTTTTTTTATTTGTTAAAAATGTTCCTTCTTTTTACCTTCTGTTTCTCTTAGTCATTTTGTTAAATTCATTTGCTTTTGTGTTTCTTCCAGTTTAGTTTTCATTGCTGACATGATTTTTTTCATATTTCTAATTCTTACCTGATTTCTGTCTCCTTGTTTCTAAGTTTCTCTAATTCTGATTTATGTTGCACTTTTATGTGTTTTCTTAACATTTTTAGCTCTTTTTGAAATTGTACATTATAGTTTTGAATTGTACATTACAGTTTTTTTGTTTTTGTCTTTTTTTTTTTTTTGAGTAAAACTTTCTGGCATACTTTCATTGAATATAAGAGCATTATGATACTTTTTTATTCTTTTCTTGTCTTCCCTCTCTTTGGAATTTGACCCTGATACTTTCCTGTTGATCATTTTTATTTGAAATTAGTTTTCCCAAGTATTTATAACGAGGCATGTCATGATAGCTTTTCTAACTCCGTATAGCTTCCTCTTCCGTTGTTTTTTGTAAAGGGTTAAAAAATATCTTAGCTTGCTTTCTGGCCCTGTTCCCCTCTTTTAATTTGGTTTAGATCTTCTCTTTTCTTTATCTCTTTTGTCCCTGTTCTACTGAATTTTGATTCCATTTCTAGCACTTTCTTTTTAGCATGGAGCCCCAGGGTGGCTGGTCAGTTTAAAGAGTACATATTGGTTAGACTATTGCAGGCTTTTTTGAACTTCTTCCTGCAGGCCCTTTGTAATCATTTGTTATTAGAATGGGCAAACCCCTTCCACTGTTAGCTACTGTTATCAAATTAACTGTTTGTATTTTCTTGTGAGTTGCATTCTGGTGGTTGCCATTTTTGTGGTCCGTCCAAACACCCTGTTGCTTCCCCCTATTTTGTCTCACACAGATGCTTATAACTCTCTGGTCTGTGGCTGTTTTCTTTTTCTTAGCTCTACTCCTTTATATTTTAAGGTTGTAAAGATACTTTGTGTACAGAGGAAAAATCAACTGTTATCTTCTACTATACTCTCCACATAGAATATGTCTGTGACCAGATGTATGGGGGCGTTTTTCCCCACCAAGCAATTCTCCATTTCTCTGAAGACACCAACTGGGTGTGTCCTATAATTCACTTCAATTCTGACACTACCTGGAGTTAGAGTCAGATCCCATTGGTTAAGAGCTCAGTCCCACAAGACTGACACCTACTTCAGATGCCAGTCGCAAGTCTGAGCTTCTAGTACTTCTGACCAACAGGCCCTTAACCCCTCCTCAAGTTGATCATTTGCTAGAATGGCTCATAGAACTCTGGGAAACACTTTACTCTTGCTTACCTGTTTATTATAAAAGAATATGACTCAGGAATAGCCACGCAAAGTATTAGAGAAAGAGCATGGAGCTTCCATGCCCTCTCTGGGCACACCCCTCTCCAAAATGTTCAGCAACCCAGAAGCTCTCCAAACACTGTAGTTCAGGAATTTTTATGGATGCTTTATCATGTAGGCATGTTGAATTAATTTAGTCTCGTCCTGAAGGATGGAGGGCGGTGGGGCTGAAAATTCCAAGCTTCTAATCACGGCATGGTCATTCTGGTAGCCAACCCCCATCCAGTAGCCAACTAAGAATTGACTCATTAGAGCACTCCCATCACCCAGGAAATTCCAAAGTCTTAGGAACTCTGTGCCAGGAACTAGGAACAAAGACCAAAATATATATATTTCTTATTATAAATCACACCTTGTTACCCAGTATTGCTATAATTCTTGTCCATGGATAGTTGTTTTGCTATCTAATTGCTCTTATGCTACTTATGTGGGAATTTTGGAAGATGGAAAAAACTATTCTACTGCCACTACCTTCTAACAATTCTCCTCATAATATTTTGAAAACCCAGAATTCTAAACTAAAATCTGTTTTCATCACATTGTCTAACTGATTTGTTTAAAATCTGTTGGCTCTTCCCTACATTTTGAGTTGTTAAAGATGCTAGACATCTATTAACTACGTAATCTTCAATATATATGGACAAATCCTACATGATTGCTCGTGCTGTCACTGTTAAACTACATGAATCAGTCATATAATTAACTCAAAGAAAATCTAATAGAATGAAAAGTTAATTTGATTCCACTTAATTTGGAGAAATAAGAAAAAATTATAGTCTTTATAATAAAAATAGTATGAAACAATTATATAATCATTTCATTATGGAAACTCTCAAAAGTACTTTGAAAGTGTTTCTTAATCTCTAAAGTCTGGTCTAATATTATTGCATGAGTACTCTGACTCTCCTACTAAATAATAAACTCCTTATAGACAAAACATTATTTTTATTGTCTTTTCATATATTTGTCCCATATTTTTAAATGTATTTCCTTTCAAGTGGTTGGAATACAAAAATGATTATTGATATATTTTATTATTTCTGAATAATCTATTAAGAAATCTCTATATACTGTTTATTTCCCCTCGGTTTATTAAGGCATAATTGACAAATAAAAATTACATATATTTGTTTATGCATGTATATATTTATGGTGTATAACAGGTTTTGATATAAGTATGAATTGTGAAATGATTAAATCAAACCTATTAACATATCCATTGCCTCAAACTTTGTTTTTTTTGGTGAAAACATATAAGATCTACTCTCTTAGTAATTTTCAAAAATATTCAACACATTATTATTTACTGCAGTCACCATGCTGTACAGTAGACTTCTAGAACTTATTCTTCCTAACTGAAACTTAATACTCTTTGTACAGCATTTCCCCATTTCTTCTCCTTCCTCCCCAGCCCAGCCACTAGCAACTACTATTCTGGTCTCTATTTCAATTATTTTGACTTTTTTAGGTTCCACATATAAATTAGATCATGGAGTATTTGTCTTTCTGTGCTTGATTTAGTTTACTTAGCACAGTGTCCTCCTGGTTCATCCATGTTATTGTAACTCGTAGGATTTCCTTCTTTCTTAAGGCCAAATAATATTACATTATGCTGTGTGTACTGTGTGCATACATACGTATATATATACACACACACACAGAGTACATACCCCCCACACACATTTTCTTTATCCATTTATCTGTTGATGGACACTTAGATCGATTCCCTATCTTGACTATTATAAATAGTTCTGTAAATGAACATGGGCGTTCAGATATCTCTTTGACATACTGATTTCATTTCCTTTGGATATATACCCAAAAGTGGGATCACTGGACCACATGGTAGTTCTATTTTTAATTTTTTAAGGAACCTCCATACTGTTTTCCATAATAGCTATACTAATTTTATTTCCACCAACAGTGTACAAGAGTTCTGTTTTCTCCACATCCTCACCAATACCTGCTTTTTGTCATATTGATTATAGCCATTCTAACAGGTATGAGGTGATAGCTTGTTGTGGTTTTTCCCTGATGAGTAGTGATGTTGACATTTTTTCATATACCTGTCAGCCCTTTTTATGCCTTCTTTGGGGAAATATCTATTCAAGTTCTTCCGTCCCCTTCCCCCTTTTGGAGACAGAGTCTTGCTCTATTACTTGAGCTCGAGTGTAGTGGCATCATCATAGCTCCTTGCAAGATCAAACTCCTGAGGCTCAAGCAATCTTCCTGCCTCAGCCTCCCAAGTAGCTGGGACTACAGGTGCGTGCCATCACACTTGGCTAATTTTTTTATTTTTTATTTTTTGTAGAGACAGGGTCTTACTGTGTTGTTCAGGCTGGTTGAACATTTTTTATTAATTTGTTTTTTTGCTACTTAATTATTTGAGTTCCTTATGTATTTTGAATATCAGATAAATGATTTGCAAATATTTTTCCCATTCTGTGGGTTTTCTCTTCACTCTGTTGATTGTTTTCTTTGCTGTGCAGGAGTTTTCAGTTCGATGCAATCCCATTTGTCTATTTTTGCTTTTGTTGGCCTGTGCTTTTGGAGTCATATCCAGAAAATCATTGACCAGACCAATGTCAACAAGCCTTTTTTCTGATTTCTTATAGTCGTTTTATAGTTTTAGGTTTCACATTTGAGTCTTTAATCCATTTTGAGTTGGTTTTTATATATGTTATGAAATAAGGATCTAATTTCATTTTTGGCATGTGAATATCTAGCTTTCTCAATCTTATTAAAGAAACTCTCATTTTCTCATTATGTGTTCTTGGCATCTTCATCAAAGGTGCTCTTTATTCTATTCCATTGGTCTATATGTCCATTTTCATGCTGTTTTAATTACTGTAGATTTGTAGTATATTTTGAAGTAAGGCTGTGTGATGCCACCCAGCTTTTTTTTTTTTTTCCTTGCTCAAAATTACTTTGGCTATTCACAATCTTTTGTGGTTCTATATGAATTTTAGGATTGTTTTTCTTATTTCTGTGAAATAATTCTATTGGAATGTTGTTAGGGATTGCATTGACTCTGTAGATTGCTTTTATAACATGGCCATTTATAACAATATTTCTTCTTCTAATCCATGAACACATATTATCATTTCATTTATTTGTCTTTTTCAATTTATTTCATAAGTGCTGTATAGTTTTCAGTGTATAGATCTTTCACCCCATTGGTTAAATTTATTCCTAAGTATTTTATTTTGGGGTGGATACTATTATAAATGGGGTGTTTTCTTGATTCCTTTTTTGGATAGTTCATTCTTAGTTTACAGAAATGCCACTGTTTTTTCTTTGTTTATTTTGTGTCCTGCAGCTTTACAACCTTGTTTATTATTTCTGACAGTTTTTTGATACAGTCTTTAGGATTTTCTACATATAATATTATGTCATCTGCAGACAGACAATTTTACTTCCTCCTTTCCAGTTTGGATGCCTTTTAATTCTTTTCTTGCCTAATTGCACTGGCTAGGACTTCCAGTACTATACTAAATAGAATTGGTGAGATGATCTGCCCTGGAGAATGTTCCATGTGTGCTTCAAAAGAATATATATTCTGCTGCTATTGTATGGAATGTTCTGTATATGTCTTTTAGGTCCACTTGGTCTGTAGTGATCTTCAGGTCTGCTGTTTCTTATTGATTTTCTCTCTGGATGATCTATCCATTGTAGAAAGTGGTGTGTTGAAGTCCCCTATCATTATTATATTGCTGTTTATTTCATCCTTCATTTCAGTTATTAATTACTTTGTATATTTAGGTGCTCCAGTATCAGGTGTGTAAATATTTTTAATTGTTATGTCCTCTTGATAAATTGACCTCTTTATCATTATACAGTGACTTTGTCTCTTATGACAGTTTTGACTTAATGTCTATTTTGTGTGATATAACTATGCCTTCCTTTTCTTTTTTTCTTTCATTACAATTTGCATGGAGTATTTTTCCTTTTCTTGACTTTTGGCCTGTGTGCCCTGATAGCTAAAGTGAGTTTCTTGTAGGTAGCATATAGTTGGATCTTGTTTTTAAATGCATTCAGCCACTCTTTGTCTTTTGATTGGAGAATTTAATCCATTTACATGTAGAATAATTATTGACAGGTAAGGACTTAATATATTGCCATTTGTTAATTGTTTTCTGACTTTTGTAGTTTCTTTGTTCCATTTCTCCTCTCTTGATGTCTTCCATTGTGATTTGATGATTTTTTTTTTTTTTGGTAGTGTTATGCTTTGATTTCTTTCTCTTTTTCTTTTGTGTATCCAGTATAATTTTTTTTTCTTTTTGGTTACCATGAGGCTTATATAAAACATCTTATAGTTATAATAGTCTGTTTTAAGCTATAACAGCTTAACTTCAACTACATACAAAAACTGTACATTTTAACTTCTATCTCATTTTATGATATTGATGTCATAATTTACATCTTGAAGATGCTATATGTATTCATTAACACATTATTGTACTTATAGTTATTTTTAGAAACTTTTGTATTTTAACATTTGTGGTAGAGTTAAAGGTGATTTATGTATTATGCCATCATTATAATATCCAAGTATTCTGAATTTTTTTATGTTCTTACCTTTATAATAAGTTTTATACTTTCATATGTTTTCATATTGTTAGTGTCCTTTTGTTTCATCCTGAAAAACCTCCATTAGCATTTCTTGTAGAAAGGCAAGTCTAGTGGTGATAAACTCCCACGGCTTTTGTTTTGTCTGGGAAAGTCCCTGTCTTTTTTGTAGTTCTGAAAGACATCTTTGCCAAGTAAAGTATTTTTTGGTTGGCAGGTGTATGGTTTGTTTGTTTTCTTTTTCCTCTCAGCTCTTTAAATATGTCATTCCACTCTCTTCTGGCCTGCAAGTTTTCTACTGAGAAATCTGGTTATAGTCTTATGAGTATTCCCTTGTATGTGATGAGTTGCTTTTCTCTTGCTGTTTTCAAAATTCTATGTCTTAGATATTTGAGGATATATGGTATGTCTTAGTGAAGATCTCTTTATATTTAATCTTTTTGAGGTTCTTTGAGATTCATTTATCTGGTAATTGTTTCTCCTCCAGATTTGAGAAGTTCTGTCATTATTTCTTTAAATAAGCTTTCTTCCTCTTTCTCTGCTCTTTCTGGACTCCCACAATGTGTACATTGGTCCTCTTCACAGTATCTCATAAGACCTGTAGCCTGCTTGCCTGCCTGCCTTCCTTCCGTCTGTCCGTCCGTCATTGAACTCAGTGATTCTTTCTTATGCTTCATTGTATCTGCTATTGAAGCTCTCTATGGAAGTTTTCAGTTCAGTCATTTTTTAAGCAGAATTTCTGTTTGGTTCTTTTTATGGTTTCCATCTCTTTGTTGAACATCTCATTATTTTCATGTATTAGTTTTCTGATTTTATAATAATTATTTGTCTGTGTTCCTTTGTGGCTCATTGAACTTCTTAAAGATGAATATTTTGAATTCTTTTTCAGTTAGCATATAGATATCTGTGGTCTATTACTGGTCCTTTGGTAGTATCATTCTCCCCTAATTATTTATGATCCTTGTGTCCTTGTGTTGGTGCCTGTGCATTTGAAGAAGTAGATATGTATTACAGTCTTTACTAACTGCCTTTGACAGGAAAGTCCTTCATCCCATTAAGTGCATCCAGAGATTCTGGGCAGGCTATCTGCTTGGGTCTCTGTGTGGCTTTGCAGCTGGAAACTTCAGGGAGGTTGGCCTGGTGCCTGGGTCTACAGGGGCCGTTCTGGAGCTTGGGTCTGCTGGGGAGGGCCTGGAGCTTGGGTCCACATTTGTGAGGTCTGCTGGGGCAGGCCTGGAGACATTGAGTTGGTCTGCAGGGGTGGGGATGGGGCCTTGATATGAAGGGGGTAGCCCTGGAGCTTGTGATAATAAAGGCTGGCCTGAAGCCTGGGTCCACAGAAGGTGACCTGCTACTGAGGTAAGCCTTAAACCTGAGTCTGTGGTAGCTGGCCTGATGCTTGGATGGGCCTGGTGCCTGGGTCTAAGAGGAGGGCCTGGGGCCATGTGGGCTACCCTGGAGCCAGGCTCTACAACGTGCATCCTGGTGCTGGGGTTTACTTAGATGGGCCTACACCTGGGTTGGATGGAGCCTAGGGTGCTAGATTGGCAAAGGATGGCCCCGAAGTCTGGGACCATAGGGCTGGTCTGGAGCATGAAGCTAGCCTGGAGCCTGAATACTTGGGAGCCTACCTAGAACATCAGGTCACTGGTGTTGGCTTGAAAGTGGGCCAAGCCTGGAGTCCTGAGTATGTTGGGCCACTAGAGCCCAGCCTGGTGGTAGAGCAGATTTGGAGCCTGTGGATGCAGGGGCCAGCCTGGCATCTGAGATTGTAGGGGCTTGCCTGGCCCTTGGGTGGGCATGAAGGCTAGATCTACAATGCAGTTTGGAAGTTAGGGACCAAGGCACAGAAAGAGATATCTTTAGTAGAAGCCCTCTAGTTCTGGTTTGAGGAAAGGGAAAAGGAACTCTTAATATGCAGAAAGTACAGATGTCCCCCCCCCCTTCACCCGTTTTTTGAAATTTTCTTCTGCCCCAGCCTCCTGCCTTGATAGTGACAATGAGACTGGCCGACATATGCCAAAATTCTGAGGGAGGAGAAATTTCCTCTCTGATCAGTGGAGCTATGGTCCCAAGAGTGTGGGGCCAACTCCTGTTGCTTTTTTTCTGTCTTCTTACCACTGGGCCAAAGACACAGATGGTAGTTATGAAATACATGGCAGAGCAAGGTTACTATAACCCCAGGTTATGACAGAGTCCCCAAAAGAGGAGTCCTGGGGCTAGAAAATACTAAAAGGATTGCAGTGAGGGAATACTTAAGAAAAGTCACACCATAAAGTTTTTATGAACTCCTGGGCTCACGTCTGAGTTTCACAGGTGTGGATCTGGTCTCAATTATCATACCATAGACTTTTAGAACTGACCTAGCAGATCACTTCCCAGGCCCCCCACTGGCCATTTGGTGCTACATAAGCAGTCAGATGTGAATAGCACTGCAAAGGCTTTGAAAAATGTAACTGACATTTCCTGTAAGATTAAAAAAGACTTGGAGACTGTGGGATGGATCCAGGGCCCAACTATCCACAGCAGAGCCACCTAGCAACCCACATTGGAGCCTCCCAGTGATCCACAGCAGAGCTGAGTGAGGGCACCTGCACCTGAGTCCCAGCCCTGGCCCCGGGCAAGCACCACTGTAGCCAGTTTGCTCCACTGGTCCCTGGACATGCCACTGCTGCAGGGGAAGGAAATCAGTGCCAAGCAAGTTGCAAGTACAATTCTGCGAGAGGAAAATTTCCCCTGAGGCTGCTAGCAGGAGTAGGTGCAGGTTCCTGCCACCACTGCAAGAGTTTATCCTGAAGCCACCATAAGAAGGAGACATTAGGAGGGGAAAAAATGGCAGATTAGAAGCAGCCCGTAAACCAAGTTGGTTTCATCCCAGGGATGCAAGGGTGGTTCAAAATATGTAAATCAATAAATATGATTCAACGCATCAACAAAAGCAAAAACGAAGACCATATGATTATGTCAATAGACGCAGAAAAAGAATTCAACAAAATCCAGGACCCTGTCATGATAAAAAACCCGTAACAAACTAGTGATAGAAGGAACATACCTCAGAAGTATAAAAGCCCTATGTGATAAAACCACAGCCAATATCATACTGAATGGGGAAAAGTGTAAAGAATTCCCCCTAAGAGCTAGAACAAGAGAAGGATGCCCACTGTCACTACTCCTATTCAACATAGTGCTGGAAGTCCTAGCCAGGGCAGTCAGACAAGAGAAAAATATTAAGGATATCCAAATTGGGAAAGAGATGGTCAAACTATCGCTCTTCACTGACAATATGATCTTGTATCTAGAAAAACCCAAAGATTCCACCAAGAGTCTCCTAGAATTCATAAATAAATTAGGCAAAGTCTCAGGATACAAAATCAATGTACATACATCAGTAGCATTTCTATAATATATACTAAAAACAATCAAGCTGAGAGTCAAATCAAAGATGCAATACCATTCACAACAGCTACAAAGAAAATAAAATGCCTAGGAATATACTTAACCAAGGAGGTGAAAAATCTCTACAAGGAGAACTGTGAAACTTTGAGGAAAGAGATTGCAGAGAATACAAACAAATGGAAAAACATATTATGCTCATGGATAGGTAGAATCAACATTGTTAAAATGTCCATACTTCCCAAAGTGATTTACAAATTCAACACCATCCCCATCAAGTTACCAAAGTCATACTTCACAGATCTAGAAAAAATAATTGTATGTTTTGTTTGGAACCAGAAAAGAGCCCAAATAGCCAAAGCAATCTTAAGGAAAAAGAACAAATCTGGAAGCATCACATTACCAGACTTCAAACTATACTATAAGAGTATAGTAAACAAAACAGCATGGTATTGGTACAAAAATAAAGACATAGACCAATGGAATAGAACAGAGAACCCAGATATAAAACCATCTACCTCTACCCAACTGATCTTTGACAAAGCAGACAACAGCGTACACTGGGGAAAAGAAGCCCTATTCAATAAGTGGTGCTGGAAAACTGCATAACCATGTGTAGAAGAATGAAACAGGACCCCTACCTCTTACCACTCACAAAAATTAATTCAAGATAGATAAAAGACTTAGATGGAAGACATGAAACCATTAGAATTGTAGAGGAAAATGTAGGAAAAACTCTTGTAGATATTGGCCTAGGCAAAGAATTTATGAAAAGACCCCAAAGGTAATCATGGCAACAATAAAAATTAATAAATGAGATTTGATTAAATAGCTTTTGCACAGCTTTGCACAATTGCAAAGATATGGAATCAACTCAAGTGCTCATCAGTTCATGAGTAGAATAATGAAATGTGGTGTATGTATTCCATGGAGTACTACTCAGCCATAAAAAAGATGAATTAATACCTTTTACAACAATCTGGATGGAACTGGAGACCATTCTCCTAAGTGAACAATCTCACAAATGGACAAACACCACATGTACTCACTATTAAATTGGAATTAACTGATGCGCACACAAGTGCTCAGAGGGAAGTAAAACTCAGTGGAAAGCAACCATGGGGTAGAGGGGAAGAGGGGAGGGGAATAAACCAACCTAATGGGTACTGTGAACACTATTTGGGTGACAGGCACACCTATAGCCAGGACTCAAGCATTACAAAAATGATTCATGTAACCTAAAACATTTGTATTCCCTTAATATTTTGAAATTAAAAAAGATTTAAAAAGACTTGGAGTCTCACAATTTAAAACATTAAAAATGCTCTAATACAATTATATACAATATTGATATACAACAAACTAGGAAAATACCAATTTGCAAGGGAAAGACAATGATGCCAATTCTAAGATGACTCACATGTTGGAGTTATCTGACAAAAATTTTAACGAAGCTGTTATAAAAATATTCCAATAAGCTATTATGTGAGTCCTGTTGAAATGAATGGAAAAATAAAAAATCTTGAAATAGGATATGTAAAGAAGAACCAAGTAGAAAGTTTAGAACTAATATAATAACCCAAACAAAAAGCAAACTTGATGGGTTCAGGAGCATATAGCAGAGTCAGTCAACTGAAAGACAGATCTGTAGAAATTTTCCAAATGTAAATAACAGAAAAAGATTGGCGGGAAAATAGAGTCCCAGGGATCTATAGGACAATAACAAAAGGTCTAGATTTATGCCATTGGAGTTCCAGAAGAAGAAAAGGAAGAGTGTGTTGCTAAAACAATTTTTGAAGAAATAATAGCTGCAAATTTGTCAAATTTGGCAAACAACACAAACTTGCAGATTCAAGAAGCTCTCTGAATCTTAAACAAGATAGTTGTAAAGAAATTCACACCTAATCACTCCTGAAAACTAAAGTCAATCTTCTGAAAACTAAAGTTCAAGAGAAAAATCTTGTAAACAATCTGACATATTACCTATAAAGGAACAACAATTCAAATGCGTGTATATTTCTCATCATAAAACATGGAGATCAAGAATGTGGCAAAAATAGGTGAAGATATAAACAAGAATACACAAGCACTAAAGGGACAATAAATGTGTGCTCAGCTTCACTAATGAGGGAAATGCAAATTAAACAAAAACCAGATACCAATTTACATTCTTTAGATTATTAAAAATGAAAAGGCCTGATAAGTATCTGTGAGATTGTGAGGAAATGGGAACATTCACTTTTTATGGAAGTAAAAATTAGTGTAACTATCTTTGACAGAATTTAGTTGCTCTTATAAAGCTTTTGTAGTGTATAATAATTTCACTTCTAGATCTTGAATGTATACATAATGATCTTATGTACAACAAAGTGATTGAACATGTGCTAAAGGAAATGGTTCCCTGCAGGCCTCCTTGAAGTACTATAAATTTGAAAACTACCTAAATTTCCATTAGTAAGAGAAGAGATGAATTGTGATGTATTCATTGAGTAGAATACCATTCCAGAGTTACAATGAATTATATAGAACTACATGTTTACACACAGATAAATTTCAAAACATAAATATTAAGTGAAAATGGAAAATTGCTAGATGATATGAATAGTATTATGTAATATAGCCCTTTATGGAAGCATGTACATGTTATAACAGTGTATAAACATGGATCTGATGTTATATATTAACTTAGGGTAGTGATTACTATATGGGGGATGAAAGAAGGGAAATTGTATTGGAGAATTACGTAAAGAAAATATCAAGTCTATATAACCAATAATGCTTTCGTTTTTTAAAACAAATTGATACAAAATGGGAAATTTAAAGATTTGTTAGAGTTTGATAGTTGCTACATGAGTGTGCATTGTTTTTCACTGTATTTATTCATATTTAAAATTTTTCCAGATTAAAAAATTTTAATGTTTAGTTACAATAGTTATAATTATTATGAACATTAGTATTATGAACATGTAGATCAGGTTTTCTCAGCTATTGTCATTATTGAAATTTTGCATCCAATAATTTTTTGTTGTGGTAGGCTCTTCTGTGAATTCTTGGATATTTAACAGCATCTCTAGCCTTTGCCCATTAGATGTGAGTAGTACCCTCCCAATTATAACAACAAAAAATGTCTCTGGACATTCCCAAAGTCCCTGCTTTGCCTCTGGTTGAAAGTTACCAATTTAGACATTACAAAGTGCTGTCACATGTATTTGCTAATTTGAACCTCACAACAACCTTCAGAAGAAGATGTTACTCTGCTCTCTCAGTTTTAGAGAGAAGAACACTGAGGCTCAGAGAAACTCAGCTAAAAGTGTCAGTCAGGTATGGAACAAAAACTCAGGTTTTGTTATATCCACATATCATTTTTTTGTGTGTGTTTGTATGTACATAAGTATGTATTCCCACACGTGCCCTGGTAACCTTAAAATCTAAAAGCAAAATACAAATTAGACATTCTAAGAAGTTTCTTATTTTTGTATTTTTTCCCACAGGCATATTTATTGTTTCATATCACCTCTAGCAATGTTGTGATGTCTCTCTGATTCCATTGTGCTTTATTCATGAAAACTTTTCACTGAATTTTTAATCATTTATAAGAGTAGATCATCTACAGAGGACTATTGTATTTTATTCTGCCTGCATCTTTATTTTTTGACATGCCATATTGTTTTCATTCTGCATTTGGAGAAAATGAGTTACCAGTAGAAATTTTTGGTGGGCTGCTAACATTTCCTTACTAACCGTCTTGGAATATTTATATAAAATAGTTGCTTACAGAAATTTTTATAAATGGATTTTAATATTCAAAATCGAAGTTTGGTTTCAAATTCAGACTGTAGAAATGGTGTACAGACACATTCGTTTTTCATGAAAATAGGAAATGATATTACAATGTAATTTATATCGTGGTTTTCGATGATGTTTTACTTAGTGTAGGAAGTAGAGTATTAAGACTAAATTATATCCTTAGTTGTATTTACTATGGAAATGTATATATGTATTATATAGTACACTTTGTTATACATGGAGCTAGCTAAGGAGCTTAAGATTGCAGCTTTGATCCCTTTAAGAACCATAAGCTTTACTTAGGGGGAAGAAAAGACACTCATGATGCAGTGTGTACTTTTAGTTACCTTTCAAGTACTTTTCTGAGTTATAGAGAAGACTGAGATGTAACATGTAATTAATCAGTAAGGTCTTCTGTTTCTTTGAGATGGTTTTTGGTAATTCTTACATTCTACTCCCAAAAAGATCGCCTACAGAGAGCCAAGGAAAGGGTCCTTGAACCCATGCTGCCATTAAACTTTCAGTGGCCCTCGAGTAGATTAGACATTGTTTGCAAAACCTTCTTCTCATCCTCATTGCCCTTACTTACAAGTCATTTAAGTCATTCCTTTTTACAGAGATTGCTTTAAGTAGCCTTCTAACTAATCTCCCAGCCTTTAGATCAGGTTTCAGCAAACTATTTCCAACTGACCAAATCAGGCCAGTTTTATATGGCCCATAATCTAAGAATGATTTTTACATTTCTACATAGTTGAAAAAAAATTAAAAGAAGAAAAATATTTTATGACACATGTAAATTATATGAAATTCAAATTTTCATGTCCATAAATAAAGTTTATGGGCTTTATGGAACAGAACCACATGTGTTCACCCAGCCAGGATTGAAAATCAGCACTGTAGTCTCTCTTTATCCTAGAATATCTCTACACTACTACAAGGGCTATGTTTTTAAAATGCAAATCACTTTAGGTAAATATATTTAAATATTTTTAAAAATATATTAAACAGGTGGATCAGGGTTCTTATTTGCTTTACACAGTGTAATTTCTGTGACAGCATATGCTGGTTAACATTGTTCCAGACCATAGGTGAATTAAAAATGTTTCCATTTCAAGTGGTTGATTTGACAAGAGTAGCTCATATGTCAGTGTAATGAGCATTGACCTTTTCACTAAAAAATAGAAAATGTATCATATTTTCACACTGTAAACATTTAGAAAGAGCTAGCTTTTCTTTTTTTTTTTTTCTTGTGAGGAGAGAATTTTTTCTTGAATTCCATGTAAAGCATATATACCTAAGTTTATATGAGAGATACATTTAACAGAGAAGTAGGGAACAGATGCATGAATGGGGACTTTAGTTACCCAAGCATAGTTAATACAGACTGTCAGGTTCTAAGTTTTCTTACTAGTATATGTAATTTCTTAAATAATGATATCTATCAGTAAGGAGCAATGTATAGACCTGGGGAGGGAGGGTTATAGTGTTGGCAAAGGGTACCAACATTTATAATGAGTTACTTTATTTTGGTTGTGGCCAGTAGATTGCCAAAAGAAGCTCTTGGTAACTTGTCTTTTTTATTTTAATTTTTACTTATTTACTTTTTATTTCAGAATATTACCAGGGTACAAATGTTTTAGTTACAGGAATTACTTTTGTATAGTTTGAGTCAAAGTTATAAGTATGTCCATCACCCAGTTTTGATTTCCTTCTCTTGCTTGATTGCTCTGACTTCCAGCACTATGTTGACCAGAAATGGTGACAGTGGGCAACCTTGTCTGGTTCCAGTTATAAGCGGCAATGCTTTCAATTTTTCCCCTGCTCAGTATGATGTTGGCTGTGGGTTTGTCATACATGGCTTTTTATAATATTGAGGTATGTTCTGTCTATGCCTACTTTGTCAAGAGCTCCTATCATAAAAGGGTGCTGAATTTTGTCAAATGCTTTTTCTGCATCTGTTGTGAGGATAATACGGTCTTTGTCTTTGCTTCTATTTATGTGGTGAATCACATTTATAGACTTGCGTATGTTGAACCATCATTGCATCTCTGGGATGAAGCCCACTTGATCGTGGTGGATTAATTTTTGATGTGCAGTTGAATTTGGTTTGGTAGGATTTTATTGAGAAATTTTCCATCTATATTCATAAGGGATATTGGTCTGTGGTTTTCTTTTTTTGTTGTGTCCTTTCCTGGTTTTGGTATCAAGGTGATATTGGCCTTGTAGAACGAGTTGGGGAGGATAATTTCTTATCTTATGTACCAGTTCTTCTTTGTAGGTTTGGCATAATTTGGCTGTGACACCATCTGGTCTGGGATTTTTTTTTTTTTTTTTTTGGAGATTTTTAATTGCTGCTTCAATTTCATTACTTGATTTTGGTCTTTTCAGAAGTTCTATTTCTTCCTGATTGAGCCTAGGGGGGTTGTGTGTTCCTAAGAATCAGTTCATTTCCTCAGTGTTTATGGACATAGAGATTTTTATTGTATTCAAAGATGATATTTTGTATTTCTGTGGTATCAGTTGTAAAATCTTCTTTTTCATTTCTGATTGAGCTTATTAGGGTCCTTTTCTGTTTCTGGTTAATCTAGTGAAAGGCCTGTCAATTTTGTTTAGCTTTTCAAAGAATGAACTTTTTGTTTCATTAATCTTCTGTATAATTCTTTGGTTATTGATTTTAATTAGTTCTGCTCTGACCTTAGTTATTTCTTTTCTTCTGCTGGGTTTGGAATTGGTTGCTCTTCCTTTTCCAATTCCTTGAGACAATTCATTAGATTCTTGATTTGTGATCTTTCTGTCTTTTGGATGCAGGCATTTATGGCTATGAATTTTCCTCTTATTACCATTTTGCTGAATCCTACAGATTTTGATAACTTGTGTCCCCTGTCCCCTTTGTTATTTAGTTTGAGGGAACTTTTGATTTCCATCCTAATTTCCTCCTTGACCTAATAACCGTTCAGCAGTAGGTTGTTTAATTTCCATGAGTTTATTTAGAGTTGTGTGTTTCTGTTGGAATTGATTTCTAATTTTATTCCACTGTGGTCTGAGGAAATATATGGTATAATTTCTGTTTTGTTAAATTTGTTGAGACATGTTTTGTGACCTAGGATGTGATCAGTCTTAGAGATGTTCCATGAGGTGATGAGAAGATCATATATTCAGTGGTTTTGGGATAGAATGTTCTATAAATGTGTATTAGGCACATTTGTTCTAGAGTTCCATTTAAGTCCATTGTTTCTTTGCTTATTTTCTGCCTGGAGTATCCATCAGATCTGTCCGTGGGGTGTTGAAGTCCCTGGCTTTTATGAAGCTGCTGTTTATCATTTTGTTTAGATCAAGTAGCGTTTGCTTTATGAATCCAGGCGCACCTTTGTTAGGTGTGTAAGTATTTAGGATTGTTATGACTTCTTGTTGAATTGTTCCCTTTACTATTATATAATGATTATCTTTCTCTTTCTTTACTTTTGCTAATTTGAAGTTTATATTATCTGGTATGAAAATGGCTACACTAACTTTCTTTTGGTTTCCATTTGCATGAAATATTGTTTTCTATCCATTCACCTTGAGTCTGAATGAGTCCTTGTGGGTTAGATGCATTTCCTGGAGACAACAGATACTTGGCTTATATATATGTATTTTTTTTATTCATTCAGCCAGCCTATGTCTCTTGAGTGGGGAGTTCAAGCCATTCACCTTTATTGAAAGAATTGATATGTAGGGTGTATTTCTGTTCATCCTGTTAAGTAGAACTTTATTGCTTTGTTTTACCTCTTGAGCCATTGTGGTATTCGGGCTCTGCCCTTTAGCTTCTGGGTGATTTTGCACTGGTGGTTGTGCTGATTCTTTTATAATGCAGTTCTGAGTACTTTCTGCAGGGAAAGTCTGAGTCTTGACAAATTCCCTCAGTGTTTGCTTGTCTAAGAATGTCTTTATTTCTTCCTCATATAAGAAACTTAGTTTTGTAGGATACAAAATTCTAGGCTGGCCATTATTCTGTTGAGAAGACTGAGAATGGGGCCCAAGTCCTTTCTGGCTTGTAAGATCTCAGTTGAGAAGTCTGCAATTAGGCTGATGGGTTTTCCTTTGTATGTTACCTGCTGCTTTTGCCTTATGGCTTCTAGGAGTGCCTCTTTCGTGTTTATTTTGGCCTGTCTGATGACTGTATTGTAGTAATTGCCTCTTTGCGATTAATCTCAGAGGAGTCTTTGAGCTTCTTGTACCTGGATATCTAGATTTCTAGCAAGGCCAGGGAAATTTTCCTCATTTATGCCCTCAGATAAGTTTTCCAACCCTTGTGTATTTTCTTCTTCGTCCTCAGGGATGTCTATGATTCTTATGTTAGGCTTCTTTACATAATCCCATATTTCTTGTAGGTTTTATTCTTTCCTTTTGTTTCTCAGATCTTTTTGACTGACTTGTTTAACTCAAAGGTATTATTGTCAAGCTCTGAGTTTCTTTCTTCTGTGTGATCTAGCCTATTCTTAATGCTTTCCAATGTGTTTTGTATTTCCTTGAATGAATTTCTCATTTTCATAAGTTTGTTTGATATTTATTAAATTATTTGATTTCTTGTGTAAATTTTTCATTAATTTCCTGTGTTGTTTTTGTGGTTTCTTTGTGTTGGGTTTCTATTTTCTCTTGTATTTCACTGAGTTTCCTTACAATCCATGTTCGGAATTCTTCATCTGTAATTTCAATCTTTTCGCTTTGGTTGATATGCATTGATAATGAGTTATTGTTTTGTTTGGGGGGGTGTCCTTTCACTCTGGTTTTTCCATGTTTCCAGAGTTCTTTCATTGATTCCTTCTCATCTGGCCTCTTGGTTGAGACCTCGGTGTGCTAGCCCTGGCTTATGGGCCTGTCTTTGGGTCCCCAAAGATCAATCCTTGAGCATGCCAGGGAGAGTAGTGTGCTGGTCCTGAGTTCCCTGTGGGTTGTTCTAGTAGGTTTGTTGTACCTCTCAGGTTATCTCTGACTGCTATTTTCACACCTTCCCAACAGTGTGTAGTGAGTTAGGTCCCCCAGCTTATTCTCAGTAATGATAGGTGGTACTTGTGAGTGTGAATCAGTCACACCCTGTTTGCTTGAGTTGGAAGATGCTATAATGAACTATATTGTCATTCTCTCTGTCGTTGGTTGATGTGTGTATGATAGTGCCAGCTGCTGAGATGTTCTTTTGTGTCTGTGATAGACTCTGGTCCCCCAAGTGGAGTACTTGAATGCCCCAAGCTTTAGGAGGGACCCTGTAGCTCTCAGGGGGCTTCTTGATCTCCACCACCACTGAGGTGGGGGTGAGGAGCAAGGCAGTTTGTAGCTAGGTTGTGGGAGCCTTGAAAGGCTTTGCAAAGCCTTGACAGAGCTCAGAAGTTGCTTTTCCGGCCACCACAGAGAGTCACTGGTAGGAGGGTTAGGACAAACTCTCCAAACTGGGAGAGCTGTTCCCAGGGGAGGGGGCTAAACACTTGTATGCTAAGGCCCCAGGTTGAGTCTTTCTGCCCTTACCTAGTAGCACCATTTTTCTGTGGGGAGGGGTAGGCACTCTCTTTAATGGCCACTCCTTGAACCCCCACACACCCTGTAAAATTGAGTAAAATAAATTCTGTAAAGGACATGCAAATTGACCTCCCTGTCAGTAGGAGGCACTTGCTGGAAGGAACAAGCTGCAGAGTTGCTTTTGGGTACTGTGACTGGCTCTAGTCCCTCAGGAGAAGTACTTGCATGTTCCAGGTGGTAGGCAGTGCCCTGGAACTTCCAGGTGAGTCCTTATTCTCTGCCACAGCAGAGACAGGTATGGGGGAGTGTGGCTGGGTAGGACTAGGTTGGGTGAGCTTGCCCTCAGGCTCCATAAAAGCTGGCAAGGTTGCTGTTTTGGCAGGGGTCAGAGGTCTGCTCCCAGCTTCTGGGCAGAGCCAGTAGGGAGGGGTAGCAAGTCTGCTTTTGGAGGCAGGTCTGTCAGAGATTCACATACTGGCAGTGAGCAGTAGGCCTCACTCCTCTGGCTCCTCCTCTGCTCCATAGTCTTTCCTCTACATCTGCCACGCAGGTGAGCTTACCCACAACTGTGCTTTAGGCTGAGAGATTCCCCACCCAGGATCCCTGCCTGAGCTGATAGTGTTGCCCTCCTGTGGGGGTGGGGGTGCCCCACAAGCACACCACAGCTAGGACCCACACTGCACTCTCCTCCCAGATCTGTCCATGTGAGCTCTCTTGCCTCCTGAGACCGAGAAGATCAATTCCTGACCATGCCAGGGAGAAACATGCTGGTCCTGAGTCATCCACATGGTGCCTGAGCAGGATCAATGTCCTTCCACCTTGGGCATGCCCTGATCTGATGGAGCCACCAGGCAAGCAGCACCAGGGAGGGCCAGATAGCAGCGACCTAGTAGTCTGAGCACCCCTCAGTCTGCTGCAGGACCCCAAGAGGAAAGGCCTGAGCCCCACTCTCTGTGAAAGCCTCGGTGTGGTGGATCAGTTTTCTCTCTCGACAGCCATGGGTCGGGGAGCGGGGGGAATAGTCTCTATGGAGGAATGCTAGCACTCTGGTCATCTCTGACCCCCTCTCCAGGAGGCAGTCTGCCCAGCATGTCCAGGCTCTGGAGTCACACAAATCACCTGGGACCCACTGGACCCTTGTGGCTCCTGTAGTCTGGGCCAGAGTTGGGAAATGTCTGTCTGGGGATGAGCAGGAAGAAACCTGAGGAGTTGAAGCCTCCAGGTGAAAGGGCAGAGGCGCATGGATGTGGATAAGCAATATGGCATCTGCTGTCCTGGCTTGGGTCTGTGGGTGCAGGAAATGCCCTAGGGGGACTGGCAGCCTAGTGCCCTGTCCACAAGAAATTCCCAGCTTATTGGTGGCAGCAACCTCTGGGCTTATGTGGGCAGAAAGTCTCTTCAACAGCTTGGGAACCCACTAACTGTCAGAGATGGGAGGGAGGCAGAAACAAACCACTCCACCTACCCTTCTTGCTGAACTCCAAGCCTGTTGGGGTTTGATCTTTGCCAATACTTTGCTCCTTCTTGTTCTGCACCCCAACTTCTTCTCAGAGAGTCTCCCGAAGGCTCTGACACCCTTCCTTCAGACCCACATTCAATCTGTGTGTGTTTGTCTGTTCGTTTTTTCTCTCTCATCTAAAACTTCTCCTCCTCACTGAGATGCTCTGGCAGCTGGTGTCTCCAGTCAGTCCCTAATAATGTTCTTTTTATAGCATTTTTTCTCTCCATACCAGACTAGGATCAGGTGTTGTATTTGTTGACATTGTCTTCAGACTCCTTAAATCTGGAACATTTCTACACCTTTTTTTTTTTTTTTTTGCTTTTTCCCAACATTTATGTTTTAAAATAATATGTTTTCCCTTTATACATAAAATATTCCTCTTTTAAGGTCTTAACAAAATGCGCAAAAGCTGGAAAAGTCACCTCAAGCTGGGGCACGGATGTTAATGAGAGATGTAGTCTTGAATTGCCTAACTTGTTTTGTCTAGAGAGATCAAACTTGGCTTTTGGGAAAAGTATTTTTTTCTTTAGAGAATGAATCTTTTGAAGAGAATAAATCTTTTGATTTTATATTGGAAATAAATAGAAAGATTGGAGATATATATATGTATAAATTTGGAGATATATATATATATATAAAATTTGGGGTGGGGGGACATTCTTGCTCTATCACCCAGGCTGGAGTACAGTGGACTCATCACAGGTCAAAGTCCTGGGCTCAAGCAATCCTCCTGCCTCCCGTGTAGTTGGGTCTACAGGTGTGTGCCACCACACTCAGCTCATTTTTCTATTTTTTGTAGACAGGGTCTTGCTCTTGCTCAGGCTGGTCTTGAACTCCTGACCTCAAGCCATCCTCTGCCTCTTAAAGTGCTAGGATTACAAGCATGAGCCACAGCACCCAGCCTGGATTTATATTATAAAACTAAGTCTTTGTAACCCACTTTGTTAGAAAGCTTGTATTCTATAAAGAAAGAATTGCTATAATTACTAAACAGTGCTTTTTAACACAGTTTTGATGAGAGAATGAAATGGAAACATAATAACAAATTAAACTCAACAAATATTGAATAAATTTGCATAGAAGTTAGTATTAGAGAGATGTATTGAGTGAAACAGACTTGGATTAAAATCCAGTTTCACCTTTACTGGTTTTGTGGTCACTTGATTCCAGTTAGTCACCATGAGTTTCAGTGTCCTCATCTGTGAAATAGGTCTTTACTTCATAGGGCTTTAATGAACTATATAAAATACCTAGTGGATAATAGATAGTAATTGTTGGCTATCTTTCTCTCTGTTGTGAAATATATATTGGAAAGAAGAGAACACAAAGATTTTTGGACATATTGAATATTCATCAAACGGTGAGGTGGAAGAATTCCTGGAGTGTTTAAAAACCAAGAAACTAATCCACTCATGGATTGACGGGCACTTGGGTTATTTCCACATCCTTGCTATAGTGAATTGTGCTGCCATAAACATTCGAGTGCAGATGTCTTTATTATACGTGTACAATGGAATACTACTCAATTATAAAATCAATAGTGATCTAGCACCTCTTATATTTTCCTGGATAGAGCTTGAGCCCATCCTCCGAAGTGAGGTATCACAAGAATGGAAGAATAGGCACTACATGTACTCGCCATCAAACTGGCACTGACTGATCAACACTAAGGTGCTCACACAGTAGTAATATTCTTTGGGGGAAGAGAGGTTGGGGGTGGGTAAACTCACAGCTAATGGACGCGGTGAGTGAATCATGGTTGGGATGTGGCAAAGTCATAACATGTAACCAAAATATTTGTGCCCCCATAATTTCCTGAAAAAAAACCCAAGAAATTAAATTTTAATTGACCCAGTTCTTATAAAAATAATCCATATAATTTATAGAATCTTTAGTTAGAATTTGAAGTACAGTTAAGAAGAATTATAAACATGCACATTTCCTTTAAATAAAAGGGAAACAATTTAAATTTTAATTTCAAGAGAGGCAGATTACCCATTCAGGGATGATAATCCATGGGTAGATTTTTGCTTTAATTTTTCCCCAATAATGTCAAAGGAAAGTTTCATACATTTGTATTTCAGATAGCATCTTATTGTGTCAACATGCCTAAGTACATTTTTATTCAAATGTAATAACATGAAGTGTAACTGCAGAACCAAAATAATAGTTAAACTGAGTTTGTGTTTTTAATGTATTTGCACACTGGGAAAATATAGTTGCCTATCACTTTGAGTATCTTTCTGTATAGTAAGTTATTTTATAAATCTAATTAAATTAGTGGACTGTTTCATTAAATTTTTGTGGTCACAGTACTCAGAGATATGAATATTTTCTGCCAATGCATTTACTATTTTATATTATCACAATATATTTGGAATCAATTGACTAAATGCTGCTGTACTTGCTAGCTTAAAAGCCCTCTGCAAAATAAAGAATCCTTGACATATATATATCTGGGTTTAGTTATTGCTAGGCCTTATGTATAGTAGCCATACTTACAAAGAAACTTTATATCAATAATGAATTTAAAAACAGGTCATGTGTTTAAAAAGCAGTAAGTGATGAGCTTACATGAGCTCTATGACAGAGAATAAACAGTAGCATAAATAGATGACACAGCAAGAATAATCTTTGTTAAATCTGCTTGCAGCTACTACACCTTTTGTCTACCAAGTTAAAAATGAGGCAAATGGTTGTATGAAAGAAAGAACAAAGCAAATTGTTGATGCTTTAATATATTTTTAATCCAACTAAAGTGATACTAAAGTGACAATAAATTTATAACCATATAGACCACTATGTTAAAGCTTTAGCTTGGTTTAGTTTCATTTTCTATCTTATGCTTTATCTTCTCAATCTATTGATTTCTGTTTTACTCTGCCTATTTTGATGAATTTATTTGAATAGTAATTTTTCTGTTTGCATATAGTAAAATTGAGGGAATTATTTATGTAAACTCAAATTTGGAGCTTTTCTTAAATTGTGTGAAAGAATATACTGCTTATTTCTTAAATGAAGATGTAGATAATGAAATGTCTTTGTTTCCATATAATTTTAAAAATCATGGTAAAATTAACTCATAAGACTTGTCTGATTTTTATCTTTTTGTTTGATTTTATCTTTTATTGATATCTCTTACAGGTTTATTTTTATTGATTGTAAAACATATAAATGTAATTTTTTAAATAAAACATACAGTCCTTGGGATTATTTGATGGTGTACTGTAGACAAATAAGCAGCTGTAATTCATTTAGACAATGCTAAGTCAGGTCTTCTAAACTGGAATTCTGTGAATGAACTTCAGAGTTGATAACATTCCTTCATTATATGCAAAGTAGAGTATATATATGTGAGGGAGGGGAAAAAACACCTTCACTTTCTTTAAATTTTAAGAGGAACCATTCCCACAAGAATAAGGGTAAGAACCATTGATTTATATAGGAAACCAATATAAAAAATCCTCAAATATTTTAATGATCAAAAATATAAGATATGAAAACAGATTATAACTATGGTAGTTTTAAGATGTAGATGATACCAGAGAAGATGTTATATAAATGTCATTATCTATTTGCTTATGTTCTTCTTAATTTTATGCAGATGGAGGGAGCGAGGAACCACCGGATCGAAGACAGTCAAGTGTAGACTCTCGCCAAAGCCGCTCTGGGCAAGGTAAATTTTCATCAAATTGATTATAAAATTTCATCAATAAAAAATAGATGTTAGATTTCCTTTCTAGTACTTAATTTGGGGACTGGGGTTTTTGTGAGGTCTAGTTTAGATATTCTAGTTTCTTATCTAGGGTTTAAATGCTATACTAAAAGTTCTATATGATATTTATTCAAGATATAAGAAAATTACAAATGACCTTGTTTTATTTTTAAGATGATATCAAGGAGTAAATAATTTTGGAACATTATAGTATATGTCTAGATATCACTTTTGGAATATAACTCAAAGATAATTTTAAATAATAACATTTGTCAGAGTATTATTGCACCCTGACTTTTTAAATTCCATCGGTGTAATATAATATTTGTGTCTTAACTATCTCAGAAGAAATTATTTTTGTTTATAATTACTGTATTATTTTAGGATCTTTCTACTTGTTTTCTTTTTCTATTTGAAACTTTTATGATAGGCTTTTGATTAATTTTTGTAGTGACAACTTTAAAAACATTCTGAGTCAGTGAAATCTTCAGATAGACCTTTTCCGACTAACTTATTTAAAATTGCATCACCATTACTTCTGCATTCCTTTTTCTTCGTGGTACTTATTACCTTCATATTTATTCTGTTTATTTTGTTTGTTCAAAACTAGAATGAATGTTCCATAATAGCAGAGATATTTGGTCTGTTTGTTCACTGCTGTATTATACACAGTGCCAAGAATAAGTACCTGATATATAGTAGCCACTAAATAAAGGTTGTTGAATGAATGAACTCACCTCTAAGATAATGAAAATTGAGAACCCAAACTGATGTATATATTACAGAATTTCAGGTAATTATTTACTGAGTTTGGTTTTCAGAGAATCTTTAATAGCAACCAAAATAAAGATTAGATTTATAAATGTGCAGTTTTTAATTCTGTAAAAGCTCCATACTCATTTACTCTATGGTCTTGTTCTCTTTTTTTTTTTTTTTT
>VBSM01003215.1:10717333-10729887 GCA_008086735.1 Cheirogaleus medius | reverse complement strand
AGGGGCAATATATGTATCCCCAACAATACTTGTACCCCCATAATAAAAAAAATACAAATTAGTATAAAATTATAGTAATTATTAAACATCTTAATTTTTATTAAATGTTACAGATATAGATATGTCAAAATATTAATTTATTTTTCAAATCAATGAGAATAATTGAATATTATTAACAAAAGCTGAACTTCAAACAACAAAAACAGTGATTTCCATAATCCAGAGCACAATTACCTGATCTCAATTCAAAGTCACAAGGAATTGGATCATTATCAGAGTTCTTTGATAAGAAAAGCCTGTTTCTTATCTTCTTAGCGGTTTTGCTTGTAATACCTACATGTTGAAAGAAATAAAAAGTAAAATTCCATCTGTAATGAGTTGAAATTAATGAGAAACAGTATTATCAGGAGTAAAGGATAGGAAAAATATATGCTTCTACTTTTACTCCTCCTCCCAGAAACCCACTGAAAGATCAGAGAAGGGGGATTGGATAAGAGACAATGTGAGCACAATTTTAGAAACTGGATAGTATATGAATAATTGAAAACTAAACTCTAAACTCAGTAGCAGAAGAAATCAACAAAACAACCTCCAGAAGCCTCAAAAAGCTCAAGAATGACAGCATGTGGAAATGAAGGTGAAATGAGGATTCACTGAAAGTTGGATGAAGCGGCTTCGAGTTCCCAGGACTTCTTCCTCAAAACTAGCTAACCAGTGAGCTGGGCAAGTGCCCTCCTCCCCACTTGTAAGCTTGGCCAAAGCCCGAAATTTATTCTTTATTTTACTCTAGACTACAAGACAGCAGGCACAGTTGAGGGCAGGAGTCCTATGCTAAAAATAGAGATTGGACCCCAGCTTTCGTCTATCTTTATCTTACTAGGCTCCAGAATACTGGCAGTTAGGCCTTATATTCCATGCAGGCGGTTGAAAAGTCTTTTCTGGGGAATCTGACAAAAAAGTAAAATGAAAGAAGAAGAAGAAAAAAAATGTAGTTATCAGAGATTCCTAAAATAAACAGCTCAGCTAGATCACTCTATGTATCAAAGCTCCCAATCAGCTTTTTAGTCTTCCCTTAAATATGAGCAGCTAACCAAGGATTACTAGATATTTGAAGAAACCCTCTAATGTATGAAAGGTAGGAATTAAAATAAACAGAATAAAACAACTTGGAGAGAATGTAAATTTTGCAGAGGAAAATAATAGAACTATTATCCTCATAGACACGAGAGAAAATAATATAGCTGTGAAACAAGAAGGAGGTGCTATAAAAGAGTGACATCATGACTTTTTAAAAAGCTCCTAGACATTGAAATTCTGCTAGCAGAAATCAAAAGCTTCATTAGAGATTTATGTTGAAGGAATCTCTGAAAAAGTGGAGCAAAAGGATAAAAATTATAGAAAAGAAGTAGAGAGTGTTAAGAAACTTAATAGGACCATTCCAGGAATTCAATATTCAAGTAATAGTAGTTCTCAAAAGAAATAACAGAGAAAATGTGGACGAAATCATCAACAAAATGAGTCAAGAGAATTTTATTAACTAAAAAACATGAGGTTTCCTGATTGAAAAGCTCATTGAGTGCTCAGTACAGTGGATGAAAATAGACATAAACTAAGGCACATTGTCAAATCACTGGGGCCAAACAGGTCTTTCATGCTTCTAAAGAGGAAAAGAACTTATATAAAAAGTAACAGGAATCAGTTGCCTTGGACTTCTCAGTGATAACATTGGAAATTGAATGAAAAATCATCATCTTCAAAATTCTGAAGGAAAATAATTTCAGTCTTTGAATTCCATATGCATTGGAAGTATTAATCGATTATAAGAATGGAATTAAGATGTTTAAAGACAAGTAAGTTCTCAAAAATAAGTTGCCTACCATATACGCTTCCTTAGGAATCTGGTGGAGGATGTGATCCATGAAAGTGTGAAAATCAGCCAAATACAAGAAAGAAATGGGTTATAGGAAATTGGAAATTCAATAAAGCAGAAAGGTTCTTCAGGATGACAATGAAAAGATAGGGATAGAGGGCTACTAGTCCAGATTGGAGTATGTTAGAAGCCTCCAGAAGAGTCTTCACCAGGAAAATGAGATTGATAGAAACCTGATACAATTAATTATCTTTAGAAAAGTTTTAGACACTTCACAAATAGCTCAGGGTTGAATTGATGATAAATATATATTATAAAATAAGAAGCAAAAGAAAGTTCCCAACTCCAGGGAGAACAAATATTGTATAGGAAAAGAGATGTTAGGTTAATAAGTCCTCGGTCCTTTAGCAGAGCCCAGAGTAGCTGACATCCAAGCCAGTTACCTCCAGTAGAAAACCTTTTTAGATTACTTCTGTGTGTCATACAGGTACTTTCATTATCTGTTTGATTTGGATCATTATGGTAGGGAAGCAATGCTCTGAAAGAAGGTAGGCAAATCTGGCCTGTGGCTTGTTTCTGCATGGTTAATGTATTTGATTTACTAAGAATTTAAATGTTTTTTGCATCTGTGTTCACATGGAATATTGACCTTTACTTTTCTTAAAATGTCTTTGACTGGTTTTAGTATCAGGGTAATTCTGGCCTCATAGAATAAGTTGGGAATTGTGGGGCATTTCCTTGTCTTCAATTTCCTAGAATTTTTTTATGTGTAGAATTGATATTATTTCATCCTTTCCTATTTGATACAATTTCTCAGAAGCTATCTAGGTCTGGAATTTTCTTTGCTAGAAGGTTTTTAAATACAAATTCAACTTATTTAATAAATATAGGACTATTCAATTTATCTGTTTTGGGGAAGTGTTTTAATAGCTATAGAAACTAGAGTGATGTCAGGTCTCTTGTTCCTGATATTGGTAATTGGGTATTCTTTCTCTTTTCCTGATAATTCTGGACAGAGATTTATCAAATTTACAGATCTCAAAGAATCAGTTTCAGTTTTTATTCATTTTCTGTATTGCTTTCCTGTCTTCTGTTTCATTGATTTCTACTTTGTTCTTTGTTATAACCTTTCTCTTGCCTGCTCTGGATTTAATTTTCTCTTCTTTTTCTAGTTTCTTTAGGTAAAAGCTGAGGCAATTGCTATGCCAACTTTCTTTTCTAATATAGGATTTTAGTGCTACAAATTTCCCTCTGTGTACTGCTTTAGCTATGTTTCGTAGATTTTAATAAGTACTATTTTCATTTAGTTCAAAATACCCCTTTGATTTCTTCTTTGGCCCATAATGTTATTTAGAAGTGTGTTGATGTAGTTTCCAAACATTTGAAAAATTTCCAGATATCTTTCTCTTATTTATTCATAATTTAATTTCATTGTGGTAGAGAACATACTTTATATGAGTTGAATCATTTTAAATTTATTGAGACTTGTTTTATAGCCCAGGAAATGGTCTATCTTAATAAATGTTTTGAGTGCACTTAAAAAGAATGTGTATTATGTTGCTTCTCTCTGCTTGGTCTGTCAGTTATTAAGAGAGGAATCTTGAAATCTCAGGCTATAAGTGGGGATTTGTCTATTTCTCCTTTTACAGTTCTATCACATTCCTCATACTACAGCTTCTCTGGTTAGAAAGGATTCCCCTCCCTCGGAGATTTATGTAGATTCTCTTCAGTTATAGCTGCCAGTTTTAAGATGGGCTTTTCTAGGGGTAGGGCTAGAAGAGAAGGGCAAAAGAAGAAAAAGCCAGAGGATTACTGTCATTCTCTCAGTCTCATTTAGAGGCACCCCATTCCCACTCTCTAACTAGAAAGAGAAGACTTCTCTTGTATGTCTTTCTGTTTGTTCCCGGTGTAAGGTTCCAGGATTTGGATTCAGGCCAGAGGTTTTCAGGACATAAAAAACAACAGGAAACTCATCGCTGAATTGGTTGTATTTCACTTTCTGGTTTTCTTCCACAGTTTGCCTACTACTGTTTTCTTTTCAGAGTCCTCAGGTTGCTAGTTCATCATTTCCAGAGTTTCAGTTACATTCAGGGGTTTTAGTTACATTCAGTTAAGGCAGAGTGTTTTACTCCATCTTAACCCAGAACCAGAGCTTTTCCATTTTATTATAATATTTTGTGTTTGCTTGTCTTGAGGGATAGTTTAATGTTTAAACTGTCAAAATGTTTAAAAATTAGTATACCATAAATATCAACCAACTGGAACAGATGATTGTCCATTCAGAACAAACACTAACTAAACAATTGATCCCTATGTAGGTGCATACTGCCGATAAACCACCCAGCCTGATTATGGATACAGTTTCTATTAATATTTAATGTTTCTTCTCCAATAATAGAAACATTACAAGCAGAAATGTAAGGTGTCTGTTGCAGTATGCCAATGCCTTATCCTCTCTGCATGAGGGTTCTTTTTTCTCCTATGTGTTAACCAGCTACCTTAGCCTCTGATCTGTCTCTTAAGTACAGTAGATTCTAACTCAAACATACCCATACTCACTGCTCCAGTTTAGGGGCAGAGACCTCCGATTTCTTGTGCTTATCATGTAGGAGATGGATGATGGACATACGTGCTCTGGGCTGTAATTTCCTCAATCTTATTGCATTTAGTTTCTGTCTCTATGGATTTCTTAACATTTCTCTTCAATTACTTGCATTTTGTTTTGTTTTACAGTGCTTTAAGGATTTCTTCTTTTTAAAATACATTTTTTGTCATTTCTATACTACCTATACTGTTTTTACTTTAACCTGAACTACCATGATTTCTTTCCTTTACTATTATAATAGTGTCCCGATTTACCTTACTATATCCATTCTTACTGACAAATAGTCTGTTGTCCATTTGATAGTTACAGTGCTCTTATTAAAATAAATCAAATCATACATTTCTGTAAACTTGAAAAAAATTTTTCCAGTGGCTTCTTCTCACATTCAGAATAAACTCCAAAAGTCTTTATCATTTTCTACATGATCCTACCTGATTGTGCCCTTTTTCTAATACTCTATGTACTTCTACTCCGTCCCTCACCCATTTTGTTTCATCTCTGCTACCCTTTTTGCTCAAACATGTTGAGTGTTTTCTTTGCAAGGCTTTTTCTTGCATAAAGGGCCATATTTAGGTCAAAGAGTCCTATGATTATCCTACCTAAATACACAATCCTGACCTTCGTTTCCTACCACTACTTGAAATTAAGTTATTTATTTCTTTTATTTACTTGTTTATTGTTACCTCAACTACTGGAAAATAGGTTTCATATGAGCAAAAATTTGTCTTGTTCACCACTGTAGTCCTGGCATACTGGCATATAAAAATTTGTCAATATTTGTTGAATAAAAGAACGAACAAATATCTCGAACTTAGCTTGGAAAAGTATGTGGATGTGCTCAGGCAAAATATAGGTTGAATATCCCTTATCCAAAATATCTGGGGCAAGAAGTATTGGATTTTAGGGTTTGGAATATTTATATTATACTTACTCCTTGAACATCCTAAGTTTGAAAATCTGAAATCCAAAATACTCCAGTGAGCATTTCCTTTGAGCATCATGTTGGCACTCAAAAAGTTTTGTATTTTGGATTTTAAGATTTACATTACTCAACCAGTAATGATCCAGTATTCACTTCTGTTACTTTTGTAACTGAAAAAGTAGTGTCAGAAATTTGTTGAATGTACTTTGACTATCAACCATCTATTGATTTGTGAAATGAACTCTTGAAATGTGACTGTAAAACTGATAGTGTCAGTTTAACCCATGTGGCCTCCTTAGGTTAGGCGGTTATTTTCTACTTTCCAATAGCATATTATATATAATTGGATTATATTATTTTACATTATTATTTTGTCTTTTCTGTTGGGTCTCTTTTTACTAGTAATCTAGGAGTTCATTAACAGTACTATCTTTGCATCTGGCACAGTGCTGCTGCCTTGCTTTTAGGCCATCAAGTTTGATGAAGGAAGCTCTACAATTCTAGAAATCTTTCTATATTTTAGGCATCTTGGGTTACTTTATTGGAGTTGGTTTTTGTTGTATTGGCTCCATTTTCTGCATTAGACAATTTTTTCATTAGAGGTCATAAATTATCTTTTATTAAAAGGATTTGTCTGTAGAATTTGGATTTAGTTAAAAGGCCGCACTCAAGGGTTGAGAAGGGGACATTTGGCCCCAAGGCCGCACGCAGGTTTACCACCCTTGGGTCATATATATGTACGCTGAATTTATTTGGTTCTAGATATTAACTAGGTATGTGAGCCATATCAGTGTCGCTATTTAATATCTAGAACACAATTCTTATTTACTTTTGCAAAGATAGCATTAAGCAGGCATTAAGTTCTGATGTGTTCACAATGTGTACTGGTATAAAAATGCTCATGAAACCAGCTCATGCTGGAAGACTAGGAAATGTGTACAGTGTTTGGCTTTGCATGATTCACATTATTTGTAGCCAACTTTGTTTGATTAATACATGCTGGTTTTTCTGTAGTAATAGTGTACTAAATTGTTAAATATACTGTGCTCTGATTCTTTCCTTTTCCTTGCAAATTTGTAAAGTATTTGATAGAAATGAAATGTTCATGTTCTTGAAACACACACAAATTATTCTTCAATCTGGAAAGGTATAAAGATTTCTTTATCGAACCGACCATGGTTAATATATAGAGTGATAAGGAAAATTATTTCAATATTCTGTGTTATTTCTTTATCTCAGTGTAAGAATATATCTAGTATAGTAGCCTCACTAATATATAAGACTGTTTTGTTATTTATGTACCAGGTGGTGGAATAGATGCTTTCACATAATTGTCATTAAAGGCCAGGTGTCGTGGCTCACGCCTGTAATCCCAGCACTCTGGGAGGCCGAGGCGAGTGGGATCATTTGAGCTTAGGAGTTCAAGACCAGCCTGAGCAAGAGCGAGACCCTGTCTCTACTAAAAAATAGAAATTAGCTGAACAACTAAAACTATATAGAGAAAAAATTAGCCGGGCATGGTGGTAAATGCCTGTAGTCACAGCTACTCGGGAGGCTGAGGCAGGAGGATTGCTTGAGCCCAGGTATTTGAGGTTGCTGTGAGCTAGGCTGACACCACAGCACTCTAGCCAGGTAACAGAATGAGACTCTGTCTCAAAAAAAAAAAAAAAATCATCATTTAATTCTCAGAATAATGCTGTAAAGTCAGCATTACTTTCCATAGGAAAATACTTCTGACTTTATAAACTAAAAGTTTCAAATCAGCATTGTTGGTAGCTTGTATTTAGAACCTTTTCATTCTGATATTTAAAGTACAAATTTGCTTGTTGGTGTTTGAATAATACTTGGAAGATCTGAACTTAAATGATAAATCTCTCTGAAATATCTTATTTCTAGTCCTGTATTTCTTCTGAGATTTAACTTTACATTGATTTTTTAATTAATATACTCTATTTTCATAAAATTAAACTTGGTATTATCCCTCTAGCCAACAATTCCTTATTATTTTAGGATGTTAGGGATGTGTCAGAATGTGTTTATATATTTTAGTCATACTTTCTATTTTTTAATGTGAGTTATAATAAATACATTAATTTTAAAAATTACTTTTTACCAAACAATGTAGACATTTAAAAAGGATATGTTAGGGCTCCTTCCTCTTATACTCTCTTAAAGTAAAAAATGTTATCTACATTAAGTCTGAATCCTTCCATGTTTTTCTCTGAGCTCATTCTGGCATAGGCAAGGATGTATATACATATATAAACTAGTTTGAAGATTTTTAAAAATAAAATGCAGTTTTAGTTCCCCTGTTCTCTCTCAGTTAACAGTAGAGCATGGCCATCCTTAAGGAATATACTTAAACTCTATTTTCTTAAAAGTTGTATAATGGTCCATAGCATCAATAACCCATAATTTATCCTACCATTTCCTAATCTATGAGTGTTCACATGTGCAAAGTGATTCATGATCATTTATTTAGAATCATCTTAAGCTCTTGGAATATACAGAGCCTAAAACATTTTGTATCAGAGAATATTGACTATTCTACTTAGCATTATAATAATTGGCCTAATTAACACTAGAAGCCTTATAGAAGCCACTCCTTTCTTATCCATATTCATGAAAGAAAAAGAATAAAAGCATGGCAACTAAGAAAGATCGGAAAAGGAATGTTGAACATCTAGAAAGATTCTAATTTAAAATATTCTTATGTGAATTTTTCTGGTAAGAGATAAAAGTCATAAAAACCTCTTTGGAAAACTTTATAAATCTTAACAAACGGTCATAAACAGTTAGGTCAAAGGATGAGGAAGGAAGCTATTAGTAAAGCTTGGGGTAAAATTATTATAGAGTTATAAAATTTTTGTTTTGTTTTGTTTCATTTGAGGAGCATGTTGGATTTAATGTTTTATTCCTGGTAAAAGATGGAAGAGCTAGTTCCCACAAGGGGGCAGACTAAAACAACCTGAAAACCTTCAATTTATAAACATGGAAATGGTAGATAAATAATGTAACAAAATTTATTATAAATTCATAGTTGATTTATTTAGTAGGAAGAGAAACCACCAGGGTTCAGAAATGAGCAGAGAGGTAACTATCTGATCATCCAACAAGTGGTATTATATATTGAGAGTGTTTACCTACCTGTTCCCAAGTACATGTGTAGACTGTTGACATGTTGGACACTCAGCTGTGGCTTTACTCAGATTAATGTTGATGAGTGGAAGTCCACTTTGCTGAGCTCATGTATAAATTCCACCCCTTGTTAATGAGTCCCCCTGGGGAAGGATAGAGTGACTCTCTGAGGAGGTCACATTTAAACTAAGACCTCTTAAAGACAAAAAAGAAGCAGCTTTGCAAAATATGAGGACCGAGCTTTTAGGCAGAAGAAATAAGCAAATCCCTTCAGTTCAGAATAAGTTTGGCCAGATCAAGGAATAGCAAGGCCAGTATGACTGAAGCATTGTGAGTTGAGGGGAAAGTGGGAAGTGATAAAGTCAGAGAAGTTGGAAGGAGATGAGGTCAGAGAATTAAGAAGATCGGGGTCAGATCGTATAGGGCTTTGTAGACCATAGTAACAATTTCAGGTTCTAATTGTCTTCTGCTGCTAATTGACTGTGTGATCCTATATTAGTTATTAAACTTTGTCAGCTTAATTTTTTATTAATATGTGAACTCGTAAGAACATTACAGTGGTATAAATCTTTCCATGAAATCTTTCCATAAATCTGTCCATGAAAAGGACATTAGGAATGATCATAGGCCAAACCCCATTGTTTCAGAAATACATGAAAACCCTTTGAGAAATTATGCATTTTTATTATATATGTTATGTTTGACTTGCCTACACTTATTTTAGGGGCCAGTCCCCCCCCAAGTTCTTATTTTTTTTCTGTATACTTTTTTAAAAATAGACTTTTATTGAAATAAAACATTTAATCAGAAAAGTTTACAAATTTTAAGTGTGCAGTCAGTATATTATCACAAATTACTGTAGGGTATAGGATTTTTTAAAAGTCAGGTTTATTGAAATTTAATAAAATTCGCTCCTTTTAAGTATACAGTACCATGAATTTTTACAAACATATCTAGTCATGTTAACTACCACTAAATCAAATATAGCTGATTTCCATTATCATGCAAAGTTCCCTCATGCCCCTTTGTGATCAGTCCTCTTCCCTCCACCCCCGCAATCCCTGGCAACCATTTGTTTTTTAATACTATAGTATTTCCAGAATATTCTATAAATGAAACCATATAGTATATAGTCTTTTGACTCTGACTTCTTATAATCTAATACTTTTAAGACTCATCATTTTTTGTTTTCTTGTATATATCAGAAATTCATTCCTTTTTATTGCTGTATATATTGTGTGTATATGCCACAATTTGTATATCCCTTTACCAGTTGATGAATGTTTGGGAACTTTCCAGTTTTGAGAGATTAAGAATGAGTCTACTATTTGTATGTGGGAGGGAGGGACATGTATCTTCATTTCTTTTGGGTAAATTCCTAGCAGTTGGATTGCTGGGTAAGTTTATTTGGTAAGTTTATTTTTAAACTATTTCCCAAAATTAGATTAATATATACCATTTTGTATTCTCACCAGCAGTATATGAGAGTTCTAGTTTATCCTTGTTAGTACTTGGTTTTGTCAACATTTTGTTTTTTAATTTTAACCATTTCACTAGATGTGTAATGGTATCTCCTTATTTTAATTTCCCTAATGATAATGATGTTGAGCATCTTTTTCATGTACTTCTCTGATGTCCATGTCTCTTGCTTAGTGAAGTGTCTGCTCAAATATTTTGCCCATTTGTAAAATTGGGTAGTTTTCATTCTTGTTATTGAGTTGAGTTCTTCTTACAGTCTATTTCTTTATTTTTATTTTTTTAACCCACCCCTGAGTTTTTCTTATAGTCTAAATACCAGTCCTTTATTAGATGTGTGTTCTGCAAATATTTTCTCTGAATTGGTACTGGTCTTTTTATTTTGTAATAGTGACTTTTGAAGAGTGGAAAATTTTAGCTTTTATGAATTTTAACTTTTCAATTTTTCTTAAATGGTTTGTATTTTGGGGGTCCTTTGTAAGAAATCTTTGCCTGATTCAAGATCATACAGCTCTTCTCTTATGTTTTCTTCTAAAAGTTTTATAGTTTTAGGTTCAACGTTTTGGTCTGTGATCAATTTCTCTTTGATTTTTAATGAGTGGAGGTATAGCTCAAGGTCCATGTTTTTGCATAACGATGTCCAGTTGTTCCAAAAACTATTTGTTGCAAGGATTATCCTTTCTGCATTGAATTACTCTTGCACCTTTGTCAAAATTAGTTGGCAATATTTTTGGGTCTTTTCCTGGACTCTTTAGTTTGTTCCATTGATCTTGTGTCCATTCTTTTTCTATTACCACATACTCTCTGGATTACTTGTAACTTTATAGTAAGTCTTGAAATTATGTACTGTGAGGACCCCGTTTCTTTTTCTTTGCTTGGAATTGTTTTGGCTATCTTTTGTTTTTTTTTGTTTTTCCATGTAAATTTTAAAATCAACTTGTTGATTACTTACAAAAAACTGCTGGATTTTCTTTTAGATTGCTTCAAACCTACATATCGCTTTGAGGGGAATTGACATAATCATATGGCGTCTTCAGGTCGATGAACATGATATATCTCTCCATTTAGGTTTTTTATTTCTTGCATCAATATTTGGTAGTTTTTAGAGTACAAACATTGTACACCATATTTTGTCAGATTTATTCCTAAACATTTTATGTTTTTTGTGGTACTATTTTAATTTTTTTTTTTTAGTTTTCTAAGTGTTCATTGCTAATATATAGAAAGACACTTGATTCTTATTAATTTTGTAACCTGTGAATTTTCTAACTTACTTTTTCTAATAACTTTTTGTAGATACCTTAGAATTTTCTACATAAGCAGTCATATTGTCTGACTGTATGATCCTTTACTAGTTGTTAAACTTCTCTAGGCCTGTTTCTCACCTGATTTATGGACTTGTGATAAAGTTACAGAGTCACAGAAAAGTAATATAAGCCCTCAGTTAAAAGGATGCTTGGAAGAATTTAGGCAAAACTTCTTTGCTTCTGAAATATGTAAAAGCCCTTTGTCTTTAGGGGCCAGTTTATCACTATGCTTTATATTTTTTCTATGTATTTTTAAAAAATAAACTTTTATTGAAACATGACATATAAGCTGAAAAATTAAGTCATATGTACAGTTCACTGAGTTATCAAATAAACATTGTACTGGAGTTTTTTGACTTATAAATTTTATTTGTGGTTTATTTATGCAACTTGAAAAATTAGAAGGCAATTCTTTAGAATATAGGTATTGCCCTCAGCTGAAGAATTTATTAACTTACTTTAATATTTAATAATTATGTGTTAAATATAAAACTTTTCTTAGTGATAACTGAAATTTTAATTGAATAATGATTACTTCAAACATTTCTGTAGTGTCCATGTACTTGATATCCCTGTGCTTTCTTAGCTCAACCTTTGAATCACCAGGTGTCCAGTAAAACTGAATTTTCTCTGTCAAGTTAGCAATTTATTTTGTTTTGCCATCTCTCCATCACATTATCTCAGTAACTTTTAATTTGGTTGATTGAAACAGGAAAAGTGTTAAGTAAAAGAAAGGTAGAAAATAAAGATTGATTAATGTGAAATACCAGTAAATTTTATCTTATATGCTTGGTAAATTGGATTCCAAATTTTTCACTTCCTGTGTTATACAATTATACATTTGTTCCCTTTGCTATGCAACTTTGCAGTAGCTCCCATTAATATAGGCCAAGTATATTTCCCTGCCCCATTGATGCTGCTCTTGGCTCTATGATATGCTTGGGCCAGTGGAATGTTAGTGAGCAGAGGTCTTAAATATGCTCCTCAGATTTCACTTTGCCTCCTGTACTCCTGTAAACCACTAAGAAGAGCATGCTCCATGTATTTACTTGCTTCATTAGTTACTGGACCCAATATTGAAGACACATTGGAGTCCTTCTGAAACTGACCATAAATCTGGTATCTAGCCTAGCCCTCTCATCTCCAACCTAGATCAGTTGACCCACAGTCAATCTGCAGACTCATGAGCATAAAGTAAATGTTGTTGTAAACCACTGAGTTTTTTTTTTTTTTTCT
>VBSM01003215.1:10655322-10709959 GCA_008086735.1 Cheirogaleus medius | reverse complement strand
TCTTCTTGAGGAAAAATAAATATAAGACTCTGTCTTATTTTTGGGGAAACATGGCATTTACATAGCATTTACATTGTATTAGGTATTAAAAGTAATCTAGAAATGATTTAAAGTATACAGGAGGATGTACATAGGTTATAAGCAAATACTATGCCATTTTATATGAAGGATTTGAATGTAATCTGAGGGAGGTCCTAGAGCCAATCCCCTACAGATACCAGGGGACAACTGTATAGGATTTCTTGATCTTTAAATAGTCATTAATAGTTATTTTCTCTACTTCTAACAAGATGGGTAGTTATGTTTTCATCTTATAAAATATAACAGAGTAGGAACCTTTTCCTATCACTGTTATTTTATAACCTTTGTATTCAACATATTTATCTTAGTTTTTCACACAGGTGTATATGAAGACCCATTTGCAGAAAAACACTCTGGCTTATCTCTAGTCTTCAGGGAGTGACAACGGGGGAAAGGCTTGCTCAAGAATAGAGACATATAATTTGGAACTTTAAAACCTATTTTTAAATGTATACACACATCACTCTATTAAGTATAAAAACAAGTTAATAAAGTAAAAGTGGTTAAGAGACACACAGACTCTGTGGTCAGACTGCTTGAGTTTGTATCCCAGCTCTGAGTAAGTCAGTTCACTACTGTGTGCTTCTGTTTCTCCATCTGTAAAATGGGAATAACAATAATATGATGTACCCCATGGGTGGTCATATTATTCTTACAATGATCACATTGTTTAACACTTGTTTAAAACTGTGTTTGGTAAATATTAAATGCTCAGAAAGTGTTAGCTGTTATTGTTAACAAAATTTGTTTAAATTTGATGAAAGGTTTTTAAAAATTGCTTTTAACATTAAATACCAATGAGAACTTTAAAACTTTACATGTTTTTAAAGTCCAATTGCAGTGAATAATAGCATAATGATAATCATTTTAATTAGAGTGCTGATTATGTGGCGTACACTTATTAGCTCATGTATTCTTCACATGTATCTCCATTTTACAGATGAGTAAATTGACAATTATGTCAATTAAGTGTCTTGCTGAAAGTAAAATGTCTAAGGATAACATAGCTAGGAAGTAGTCAGAGTCAAGATTGATATCCAGTCCCTTAAACTCCAAATTTATCTCATTTAACCAATGAGAACATTGAGGTTTAGAGAAGTTAAATATCTTACTCAGGGCATCTGGTATATCATTTAAGATCGTTTTTGTTTTTGTTCCAAGTAATAGAAAATGCACGCAAGTGGTTTAAGCAATAAAAAGAAACTAGAAGACCTAGAGGTTAGACAGGCTTCAAAGTGCATTTGGTTTAGCTGAGCATTGCTGTGCAGTGGAGGAGATGTAGAAGAGAGTATGCAGAGGCACACTGTTGGCCCCAGTTATCTCCAGATTCTTATTCAGTGCTCCTTCCAAGATGATTTCCCATAGTATCATTAAAATCCTCAGAATATATAGATAATTAAGGAGTGCTAATAGTTCATTTATTCAACTCGTATTGAATTTATACTGTTTATTATGTACATTTGTTCAGTTCAGTAAAAGTAAGATTTTGAGTATTTACACTTTTGGCAGGGATATAAATTGGTACAACCTTTTTAAGGGCAATTTGACAAATATCAAAATTGTAATGCACATAATTCTTGACACAGTAATTTTATTGCTGAGTTTATTTTACAAATAAATTTGAACAAGTTTGAAAATGTATGCATGTGTGTGTACATGGTATTTATATAGCAAAAAATGAAAATCTAAATGTGATAGGAATCCATGTATGTTTTAAAATGATACACACACAAACATACATGCATACATTTGGTGGTAGTCTAGAGATACAATAACTCTTATTCAGAAGTGGGAGAGAGATGACTTAAGTTGTGTCCGTGTACCCTTCTATAATGTTTGTAATTTTTACTGTGTGTAAAATCCAAAATATCATGAGACAGTATGACAAAATGGACCCCGTCATTTCCTAACTGTGTAATCTTGCTCAAATTTGCTTAAAGTCTCTGTACTTCACTTCCCTTACTTCTAAAATAAAGATGATAATAGTATCTACCTCATAGGACTAATAAGAGATTTAGATGAATTAGTACATGTAAAGCTCATAAGACAGTGCCTGACATAGAGTAAGTAATCAAAATGTTAGCTACAGTTAATATTATAGTTTTTAAAGAGATTTGGGTATTGAGTTTCTATCAGTTTGTCAAATATGTGTTCTGAGCTTTTAGAAAGTGGCCTTCAAGTAACTTAATTACCTTAAGTTCCTCTACTTTTCTGAAGAGTAAATTTCAAATATTAACATCAAATAGATTATGTTTAATCTCTGGGGGAAAATTTTTTTGGCCTCATTTTAAAAGTATTTGCTGCCAATAGATTGGAATGACCATGTGACTATCCAATTAGGTGGTAAATAAGTCACAATAACTGTTGCTGAAACTAGGTATTTTAGATGCTAGCTATAGCCAAAATATTATTTTTGTCATGAATAAAATGGAAATGTTTACTTGTTTCAGAGACATCTGGGACGGCCGGGCGCGGTGGCTCACGCCTGTAATCCTAGCACTCTGGGAGGCCGAGGCGGGTGGATAGCTCAAGGTCAGGAGTTCGAAACCAGCCTGACCAAGAGCGAGACCCCGTCTCTAAAAAAAAAAAAAAAAAAAGAGACATCTGGGGAAATCATTGATATTTTGACATTAAAAAAGACCTATACATAGTGTTATTCTACATAGTCTGATATATTTTAGGGTACTTATGATATGTTCTTTGCATAAGAATGATTGTCTTGCAATTTTTAGAAACACACTGGAATTCAAGATGTACTATGGTGAATTTTATTATTAGTAAAAAAATCCAGGATTGCTGTGAAGACCAAATAAGATTTCCTAAACATACAACCTAGCATATATTATAATAAACATTAACTAAGTGCCACTTTTTTTCTCATTTTTATCTCGGGTAAAATGGAAACATAATCTCATTTTATAGACATCCTGAGAAAATTATTGAAAAGCTGCTAATTTGAAAAATAAAGGGGCCCACAGATAGTATTAGTCTATGTTTTATTTATTAATTTATTTTAGTATACTCATGATACTATAACATATGAGTAAATATCTTGCAATTTTAGGAAAAAATTTGGAATTCAAGATGTATTATAGTAAACTTTATTAGATTAAAAAATATAGTAGACATGCATGGTAGTCTAAGCTCCATCATTGCTAACTGTTAGATACCACATATTTTTTATAGTTAAATGAGGAAATGTATAGGAAGACTTTTAAGTTCTTCAGAATAATAGCACTAATTAAACTATTAGGTCTGGTCCTTATTCAGGTACTATTTCTATTAATAATTCAGTTTCTAACTATTTCTAATTCAACCAGGGGTGGTGAACCTGTGACCCTGGGGCCACATGTGGCCTTCTGGATCCTTGAATGCAGCCTTTTGACTGAATCTAAATTTTACAGAACAAATCACTTTTAATTTTGATTCTTCCAATCAAAGCAGGGAGTGCTTTTCCATTATTTTGTGTCATCTATGATTTCTTTAATCAGTGTTTTGTAGTTCTCCTTGTAGAGGTCTTTCACCTCCTTGATTAACTATATTCCAAGGCTTTTTTTTTTTTTTGGCATCTATTGTAAATGGGCTTGAGTTTTTGATTTGATTCTCAGCTTGGTTGTGGTGGTTATTGGTATATAGAAATGCTACTGATTTGTGTACGTAGATTTTGTAACCTGAGACTTTACTGAACTCATTTATCAATTCTAGGAGTCTTTTGGAGAAGCCTTTAGGGTTTTCTAAGTGTAAGATCATATCATTGGCAAACAGGGATAGTTTGGCTTCCTTTTTTCCAATTTGGATGCCCTTTATTTCTTTCTCTTACCTGATTGCTCTGGCTAGGACTTCCAGCACTATGTTGAATAGAAGTGGGTAAAAGTGAGCATCCTTGTCTGCTCTTTTTAGATTTTATGGGAATTTAACCTATGAGTTTGTTTACAAGAAAATAATTTTCTGTTATACTAATTTTTTTCATATTTGAATGGAAGTCACTCATACAGAGTAGAAGTATTATTTATAGTATTGCAGTGTTAGTTTATAGCAGGATTATTTATAGCAGCTGTAGTATTGCTGTGTACATTCCATTGAAATATAGTAGCCCTGTCTTCCTGCTTCTATTCAGCTACCACTAGGGAAAGTTTGCAAAAATACCAAAATGACCCTTAATGAGGAAAGAGCCAAAATAACAAGTCATTTACACTTTTTTAAATGAAATAGTTTCATTTCTATGAGGTTAGATGACTTGTAAGGTTATGATGAAAATTGAAATACAAGAAAAAGAAACAATAAGAAAGAAAAACAAATAGATAATACAAGAAGTCAAGATGAAGTAAGTCAGTTCTTATGAGAAATATGAATGATGTCAATTTCACTAATAAAGACAGAAAGTATCAAAGTGTAAAAAAGCATTTCCAGTGATATATTATTTATAAGGGATACTCCTAAAATAATATGAGAGGAAACTTCCAAATAAAGGGCTGAAAAATATATACCAGACAAATGTTAAGAAAAGGATATCATTTTCAATAATACTAAACAAAATTAAATTAAGAAACTAACAATTGGGACAAAAAATATTACTTGATATTTCATGCAAGTAGACTTCACAAAGTAGATATTTAATGATTATTGGTCTTTTATGCATGAAACAACATGACATCAAAACATGTAATGCAACCAAAGAGAAATGAAAACATATATTCACACTAAAATGTGTCTACATATGTTCATAGCAACATTATTCATAATAGCCAAAACGTGAAAACAGCTTGAATATTCATCAGCTGATGAATAGTACATCTGTGTTATTCAGCAGTAAAAATAAATTATGTACTGGTCCATACTACAACCTGGGTAAACCTTGAAAACAGTATGCTAAGAAACCAGTCACAAAAGACCATAGTTACATAATTCCAATTATGTGAAATGTCCAGAACAGTGAAATCTACAGAGAGAGAAAGTTAATTAGTGGTTACTTAGGGCAAGGGGGACAGGTATGGGGATTGACTGTTAGAGGGTAGAGGGTTTCATTTTGGGGTTATGAAGATGTTCCTTCTAAACTTAGATTATGATAATGGTTGCACAACTCTGTGAATGTACTAAACCCACTGAATTGTATACTTTAAATGGGTGAATTTTATGTTATGTGGATTATATCTCAATGAAAATGTTTTTAAAAAAGAAAAACTATAGCAAGCATTGTTAGAAATGAAAGGGAAAGTTGATGAATTCACATTTAAGGCAGATTTCATGCATCACAAAATATAAAGGATATGTGGAGAATTTGAATAATATAATAAGTTCAATTCATTATCATGTATTTCCAAATAACTAGAAGAGAAGATTTGGAATGTTCTCTACATGAAGAAATGATAAATGTTTGAGGTGATGGATATCCCAGTTACCCTGATTTGATCATTACATATTGTATAAATGTATGAAAATATCACATGTACCCTATCAATATGTATAATTATTATTTATCAATAAAAAAGCTTAATTCAGCTAAGCATAGAAACCTGTATTGAAACAAAAAACTATTCTAACACTTAAGAACTTTTTATAAAAATTGATTATATATTTGGCCATAAAAACATCTCTATACAGTACACATTATTTTTCATTGAAAATCAAAATAGACTCTGACAACAAAAAGGCAAAAATTCCTTTCCCGTTTCTAAAATTTTAAAGAGTTTTAAAATAACTTTTGGGTTAAAGTAGAAATCAAATTGATAAAAAAATTTGGAAATTTACATGTATTATGTATTAATATTAAAACTTAGGAAATGTACTCAAAATGATACTCTATGGAAAAGTCATTACCTTGGATACTTTTATTAGAACAAAAGTACCAAAAGTAAATTAACTAATTATATGACTCAAGGAGATAGAAGAAGAAAGAGTAAACATAAAAGAAATAATCAATAAAATCAAAAGTGGAAATCAATAAACTAAACAGAAAACTAGTACATAATCAATGAAGCCACAGTTTATTTGAAAAGACTACGAAAACACAAAAATCTTTGATAGAAATAGTCAAAGTGAAAAAGAGAAGAGAGCGAAAAGATAAATAACATATGGAACATATTGAATAAGAAATGATAATTTTTTATAAGAAAATACAGTATACAGCTTTATAGCAAAACAACATTAAAAAAACTTGGATGAAATGAAGAAAACAAGCTAGAAAGTTTACTCAAGAAAACTTAAAATTATGACTAGCCGAATAACCATAGAAATCAAAGATCCCGAAGAGTTTGCAGACCCAGATGATTTTACAGACAAGTTTTAACTAAACTTTTAAGTAATAATGATAATTATAATAGTAGTAATAGTAATTATGGATGTTTATTGAACTGTTACCGTGTCCTAGGAAGTATTAAATACTTTACATACATAGGCAAATTTAATCTGCACAGCAATCTAAGTAGATAGTCAGTAGTCTTTGTGTGAACACTTTCAATAATGGTGAGCTTTCTACTTTGTAACATAGCCTGTTCCTTTGTTCAATAGTTTTAACCATCAGTTTTCCAACTGACATTGACAGAAATATGCCCCTTTTTTGTTCCTACCCATTAGTCCTAGTTCTGCCTGTTAGAACCATATGACATAAATTAACCTCTTCTTTCACGTGACAATTCTTTATATCCTGGAAGGCAGCTACCATGTCTGCTTTTCTCTAGCTTAAGAGACTTCACTTTACAGCATATCTAATATCAAGATAGTACTACAACTATGTTATTTTCATTATTTCTACCCTAGTAACCATATCAAAATGGATACAAGATTACTTTGGAATTACTCTTCTTGTGACTCCTTATGGACTTTTAGTGAGAGTTTTTCATTTTGTAAAAATTTTATATAAACTATTAATATCCATATTTTGCCATCCTTTAGTTCTGTAGCTCTCTGAAGTTCCTGTGTGGTTTTACTACTACTATTAGTAGTTTCATGTTTAAATGTTCATGTTCTTATAGAACTCTGAATGGTAAATCGTGTGGGCCTGGATTTTGATTGTGTTTTTTAACTCATTTTCTTCAAAACCCTTTTAATTATGTTTATTCTACTCTTTTTAGTTTGAATATGATTTTCCTTAATGAGGAATATTAAAGCAAAATGAGGGTTGTCTCAGTCTATTTGTGTTGCTATAACACAATACTTGAGACTGAGTAATTTATGAAGAACAGAAATTTTTTTTTCTTTTTTTTTTTTTTTCCTTTTTTTGAGACAGGGTCTTACTCTGTAGCCCAGGCAGTGCAGTGGCATCAGCATAGTGCACTATAACTTCAAACTCCTGAGCTCAAGTGATTCTCCTGCCTCAGCTTCCTGGGTATCTGGAACTACAGGCACATGCCACCATGCCTGGCTAATTTTTTTATTTTTTGTAGAAACAGGATTTTGCTCTTCCTTGTCTCTGAAAACCTGGCCTCAAGCAGTCCTCCCACCCCCACCTCCCAAAGTGCTAGGATTATAGGCTTGAGCCACTGTGCCCAGCCCAGACATTTTTCCCCCATAGTTCTGTAGCCTGGGAAGTCTGAGATCAAGACACCAGCAGGTTTGGTTGTCTGGTGAGAGCTGCTCTTCACTTCCAACATGGCACCTGTTGCTACATCCTCCAGAAGAGAGGAGCTCATGTCCTCACAGGATGGTCTCACAGAACAGAGATGGAAGGCAAGAGAGCCTAGCTCTGTGTGAAGCCTCTTTTGTAAAGCCTTAATCTCATCCATGAGGGGAGGAGCCCTTACATGACCTAATCAGTCACCTCGTAAATGCCCTTACATCTTAGTACTGTTACGTTGGCTGTTAAGTTTCAAAACCTGAATTTTGGAGGGGATACATTCAAACCACCACAGCAAGGGTTGGTTAATTGTTCTATGTCTCTTTCTTAGAGCAGGATGTTGTTACTCATGGCAAACTTTGAAGTCAGATATACTTGGGTTCAAGCCTGACTCTGCCACTTATTAGCTATATGATCTTGGTCAAGTCAGTTGACTACTCTGAGTATAGTTTGTTTTTTTTTAATTTCAGCATATTACAGGAGCACAAATGTTTAGCTTACATACATTGCCTTTGCCCCACCTGAGTCAGAGCTTCAATCCCCCAGAGTATCTATCCCCCAGATGGTGCGCACCGCACCTGTTAGGTGTGAATATACCCATCTCTTCCCCCTCCACCTGCCCGACACCCAATGAATGTTACTATTGTATGTGCATTTAAGTGTTGGTCATTTAAGTCAATTAATACCAATTTGATGGTGAGTACATATTGTGATTGTTTTTCCATTCTTGGGATACTTCACTTAGTAGAGTGGGCTACAACTCTATCCAGGGTAATACAAGAGGTGCTAGATCATCATTGTTTTTTATGGCTGAGTAGAACTCCATGGTATACATATACCCCATTTTATTAATCCACTCATGTATTGATGGGCACTTGGGTTGTTTCCATGTCTTTGCAATTGTGAATAATGCTGCTATAAACATTCGAGTGCAGATGTCTTTTTTATAGAATGTCTTTTGTTCCTTTGGGGAGATGCCCAGTAATGGTATTGCTGGATCAAATGGTAGTTCTACTTGTAGCTCTTTAAGGTATCTCCATGTTACTTTTCACAGAGGTTGTACTAGTTTGCAGTCCCACCAGCAGTGCAGGAGTGTTCCTATCTCTCCGCATCCATGCCAACATTTATCGTTTTGGGACTTTTTGATAAAGACCATTCTCACTGGAGATAAGTGTTGGTTTTGATTTGCATTTCTCTGATGATTAAAGATGTTGAGCATTTTTTCATATGTTTGTTGGTCCTTAGTCTATCTTGTTTTGAAAAGTTTCTATACATGTCCTTTGCCCACTTTTTAATGGGATTGCTTGATTTTTTTCTTGCTGATTTTCCTGAGTTCTATATAGATTCTAGTTATCAGCCCTTTATTGAATGTGTAGCATGCAAATATTTTCTCCCATTCTCTAGGTTGTCTGTTCTCGTGATAGTTTCCTTGACTGTGCAGAAGCTTTTTAATTTGATCAGGTCCCATTTATTTATTTTTGTTGTTGCTGTGATTGCCTTCAGATTGTCTTCTTCATAAATTCTTTCCCTAGGCCAATGTCTATAAGAGTTTTTCCAACATTTTCTTCTAGAAGTTTTTTAGTTTCATGCCTTAGGTTTAAGTTTGTTATCTACCGTGAGTTGATTTTTGTGAGAGGTGAAAGATGCAGACCCTGTTGCAGTCTTCTGCATGTGGCTATCCAATTTTCCCAGCACCATTTATTAAATAAGGATTCTTTTCCCCAGTGTATGTTTTGTCTGCTTTGTCAAAGATTAGATGGCTATATGAGGATGGTTTTATATCTGGGTTCTCAGCTCTGTTCCATTGGTCTATGTCTCTGTTCTTGTGCCAGTACGATGCTGTTTTAGTTGCTAAAGGCTTGTAGTATAACTTGAAGTCTGGTCAATTGATGCCTCCCAATTTGTTCTTTTTGCTTAAGATTGCTTTTGCTATACAGGTCTTCTCTGGTTCCATACGAAGCGTAGAATTATTTTTTCTAGATCTGCAAAAAATGATGTTGGTATTTTAATAGAGATTGCATTGACTCTATAGACCACTTTGAGTAATATAGACATTTTAACAATGTTGATTCTGCTGACCCACGAGCATGGTATGGTTTTCCACCTGTTTGCGTCCTCTGCTATTTCCTTCCTCAGTGTTTCATAATTCTCTCAGTAGAGGTCTTTTACCTCCTTAGTTAAATATATTCCTAGGTATTTTATTTTCTTTGTTGCTATTATGAAGGGTGTTGAGTATGTTTTCTTACCTATATTATGCTATTGTTGTCATTGCTGTTGATTCTTCCTTTTTTTTTTTCCTTCTTTTTTTTGAGACAGGGTCTCATTCTTGTTGCCCACGTCTCACTTGTTATACCACCAGCACAGTGGTGCAGTCATAGCTCACTGCAGCCTTGAACTTCTGGGCTCAAGCAATCCTCCTGCTTCAGCCTCCTGAGTAGCCAGGACTACATAGCATGCTACCGCATCCGGCTAATTAAAAAAAAATTTTTTTTTAGAGACAGGGGTCTTGCTATATTGCCCAGGCTGGTCTCAAACTCCTGGGCTCAAGCAATCCTCCCACCTCAGGCTCCCAAAGTACTGAGTTAAATAAGATATCATGTATGTCAAGAATTTAGTAGAGAGTTTAGCTCAAAGAAGGTGATTCATAAATGAAAGGTTATAACAAAATCATTACATTATTATTTTTCCCATGCAGTGGAGCTATGCTTTCCTTGTCTATTTTTTTATTCCAAAAATATCCTAACAATCCTATTGGCTATCCTAAAAAAATAGTTCTTCTCAGCTGTTCTTTCTTGAAAATATAATTACAGAGGTTTCCACTCTTCATTTTTTATTATGTCCTTTTTTTTTCTCTTGGTGTATATATTTTTTGGCTACAAATCTGTCTTCATCAAAAAATTCCTGGATGATCATAATGTATTTCTTTAGCTGCTTCCTTGTGCTTATGATTGTATACATTTTCATTTTTAATCTATACTCTCAAACTATATTCCCTTTTAAAATTACTGACCATTGGCTTATAGCTTCTTTTCTCTGCGTTTTAAAGAAATATGCTTGCCTAAAATCTGAAGTATAGAATTAACCTTGTCCAGTGTTCCTTTTAGAGCTGTGGCCAATGAAAGGTCAAACCAAGGACACCTAGGACCTGCGGTGGAGAAGACAATTTAGTAAGATGCGGTCTCATATCAGTCATGAAGTGGATGTCTGAACAGACCCTAAACATTAGGATGGATCAGCATTAGATAATTCTTGGCCATCACACAAAGCGGGTAGAGCCTATTAATCTGAGAGAATCTAGGTATAGGCAATAGGCAGGTAAGTAGGCAGCATCAAGAAAAATGTCTAACCATGAGGACACATCATAAAGTAATGTTTGTTTTCAAGAGAGCTTTCTGGGATGTCTATAATATGGCAAAGTTAAGGCTCAGAACTCTAGGCCCAAAAGAACTGATCAGGAGCCCACGGCAAAGAACTAGGTTAGAATTCTACATGTTCATTTGTAAAATCTCCATCTGGGCAGGATAATTCTTTTGGAACTTCTGTTTTCTCATATCTAAAGTGAAGATAATAAGACCTTAGGGCTAAGAAAGAATACAGAAATGTTTGTACAGAGTTTCTCTCTGTGCCTAGCACTTATTGTGACAAACATGTAAATATGATTTGGCAGTGACTTATTTTTAAAATATCATTATCCTTACCACTGTTAAGCTCCAAAAAATTTAATGCTATTCCCTGGATGTAATTCTCAATATTTAAAACACCTAAAATATAACATACATTTGCTTGTCATCAAATTACATAGACTACCTTATTTTGCTTAGCACAGCATTCTGTTACCATACTGTGATCAGCTCATGTTTATTTAAAACTATAATTAGTAGTTATATATCTTTGTTTAAATTAATAAATAAAAATTTTGATAAAATCTTTCAAAATGTAAGTCCATGGGGAGGGGAATAATAAAAGGACCACTAACAGTTGAAAAAGTTGGCAATTACTTGATTAATAATCTTTTGTATCCTTTTTAGCTACTATGTGGTGGCTCCAAGAATCGGATATCACTTTTAAACATGGCAAACACCATGGAGATTACAATAAAAAATCCTTTATTATCCTTCCTGTCTGATCTTCCCCAGAAAACTCACCACAATTTTATACCACAGTCCTAGGAAGTCTGGTTTTTTACTTAATTGACCCTGTTCTTCCCTACTTGCTTACTGCCACCTGCCGTGGAAGGTGAACAGTTTAAAAAGTGTCAGATGTTGGAAGTAAGGGCTAAGTAATGTCAACTGTCAGGAATACTTTACTGTCACAAAGCATCAGAAAGGTCAAATAAATGTCCACAATTCAAAAGAAATCCTTAGTTACTCTCTAAACAGGAAACAAATTATTGTATGGAATGATATAAAGCCTTAGCACAGAATATATTTTCATATTATAATGACAGAACTTTTTATAGTGCTTAATGATATTTTTATTCTCATGGAAAATATGGTCATTTTAGAACTGTCCATTTTGTTTTGATGATTTTGTTTAGACAGCATAATGAGTAGTGTCTTAAGTTATACCAGAGTTGGTTGAACATCTATGTTTCCCCCTTATTTCTGGTTAAAGTTTGTTTCTCGTTTCTGAAAGTGATTATGTTTTTTTAAAAAAAGTTAAATATATATATATATATCATTTTGTAAATTAGTTTAGTTTAAGTAAAAAGTGAGAGAAAGGAGATTCAATATGTATATCTTGTAGCTAAATATGCCCTTTTATGCGCTACTTGTCAGTAAAACCATCCCAAAAGGGCTACCTGCCAGCTCATAATCTTTTTCAAATGTTATAATTCTGATTTAGAGGTAGCATCACATTTTGTTTTTGAGACAGAATCTTGCTCTGTTGCCCAGACTAGAATGCAGTGACATCATCATAGCTCCCTGCAACTTCCAACTCCACAGTTCAAGCCATCCTCCTGCCTCAGCCTCCATAGTAGCTGGGACTGTGGACCTGTGCTACTGTACCTGGCTAATTTTTTAAATTTTTTTGTAGAAATGGGGTCTTGTTCTTGCTCAGGCTGGTCTCAAAATCCTGAGTTCAAGCAGTCCTCCTGCCTTGGCTTTACACAGTGTTAGGATTGCAGGTGTGAGCCACTGCGCCTGGTAGCATCACACATCTGAGAAAATTTTATTCAGAATTTAGGTAGTAAAGTCAAAATGTAAAGTAAAAACTGAGTATAATAAAGATTATCCTCAGAAATCCCTTAAATATCATTCATGACATTCATTAAACAGAAATACTGCTTCTCAACATGTCCAACTGTGTCTGTTTATCCTTTAGAGTTGTAATAATCTTACTCTCTTATTGACCATCAGATGAAATAGTTGGCTAATTTGTAAGGGCCACATTATATGAATTTTAAGAATATATTTCTTTCTCCTATCTATCAGTCATCACCCTACTGTTGCAGGTTAAAGTCTTGATATGCAGCAGTAGCCATTGCTAGGAAAGGCATAACCCCACGTGGAAATTGTGCCATAACTTGAATTGCTCTAACAAGTAGGATGGATATTTTATTTCTGTGGGAATAGAGATTTCATATATTCATCTCTTTGTAAGTATTACCCTACCTTTAAACACTTTAGAGTTTAGCACTAATGCTTACCCCTTGGATAAAGCTTATAATGAGGAAGACTGGAAAAAGGATAAAAATAAAAAGAATGTAAAACTCTGTATAAGTTTTAGCATGAGTTACTTAAAATCATAAGGGAGTAAAAAAATAATAGCCAAGGGAATAGCTTAGCTCCTTAAATTTCTCTCTACTCTTACCTTAAGTTAAATCCAATTTTTTGAACAAAACAAAACCCATGTACTTTGTATTTTAACCATGTTCTCATCCCAGTCAGCTCTGTAGAGCATAAGCAACATTAAAATGAAAGTCAATGGAAAAATAATTTGTTGTCCAAGTTTACATTTTTTACAGAACTATTCTGGAATCCATCTAATGCCTGGATCAGCCCAACTTAATTTAGTGGATTGAGAGGTGGGAGAGAAACTTACTCTCTTTTTCTTAAGGTATTGAGTTATTGATATTCTAAAAAGTACCAACTATAGAGAGTTTCTCTCAAAGCCACTGGGGCAAGACAATATTTGATTTTAAAAGCTTACTAGATGGAAGTGAGTAGGCTATCAAGGAAACAGAACTAAGGTATGCCGTCCATGGAATTTTCAAATCAAACATAAATGCTCATTTTTAAGTTTGCCCTACAGTTTTCTAGTTAGGTGAGATAAAAATTAATTGAAGATAATTTGAAAGAAGTTTATCTCTTTGCATGTTCTTTAGTATTACCATTCTGTACAAACTGCTTATACTTTTTTATCGCCAACTTACCATTTTCTAAAGGCATAACTCATGTTGGGGCAGTAGAATTACTTTTACCTGAATATTTTAGATAACCCTTTAACACTAGTCCACAGCATCTTTGTTTACTGTAATTCTAAAAAGAAATAGCTATTTGTGACAAGTATGTGTAATGTGATGAGACCAAATATCCAATCAAACATAAAAACTAGCCTTGAAAATATTTACCCTTTCAGGCAAATTTCTATTCTATTGAATTCTATTGAAGTCCATTTTTCCTTTTTATCTTTGTTCTTTTGCTTAGTTAAGTTATTTTAAAATAAGATAACATAGATTTTTAGAATTTCAAGGCTTTGCATTACATTATTCTATTCCCACAATAGCTTTAGGAAGAAGGTAGAAATACTGGTGATGAATCTGAGGGTCAGAGTGGTTAAATGACTTACCCAGGGTTATGTCTGGTAAGTAGCTAATCTAGTAGTACAACTACAGTCAACAGACTAGTCAAGTGCATGTTCTTCCACTACATTGTAATCCTTTTTAGTAACGTTTTACTGAGGTTATCATTTATGGAGATAAATCTGTCATAAATCTATGACCAAGGGTTTCATAATTGTACTAGAATTATAATGGCAGTGCTGCCTGTGTAAGAGAATAATGTAATAAAAAAATTACCTAATATTTTGCCTTATATTGTATCTGAACATTTCATTAAATAGGTGGTGATAGAAATGCAGTAACACACATTGATATGATATAGAACAATTTCTATATGGAATTGCCCTATCTAAATAGATGAAATAGCATAGCACCCGTGGACCATGCTTTATAAGTCTAATGAAAGATTTTTTTCCTGCACAAGTCAGCTCAGAGCCATGTCCAGTATACCGCAGAGAGTACCATTATGACAATTCATGCATTGGTGCTTTCCCTAGCTCCCCCTTCTCTCATTATTCCTTTTGGAAGATATCCTGCTGTCCACTACAAGAGGAAGAACTCTTCCTTATTCTTGGGAGGTGACGAGAAACTATGACAAGAAAAAGGTTCTCCAGGCCCAGTAGGGAGAGGCTTTCAGAAGTGTGGAATAGAACAGTAACTCTGTCTTACCAGTGATTGATGTAGAACCTTTCTTGACCATGAAGGAAGGCTATGAGCATTTGCAGTGAAGTTAGTGTCTTTTGGACCTTTCCACATCTAGAAGGAATGCAGGATATAGTATGCCTCTCTCTGAAATTGGTGTCATTGCTACTTTATTAGCCAATCAGTTGATGGTGCTGCAGTTTTGGCATGTTTGATGCATACCTTCTGAATAAAAGGCCATTTAGGTTTTTTTTTTTTTTTTAGAGACGGGGTCTCGCTCTTGGTCAGGCTGGTTTCGAACTCCTGACCTTGAGCTATCCACCCGCCTCGGCCTCCCAGAGTGCTAGGATTACAGGCGTGAGCCACCGCGCCCGGCCCCATTTAGGTTTTTAATATCTCTAAGTATTTAAAAGTGAGTTTTCTGCTATCTCAAATTCTAGATAGTTCCTTACATTTCAACAAAATATCACACTAACATTTAACCCAATAAATTTTGAGGATACTGCAGACACATATTAGCTTGCAGAAGTATTATTATTGTTTTACATTACCTCAATATGCGGTTTTTTATTGGTGTCTACCTAGTCACTGTAGTTTGCAATGTATATTCACATAGCTCTGATTCAGAAGAGAAACATGAAAAGGAATCAGTAAGACAGGAGTTTACAGCTTTAAGGCAGAAGGAGCTTACAGCTTTTTAATATAAATTGTTCCCAGAATCCATGTCGCAGCTCCTTATATGGTGCTGCTTTTTTTCCTCTTGGTTGCTATGACAACAGCAGCACTGCACCATTCATCAGCTCTGGACCTGGGCTGCACTGCTAGCCTTCCGTGTTACTCCTGAATGTTAAGAAGAACATCCGTGAATCATTCACTGTGTTAACACTGCGCCATTAGAAACCTAAGAACCAGTTCTTCCAGCAATTTGCTCTAACAGAAGGGCGAACTAAACTGCGCCACAGAGAAAAATTGTATAAAAATATTTCTTTTATCCTAATGGAATCATACAGTCTATATTTGCTGCAGTATGCTGAAAGAATAAGCTTATGTAAAGCAATCTAATGAGAAGAACTCATCTGTATAATCTTTCTTGAAATCATTAGTTGTTCAAAACAAATAGCACATTGCTTCTCTGGATACAAAAAGAAGCAGGTGATGTTAGGGGTTCTAAGCCCCTTTGGGAGCATCTCTTGTGCTTTGGGACCGTAATCAACATCTACTATAAGAAGTATCACCTGTAACGCACAGTAAGTTCTGGACAGCATAAAGAGCTGGCTGGAGGTGAAAGTGTGGGTCATTATTGATGTGCCAGGTCTGGTAATAACAGGACCAGTGAATAAAAAGCCTTTCAGGTTTTCCGGGGAAAAGACTGTATAGTTTTGACTAATGAGGAAGAAAAACTAAAGCCTGTGAGTATGATGAATAGAGTATTTGTGTGTTACATGGATTTCTAAGCTATAGGGCCTACTTTCAGCTCTGTAGAAAAAGAAATGCAGCCTAAGAGAATTTGACACTTAGTTTTCAGGGAAGCCATTAAGCAACTGTCATTTGGCATATTTATTTAATTTTTAATTTTGTCTTCTTTTACTTTATATATTTATATGTGTATATAAATCTTTAAAATAGTTTCATATTTAGAAAATATTCATTGTAAAGAAAACTGTTAAAAATTCAATTTTTTAATGTAAACATGAAGGTTAGATTGCTTCTCTTGTTAGATTGTGATTCCAGAATATGTCTCTACTTCCTATTGCAATATCCTTATAAGTAAAATATCTTTTTAAAAAATAACCTAGAATTTTGTAAACAAACTTCCTTAATACATCAAATTTATCTTACTATTTCATTAACTGGAGTGTTTACAAATGGATGTTCTTGCATAATTTAAGAATCTTTTAAAATTTTGACAATTTTCAAGTTATATGATGTTTATTGTCTATTTTCCCAGTTGAATTCAGGCTAAACTAGAAATTTACTTTTTTTGCTTATTTTTTAGACCATTTGATAATTGTCAAATTAAGATAAATTGAATTTACAGATTGAATTTTCTCAAAAGACTGGCTTTTGGCTTTTAATTATTCTTTTTAGTTCTTCAGCTAACCATGGTAACTTAGAAATTTTCTAAAAGTAGGAACTTGACTTTTCAAAATTAGAATATTTGGAATGGTGTTTAGCCACTTCAAAAAAGAAAAAGGCATTTTCATCTAGACTCGTTCTTTCAGTTATATTTATTCCTGAGTTGTTGTTCTTAAATACACATTATTCAGAGAGTATATACTTTCGTGACATGACTGGGATCCTTTAATTTACACAATTAGAAAAAAAGATTTGTTATTTTGTCATTATACCTTTTGATTTTTATTCCTTTTTCCATTTTTGAGACTTTTGCCTATAGATCTATATAGATGACTTTACTCAATGTTTAGGAAGCCTTGAAATAGGGAGAATTAATATATCAAGGGATAATGAAAGTATTAATCACTTCTACACACAGTTATATATGTCATTAATAAAAAGATTTTGCTTTTGTCATCTGTAACAGATTCAATAAATTGAATATCCACATTTTAACTTGTCAGACAAGTTAAGAAAAATATGAATTTTTAAATTTATATATATTTAATAGCTATGTACATTATAACATTATAAGTCAATGCTCCTTTATGACTATCTTCACAAATGTGTATGTACAAAACAATGGATTTTATATTCCATTATCTTTGAAACTATTATTCTTATTAATAGTAACAAAGACTGTTTTAGGCCCATTTTAATAAAGTTAGTATCTTTATTAACAGATTTATTCATTTTCAAGTAATCATCCTTGGCACATCCTTTAATTTTTTTTTTTCCCTGTGTGGGACTTTGCCCAATGTATATATTTCTGAAAGGTTTTATATAAACCTATTTGTTTGTTTATAAATTGGCTAATTTAAAATCCATTAGTAAAGCTCCTTATTTTAAGAGATTCTGTAGTAAGTTCTCTTGTAATAATCCCTTATCAAGTTGATTTGGTAAATTTGTATATTTTAGGTTTTCTTAAAGTAAGAGCCATCAAGTTTATTTCAGTATATAAAGATACAAGTTGCAAATTTAACTGGCAGTGTTCTATGAAAAAATTAAGCCTCGTGCTATTATAGTTTAGCCTCTCAATTTCAAAAGAGTTTGACATCTTTAGGTTTACTTTCTGAAATCCTTTAAAAAGTCTTTTCAGTATTATTCATATAAAACTAGGTAAAATCTTAGTTGATAGTATGCATTGCTTTTATTTGGGACAAAATGTGTTAGTGAATAAATAATATATAAAAATTATAGATATAAAGGCTTAAGTTTTTTCCCCTAGTTTTCATTAACTAAAACTTAACCGTGTTATCATAATAAGACTTCTGAGTATCTGAGAATTTGTTAATACCACTAATTAGCTTATACTAGGAAATATATACCTCATTTCTGACAGGATATACATTAAGACTGAAAGATTCACATTGGTGATAAATTATTTTCACAGAGTAGTTCCTAATTATCCTATCTATTTTTCCCATAAGAACTAATCATAATATTTCAATGGTAAATGTATGTTCTTTATCACTTGAACATTATATAATAAAACATTTTCATCACTGTAAGCTTTGCAGCTTAGATTAAATTCACTAAAGTTTCTCTTCTATAAAATTAATGAAATAATGCCTTTTTGTAGTGTCATTGTAGGCATTTAAAAAGATAATATATGTAAAGCATCTAATATAGTACTTGGTACAGAGGAAGCATTCTCTTAGTGATACTTTGATACTTTCTCCACCCTTCCTCTCCATTGGCCTATATCAGTGCTTCCTGGGCTTTTCTTTAGGATTACCTTTAGGGCAGAGGAATTTGAATGCTCACCAAAGGGGTCTGGGATGTAGTCTGAAGGAACATCCAGAAGCAAACCTGGAAATTCCTTGAAAGTCTCATATTTTTTTCTTTAAAATAATCTACATTCCACATTTATCATGAAAATGTTTCAAAGAAAAAAAAAAGAACCTTTAAATAAAACTAACTTTTCAGGAAAATATACAACATTTTCTCCTGTAAATTTGCATACTTACTACTGCCCACCCATATGTATTCCCAGTTTAACACATTAACTGCCTTGTGAGTTGTATTTAACTCACGCTAGTTTTGAGCCTGGGGCCTCGTGAAGCATATATATCATCCACAAAGTGGCACCATTGTTTTGTCAATACATATTTCCTTATCTGGAATTATAGCAACCTGAAACCTTTCAAGAAGAAAAGAAGTGGCTTGATCTTGAAGAGACGGTCACTATGAGGACAGTCTTCATTGTTAGAGAAATGCCACATTCTCAGAAGCATTTCAAAGCGGTTACGTGATATAAACTTTTTCACTGACTTGTCGTATAAAATGTTTTTCCACCAATAGTCCAGAAGTCTTGGCTTCTTGCTAAGGCCCATCCAAAACAATACTCCCAAAAATCATTCCATTTCTTGAGAAGTAACATCATACTACTTTTATAGTCGGGAGTGAGGTTTGATATTACTTTTGTAAAGTCTGACTTGCATAGATATTAGTTTCCTTCACCATGTAGTCAATAACATTATCTGTTATGAAGAAAAATCATAAGGTGTATTTTCATGGAGATTTACCACAATTTCAGTTGGAACACCAGGGTTACCTTCAACAAAGTCAAAAATCTTCATGTTATTCCCTGAAACGGGACCCTAGGACAGAGAACTTACACTAGTCACTACGCATTCTTCAGAAACATCTGATGAAGAATCGCTCTCACTGAAATCGGCTACAACTGCTTCTATTCAGTAATAGATTTTAAACAACCTTCCCCACTGGAAAGATCTGCATGTAATGTTCTTCTTCCAGTTTTTCTTGGTGGTCTGCAACTGCTATCAGGACTGAACCCACTATCTCCACTAGGATGGTACTCCTCTGAATCATCACTAAATAGAGCAATGTCTTCATCACTCATGTCCAAACTTCATTCACCATTTCTTCCAACAATCTTACACTCATTTTTTCTAGAAAATGAAAAATGCAAAACAAATTCTTGTGATGATCACAGCTTTGGTCACAGAAGCTATACTAAAGTAGAACTGGTGGCTAGGCGGGAAGGCCTATAGCATACCTGCATGCTGTGAAACTTCTGCTCATTGTTTTCGCATGTCTTCCCCACCTCTTGTCGCCCTGCTCCAGACAGCCAGCCCAAGCATGCCACACGTGCTGGACTGTGTTCACCGATTAATAAGGTTTAATTAATAATAGTACCTACTTCATAGGGTTATTATGAGGATTAAATAAATTACTTTGAACAGATTGGGACCATAAATGTTCATTGTTAACTTTTAATATTTTTATTAAGTGCATAGTTATGTCTTGTCTCCCTATAAGGCAGAGACAATATTTATCCTCTTTATTTTTATGTCCTCAGCCTTTAGCACAATGCCTGGCATATAGTATATAGTCATACTAGATACTCAATAAACATTTTTTGAATAAATCAGTAAAACACTCTGAGCTTACCTAGAGCTTCAATAATATTCTTAGATTGAGTACCTTCAGCTAAGCAGGTCAAAGCATATAACTCTATTATGCTGTTAAGAGCCTGTACTCACTAAGATTTTATTAAAGTGAGATCTTGGAAATGCATGACTCACCATTTTATTTATTGATCAAACTTGTGATAGTAAACACTTTAAACTGAGGCCAGAAGTAGGTAGGACAGATGAGTCATGCTCCTCCTCCTCTCCCTGGTTCTTAGGACTCTCTGACAATACTGTAGGGAGAAATAGCTTTTCTTCATGCCAATTTTGACCTGTTTTGAAAACTTATTATTGGAAAGTTGCTCTGATATATGAGGTGCAGCTTTACCTAAGCTTGAGACTAAGGACATACTGCAGTTATGACTAAATTTCTCTCTGGTTTTGGGGGGAGGGGGGAAAGACAGGGTCTCCCTCTGTTACCCAGACTGGAATGTAGTGGCACAACCATAGCTCACTGTAGCCTTGAACTCCTGGGTTCAAGGGATCCTCCTGCCTCAGCTTCCCCAGTGGCTGAGACATCAGACATGAGCCACCATGCCTTGCTAATTTTTTTGTTTTTGTAGAGATGAGGTCTCGCTATGTCTGTTGCTCAGGCTGGTCTTGAACTCCTGGCCTCAAGCTATCCTCCTGCTTCAGCCTCCCAAAGTGCTAGGATTACAAGTGTGAGCCACTGTGCCCAGCCATAAGTTTCTCATTTTTAAGTATCAAATAATGACAGATTAGCTTGCCAACACTGAGGTTAAAATTTGCTGTTATTTTATTGTTATCATCAGTAGGTATTCTCTGTTGTATTGTAGAATTCTCTTTATTGTACCAAATGTCTAATATTTTCTACTCTTCCCATTTTGAGGATAAATCATTGCCTTAATGAACCATTTTTATAGATGTGTTCATATCTAGTCTATTTAGTTTAGATTTATTTTAAACAATATTTCATTTGTTTATACAATGTGACATTGAAGTATGAGCTACCTCTTCTACTTCTAATTTAATTTTAATTTGACTTTAATTCTGATTATATAATTTTTCCTTGATTCTGCCTTGGATTTTGAAAAGACTTTCTTAATCAAGGTTCATTTGTCTAAAATAGTTTTGTTTTATGTTTCTATTATTGGTTTTGACACTTTACTCCTCAAATAGTTTATTATTGAGAAAATAGCTGTTAGAATGTCATAAAAATTATATAATTTTAAAGACTGAAATATGACAAAGTATAAATGATTTCTTTATGTAAATCTACTCATGCTTTAATTTCCTAGTCCATCACTGTCCTTTCAATTATGAGCACTGGTTCTCATCAGGCACCATAGGAGATTGGCACGATTTTATACTCTGGGCTTTATTTCCAAATCTAAACCTGTCAAGTGCCTTATAAGCGTAGGGACATCTGAAGATGTTCAGTTAGGCTTCAGAGTCCTGTCTCATTTTCTCATCTGCATTTTGCATATAACCATGCCCTGCATACTATGGGGTAGCTCTACCAGTTACAGAAGAAGCTTTCTTAACTGACCTTCACCTAACCACTTACAGGATTAACTAATGTTTTCCATTCCTTTTGTGACATCTACTGACTATTGTCAGGACAAGATGTATATTAGAGACTAGTAGTCTACCTTCTAATACACCTAGATACTTGTGTTGTCCCTGTGATGGCCTGTGCTTACTGAGAGGCAGTTAAATAATGCCTACTGTATTTGTTATTGTGATAATATAATTACATATTCATTAATAAAATATGAATTCAAAAGACAAACATCTATAAAAAGAGTTATTGTTTATAGGAAAGTTATGTTAAGAGCTTTGGAAAAGCTCAGTTAAAATATCAGAAAAGGTAAATTGCTTTAGAAAGTGCTGTAATGCATTGTTTGAAGATGTTTTTAAAATCCATCTATACTTAGGTTGTCTACGTTTTTGTTTTATTTTAAAGCAATTGACTAGACTATACATTTTAATGCATTTTATGCAGGAAAGAAAAATTGGAGCTCATTCAAACCAAAAGGCCTTGGCCCCACATCAAAAGCTTGGTTAATAAATGTACATTTATGTTTTAAGGAAAACATGTTTAATACATCTATCAATTTTGTCCTTCTTTACTTCTGACATTTTAGAAAAACCAATCAGCTACTAGTCTCCATGAATGTAGGATAAGAGGGCTTCTTGTATATATTACCTCCATATTTTTCAGTAGCCCTGACCAAGTTTGTGAGAATTCTGAGAAGAACCACAGATTAGTGTGGAATATACCTATAAACTGTGGTCTTGTCTCTATGTGACTTAGATCCAAGTTAAATGTGAGCGGATATTTGTGTTTAGTGACATATCACTCCTATCCATTGAGCTCTCTCAAACTAGAGAGCTATGTCTAAAGAATCTTATGTTCTTCTGGGTTGAAATGCATACTTAATGGCAGTTTATAGAAGTAAAGTATCTGTACTTTATAGTCTTACATACAAGGTTCAGCACTTACAAGCTGTGCGACTTTTTATGAGTTATTCATTCTGCCCAAGTTTCAATTTCCTCTTTTATAAAATGTTTACAATAAGAGTACCTGCCTCATAAGAATGTTATAAGGATGAACAATGTATGTCAAATGCTTAGAAGTGTGTGCCATATGATAAACACTGAATATTACCTATGCTTATATCATTAGTATAAATTCACAGACATATAAAACTTTTAAGTGTTCTTTATTACTAGCAGTGTAAATAATTTTTAAAACTTAGAATATGTGATAGATTTACTAAATCTAAAATACACCTATGCACGTACAAACATAGGAACAACTAACAGCAAGAGAGTTTGTGTCATATATACAGTATCCTATCTGTTATAAGTCTAATTAGATTGAAAAAATAAATTATAATCACTATTTTCTATTTTCTTTATAGTAATATTCTGTTATATGTCTATATAATTATAAAATAAGAAATAAAGTTGGGAAAGCTATTTATATTTCCCTTCATTATCTAAGCTAATTGTTTCGCTCAACCATTTTGTTTGTTTAGGTAGTACAATAAAAATTTTACTATCCTTTATTTGCTATTTTGTTAATTCCTTTCTTAAAAGGAATTAGTGTTGATAATCACTCTATAAATCTGTTATTTTTTGTATGTTTACACTTCAAGGGACATTGTCCAATCTAACCTTTATCATAATTGAATCTATATAATAAAGTATATTATGGTTATTATTATCAAACAATTCTATATATTCTTTAAGAGCAAAATGGTTTTTTCTGCCTTGAGGCAGAAATTAAATGAATTTCTGAGAATTCATTTTAAATTCCTAAGAATTTAAAGCTCTAATTTAGTACAGTTGGAATTATATATAAAACAATAAATTTAGAATTGCTTATGGTAATATACATACCTCATTGTGTTTTACCTGAATATGCAAAAACACCATTAAATCTCTGGATAATTAATAAATTTTGTTTTTCAGAAATCTAAAACCAAAACATGTTAACTTTTTATTCCTTCAGAGTTGTAGGAAAATGAATTTAGCAGAGTCAGTGAGACAGCATCAATGAAGAGAAAAATTCAGGGAGCTAAAACTGAGAAACATGAGACAAATTAGATGACCCAAAATGCTGCATAAAATTTAAAAACACAGGAAAGATTTTTTAAGAATTGTGTCTAAAAAGAGTTTACCTAAAGGAAAATAGCTTTAAGCAAGTTGCTATTGAATATGTTGTAGTATAGCAGTAGGAATATAGGACTGATTCTCCACCATGTTATTTAAGTTCACTGCACAGTTTGATAAAATAAAATGTTTAACAGCAAGAAGAATACAATTACAGCTATATCAGTGTGCAAACTAAAATAAACCTAATCATAATAGAAATTTAGGCTAAAAAAATTGCCACGTAGAAAGCCTATGGCTATAATGTTGCAGATATAATATAAAAACTGTTCTGAGTAAAGGAAGAGTCAGGATCATGTATTGTGTGTTTTGGTTTTTCTTTCTGAACAATTCCATCCCTCTCCCCGCAACGAAAAAAGGGAAGGGGATAACTAAATATGTGTCTCCTACTAAGAGTCACTTCCTTATTACTGTTTCAAGCAGTTACTTTGTTTTTTAATCTACATTGCACCAATTGCTTGGGTTTGGATGAGAATTCACTTTCATCACAGGACTGATACAAATATCTAGTATTAATGGATGTTTAAGTCAAATGTAAACAACTTACTTTCAAGACTTTTTTATAATATTATTTCATAGAATCATGTAAGGGGATTGTTAAAACACAGATTGATGTGCTCTGCCTCTAGAGTTTCTGATAGTCATCCCCCCCACCACAGCACAGTTTTCTGGGTGATGCTGGGCCACAGACCACACCTTCAGCCTCACCAATCTAGATGACCTCCAAAGTTCCTTTAAAATTTGAAAGCTATTAAATACAGAAGCAGAACCTCCTCAATAGGATTTTGAGATTTTTATCTTTCATAAATACTGAAACTTTTTAAAGTTATTTGTTTCTAACCATAGACATACGTGTGCATTGGGAAACTAACATTTAGCTTTAGTGCAAAATTTTATAAAAACTCTGATTTTATTGTTCTCTTTCTTACTATTTGTTGTTCCATGTTTTTATGTAATTTTGTTTTCTCTTTTCCATATAGCCAGTGAGGTGCATTAGTAAAACGACAGAAATCATAAAGAAAATGCATAAATTTTTTCATTCAAGATTTACTTTTTAGCTTTCATTCCTCTTTACTGTATTATGCAATACTGCTTCTGCCTCCATTCTACTACTAGAATTTTTTTTAAATCTTAAAGAAAATAATATGGTGAATAGAGGAATATGTTTTACTTAGTTTAAAAACCAGGGGTGGGAGCCAGGTGCAGTGGTGCATGCCTGTAACCCCAGCTACTCAAGAGGCTGAAATGGAAGAATTGCTTGAGTTCAAGACCAGCCTGGACAACATAAGGAGACCCTGTCTTGGAAAAACAAACACCACATGTACCCTCTAATAATTTGGAACTAATTGTGGGGCACACATGGGCAGATAGAGAAGTAAAAGTCACTGGAAATCAAGAAAGGGCAGAAAGGGAGGGGTAAAAACCTACCTAGCAGATACAATGAACACTATTGGGGTGATGGGCACACTAATGGCCCTGACTTAAGCATTATAAAAGCTATCCGTGTAACAAAAACATTTTTGCCCCCCTAATATTTTGAAATTAAAAAAAAACCCAACCAGGAGATTTATGAAAACCCTAAGAAACCTGTAATCCTAGCACTTTGGGAGGCTGAGGTAGGAAGATTGCTTGAAGCCAAGAGTTTAAGACTAACCTAGGCAATAGTGAGACCCCCATCTCTACAAAAAATTAAAAAAAAAAAAATTAGCCAGGGTTGGTAGTGTGTGCCCATAGTGCCAGCTACTCAAGAGGCTGAGCCAAGAGGACTGCTTGAGCCCAGGAGTTCGAAGCTACAGTAAGGTCTGATCACGCTGCTGCATTCTAGCCTGGGTGACAGAGCGAGACCCTGTCTCAAAAAAAAAAAAAAGAAAGAAAGAAAAGAAGACAGCTAAGCCTAATCAGTGTCTACTTTTTACATATTTATAGACCACACTCTTACTACCATATAACCAAGAAGTGTAAGACAAACAGTATTTCATGCCTTTGTGTATTTAAGGAAAGCCAGAATAAAAATCCCTGCTTCTACCTCTAAATCAAAACCTTTCCTGGCAGAATGCTAATTCTCTTCCTCCAGTTAGCCCTCTTTTTTCATGGTTTACTTTCCACCAGACCTTTCTGTACCCTGTTCTTCTCAAGAATTAATCATCATCTTATCTATTCTCCTCTCTCCCAGCCAGATAATACCAGGGTTCTAAGAAGACTGAAAAGCAACTTATTTTTTTTTTACAAAAACTGGAAATTTCTGATAAACATTCTAAGGTCAGAGAAATGTGATTCTTTACCCAGGGTTGGAATTACTAAGTGTTCGTTGTTGTAATTAGTGGCAACTGCATGCACGTTCAAAAATAAGCAAGAAAGTTATTGGCCTTCACATTTAATCTTTGAAAATGTCGCAATAGTCATTTTTTCCATGGGACAAAGACTTATTTGTTTTTAATCACTATAGAATTTTATTATAGTACTGGCACAATATTCATGTTTATGCAGATTGTAGCAGTTTTTTACCTTCCACATTGATTGGCTAGCATCTTCTTCACTTTCCTTTCCTAAAGTTTTGAAAAAGAAAAAAAAAATTTCAAATAACCTTCGATAATTTTTGTTGTTGTTGTTGTTAACCCGTTGAGTCTGCCTTGGAGAAATCAATTTGGAATTGTCAGTAAATGATGACTATTATATACATGCTTACTATTTGGAACAGTAATAGTAAACTCTGTTTCTCTCTCAGTTCTGTTTTTTGACAGGGTCTTGCTCTGTTGCCCAGGATAGAGTGTGGTGGCATAATTATAGCTCACTGCAACCTCAAACTCCTGGGCTCAAGCCATCCTCTTGCCTCAGCCTCCTATGTAACTGAGACTACAGGCACGTACTACAATGTGCAGCTAATTTTTCTTTTTGTAGAAACGGGGTTTCACTTTGTTGCTCAGGCTGCTCTCCAACTCCTGGCCTCAAGCCATCCTCCTGCCTTGGCCTTCCAATGTGCTAGAATGATAGGCGTTCACCACCACACCCAGCCTCAATTCTTTATTATATGTAAAACTATTTTTCCAAGGAATTTTATTAATTCTACCTAGTCAGCATATTTTCAGCCATTGTTGGTAGCTAATACAAAATGGAAAACAGCAGTGTGAATGCATTATTTATTATTCTCAAAACACTTTTCTGAGATGATTATCGTATAGTCTCTGCCTTCAGGGAGTTTATAATCTAAGAGTTTGATACATACTAATAATAGAATTCATTCAGATTTATAATACTGGAATCCTAGATCCAATATAACTTAGTATACTCTTAAGTCATACTCTTAAGTTAGTAAAACTTTCAAAAAGAACTTTTTCTAGCTTTCTCATATTATAAACACCTCTTCTCCAACATGCTATACCTTTCCTTGTCATGCATACAGAAGGACTTGTACTAGTTCTTGTTATAATATGTATTCCACTAAAGAGAATGTTTTGTCCATTAAATAACCATTATCCTTTTAGGGGTGGGGAGAGAGGCAGACAGAACTAAGGCAAGAAGTGTGAGTAAATTACTTCTTGCACTGTGATGTCATAAGTCATCCCATTTAGATACCAGATGTTCCTGATCAGCATCTTAAAATTTACTTTGTACTTCTCCATGTCCTCCCATTGCCTATCACACCTATCACATCATCATAATATGCTAATAACGAAATCTAGCATTGAGCACATTTTATGTGTAAGGCCTTATGCTAATTTTACAAAGTTGAGTTCATTTAAATCTTTATAATCTCAATACCCTTGAGAGGTAAGTGGCATATTATTATTATAATTACATAGGCCACTTAGTTTAGAGATGTACACAGCATCTGTTGTGTGTGCTGTAACTAAACCATGATTTCAGTCCAAGATCCATATTTTAGTTTCTGTTCCAGGGGTAGCTCAGTCTGTGGCCTTGAATAACACATTAAACTTCAGCTATTTCCAAAGTATAATAAATATGAGTATCTTTTTTGAGCCATATCTACTTTTTACTCTTTAAATTTAAACCTCATAACAACTCAGAGAGATTATGGTTCACATTTTAAAGATGAGGGGTCCAAGCTTGGAAAAGTTAAATATTTTATTGAAGACTATGCCATAATACACGTAACACAAGGCCATGTAACACACAGCTCACTTTAAAGCTCCTTCTTTAAACTACTGTGTTCTTTTCTTTATCCTATTTCTTTCACCATACTCTGTCATAGATATAAGGTGAGAGATAAGGTAGGTGCTAGAAAAGATTTGTTCTCCTTTTATTTCAGGAAAAATGGAGACATATTAACAATTTTGATAACATTTACATCTTGCTTTATGCCTATTAGTCACACTGCACATCTGTTATGCATTATTGCATAGGTTACATATATATAAATATGTTACAAAGTTAAATATGTAAAATTTGTTTTGAGGTATTTTATATTTCGAGGTGAGAGTTATTTAACAAAGAAAACTGTGCTAATATTCAGCTTCATATTGGTGATGCAACTCATAAAATGTTGATCAGTGGATTTATTTGCCATTTTTAAGATCTGAATATTCCCTTCAGAAGCCATATATTTCAAAAGAGAAGTTATCAATCACTTTAGCTACTTTTGTCAACATTAGTATTCTATATAATATAAAACAATAGGAAATACCATATGCTCCAAAACTTTAACAGAGGTAGTATTTCTGTAATTTTTAGTTACATTATTCTTCTTGTGTTTTCCAATTTTCGTATGATGAAACGTGTTTATATATTTTAAATTTTAACAGAATTATATATCATAACTACTTTAAAACTCAGAAGTTGGTCTGACAGATAGAATTGCTTGTATCGATAAACAATCACACGTAAACCAATATATGCAAAATTTGAAATTTGGAACTCTTTTTTGATATTGTCAAAAATCCAGAACTTATGTAGAGGTATGGAAATGAAGCTTAATACCATTAAACTAATTGGCCTTTGAGTATTGCCACACTCAATTTAGCACATTCAAAAGGCTTTTCTAAACTCAATGCAAAGATACTTAGAATAAGTAATTAAAATCTACACTGCCTTATTTTATCTCATACAAGTTGTGCCATTCTCTGCTGTAAAGACATGGCATTTACAGCAGTGATTTATAGGCTATAATAATTTGCCTTTTTCCTTGTAATAACGTGTACAGATAAAGATTTAAATTTCAATTTCTTCTTGAAATGAGAATTTCTGTTTCATTTATTCAAAATCCCATTGAATTAATGTCTGTGGGAATGTCCTAAAAGTTATTATGTTCATCCTTTGAGTAACTGTTTCTTTGGATCACCATGTTGTCTCCGTATTTGTTGCTTCTATGTCAGTGTATCTAGTACATCCTTTTGTGTGGCAGAACATAATTGCATGAAAATAGAACTTATGTGGGAGGAATATACTTACTCTTGAGTTACCTTGGATACAGCTTAAAATCACCAATTTTCTTGGGCCTTAATCTCTAAATGGATGAAGGACATGAACAGATCATTTATACCTCTAAAAATATATAAATAAATATAAGCCAGTTAATTCATTTAACAAATAATAGTACTTGCTCTGTGCCTGGTGCTATTATAAGCATTACTAAGGATACAGCAGTATATAAAACAGACAAAGGCTCTGTCTTTTGTCAGCCACATTCTGAATAATAAACATATGGAACATGCAAATTATAGCACCATGGGAGGCTTCTTCCTACTATGATGAAGTAACCAGTACTGGTCTTGCCCTTACCCTAGAAACAACTGTTTTCAGACATTGGACAGTTGACAGCATCGCAATGTGATCCCTGAGAGAAAGGGTGAGAGTTGGGGGGCCAGGAACTAGGTTAACCCTGGCTTTCTGCCAGCAGGTATTTTAACTATGGAGATCTCTTGGTCTTGCTGAACTGAGGAAACAGATATCAGATATTGAGGATGCCAAGGCAATTGGAAATTACGGAGTACTGAATAGGGAGTTAAGCAGAGACTGCAAAATTCTGCATAGGGGTCCTTTTGAGTCTTTACTGAGTTGCAGAGATGTGTAGTGAGACCCCACAAGTCTAGAGAACAAATAATTCCAGAATAAATACCAGGAAGCGAGAACTGAACAGTTCCTAGAGTCCATATAGGACTAGGAGATATTTTTCATTCTGACCAGCTAGATCTTGTTATAAACCTAGAGCATTCAGTAGAGATCCAAGAAAGGACACACCTTACTAGTCAGTCTTACTAGCCTTAGAGTTAAAAGTTATTCTCGACCTGTATAAACAAAACTTAAAAACAAGGCTCAAAAGGGTCATACTGATCCACAAGTGACATATCTGCCTTGAAGCATCAGAAACAAGCTACTCAGCTTCTGTGTTAAAAGTCAGGAATAAAGAGGATGTTGACATTTTTGTTAATGCCACCTTCAAATATCCCTCAATGTGGAAGAACCAACACACGGACAAAATGTTTGTGTTTCCCTTTTAACTCAGTGTATTTTGCAGGATTTTTTTAATAGAAAATAATCCAGTCCTTAAAGCTGGAAATTAAATGATGATAGTCTGATTATAATGAAGATAGTTTATACAATCGGTTTGTTTCATGAAAGTCTCCCTAAGTCTTTCAGTGAGATGATGCTTTGTTTTATCCATGAGGGCTTTTTAAAACTCATTTGTAATGCCTGTTTTTGCCCTGATTTTCTACTGTGTACTATTTATTTAGCAAATTACTGTTAATATTAACCAGCCAACATATGCTAGATACTATTCTAGGCACTGTAACATAAAACATTATGTTTGAATGAAAATAAAAGGCTGGAAATATATAAATTTTGGCTGATCTTAAGTTCTGATGATATATACTCAGCCCATTTAAAAGAAACAGGACCAAATTTAATATAGGATCTGCTGCTTTATTTATTAGCTCTGCATCTCCACTTTATCAATTTCCAAGGTATTATATAGAGTGTGGCAAAGAATAGTATGTTTTCATCAAAACCTGTTCCCCTTTCTTCCTGGGCACACAGGTAAACTACGTATTCTAGCCTTCCTTGTAGTTAAGTGTGTCATGTGACTGAGTTTGACTGAAATATGAGTGGAAATAATTCCAGACAGGGCTATATAAATTTCACATGTAGAGAATCCAGCAAAGAACTCTTGAGTCTCTAAGATAATGGTGGAACTACATTACAGAAAGAAGCAGCATCTTGGGGCTCAGGCTGGGCACGGTGGCTCATGCCTACAAAATAATTAGCCAGGCATGCCTAGATACTCGGGAGGCTGAGGCAGGAGGATGATTTGAGCCCAGGAGTCCAAGGCCAAAGTGAGCTTTGATCACACCACACTACACTCCAGCTTGGGTGACAGAGTGAGATGCTATATCTTAAAAAAAAATGCAGCTTCCTACTGAACACCTATATTTATTGAGTGAGAAATGTATTCTGTTGTATTAAGTCATGGAGCTTATAAGGTTGTTTGTTTTAGCTCTTGGCTTATACTGATTAATTCAAGGATAAAACATGATTGTGCTTTAATTGTGGTGATATGTCTATAGGAAAGGACTATAATTTTTAGAAATACGTAGGCTAACAGTGAGCTTGAGAGACTTCAGTATTTCTCAAACAGTTCATTAAGATGAAAACACTTCTAGCTCTTGTGCTATCTAAGGAGATGGAAGGAAGCATACAGGGCTACTTCAGTCTGTGTACTTGCATATTCTGTCCCCATTTCCTCGTCTCTATTCTTCCTTCCATCTCCTCAAATGAAATACTTCTTCTCCATCTTATCTGTCTTCCTTTTCTTTTTCTTCATGGTCAGAGGCACATTTCTCAAAGGTTTTTCTTTCTGTGCCAAGTTTGACCATGATGAAACCCTTCAGATATTTTGAAGTGTGGTAACACGGTTTGGAATTTGGGAGTGTGAGAACCCACTAATCACTCTAAAGCTTTCAAGAACGACCTCATGATTTACTCTCAATTTAACAAAGTAACTGTAGTGTTTCTTTATTGGCATACCACATTTGTCTAAATTAGGATGCTGCATTGTAACACAGGATATAGGTCCTTTAGAGATTATGTGCTGTATGTAAAACATATAGATTCAGTCGTTGCTTCCTCTTTCCTTACTTTTGACCTCTGCCTATGCCATCAGTGGAATTGAAGGCTATTAAAAGTATGGAGAACTGGATTGCCCCTCCTGAAAAGATGGCAAAAAAATTTTAAGAGGAGACTGCTCTGATTACTTAATCAAATGACTAAATTGCTGAAATGATTGTAAGTCCATTCATGAGAAGTCTTTTTTTTAACTTATTAATTTATTTTATCGGTTTATACCTGTTATCTCCTGATTCTCTTATTATATAACCCAGTATTTCAGTCATGACTCTAATAGATCTTGATATCTAAAAATATTTTATCAGTTCTATCCTTCATACTAGATACCAACATAAATGCAGTTGCCTAAATGTTTTGCTCACAACTTAACATAGAATGGACAGAAAATAGAGAGTTAGATCAAGAATTGCCCCATACAGTTTGGTACGGTGCATTGTTTCTCAATTTTATTCATTTGGCATAGGATCTTTGCCATATTTGCTTATGACCATATTTTTTTAACCTAATGTTTTATTGAAATTTCATGCTTTTGTTTAAATAATTTTATTTTAAAAGAAACTTTATTAGTCAAAGTAGAAAATCAGTATCATGTGCCATAACTAGGAAGACTAACTAGAACATTAATTCTAGCTAGATAATGTAAACCATCAAATGGCTCTGAAGCTAAGTTCTTCTCCCTCTTTGTTAAAAAGGCATAGTCACTGATATTAGCACCTCATTAAAATTTTCTTCTTGACATATTCAGAAAGATTAACAGATAATTGAAAAGAGAATAACTTTGTAGTTATTTTGTTCATCAGAATAGGCTATGCTGCATAACCTTAAAAATCCCAATGGATTCACACAACAAATGTCTATATCTAGTTCACCCAGCAAACCTGGGCAACTCTCCAGGGCAGCTGTCCTTTATGTGATAATGTAGCAGTCCAGGCTGTTTAAATCTTTGCTGCTCCACCATCTTAACATGAGTCTTTGTCATGATTTTTCTGCCATCGGAAGAGACAGACTGTAAAAACATGCAGGTGATACGTCACTTCTGCTCTCATTTCATTGGCCAGAACTAGTCACATAGTCCTTTCTAAACTGCACAACAGCTGGTAATTGTAGTCGCTCCTAGAAGGGAATGGGAACAGGATATTGGTAGGCACTAGTAATGTCTATCACACTATGTAATTCAGGGCTATTAACTGCCATTTTTATGGATCATTTAAAATCATCTCTTATGTCCTAAAATCAGTCCCATACCTTGAGGAACAATATTGTATATGAAATAATATAATATTCGAAATAAATATACCTGAATATGAATCTGTAATCTACCACTTAATTACTGTGATCTTGGACAAGAAACGTTTTGATTCTGATGTCCCATCTGTAAAAAAGGTTAATGTGTTCTTCGCAGAAAAATTATGAAGGTCGAATGAAGAATTATGAAGGTTCTTTTCATAGAATTAAATTCTGGTTTTATTGTTTTCCTCTATTTTTATTTTCTATTGATTTCTACTTTAATCTTTATCATTTCATTTTTCTGCTTGATTTAAGATTGAGTTTGCTCCAACTGTAAGCATATTTTTCTTCAGTTACGTTTCAGAGCTTAGGTAAAAATGTCAATAAAAGTGTAAAATAAAAATATACAAATGTCAGTTGTTGTTTTATTTGTTGTTGCATAGCTTTTTTAAAAGCGAGGTAGTTGTTTTTAGATCTGTGTACCTAGCAGTAGAATTGGACTCTAGCAAGAAGTTTTATGTCACTAACTAAAAAAATAGTCTATATATAGGTCCCAAACAGAATTATTACTTCTCACTGGTCTTTCTAAAACAAAGTTTAGGAATATTTTCTCTACCATTGAAATGCTCTTTTTAAAATAGATTTTTTTTTTCTTACATTCATTCTACTGGGAGTACCAAATCAGAGGAAAATTAAAATCTTTTTAAAAGATCTATAAGAAAACTATCATCAGCAGATGCAATATTGAAAAATGTTTAGTTTTTAATTTTTTTATTTGATAAAATGGTAATAACTAATTTTTAAAATAAGGAAAAGTGTGATATTTATTTTAATTGATTAAATAAGAATAAACTAAATTCTTAAGTCAAATAAATATCACTACAGATTTCTTATACATAATTGATATGAAATCTAGCCACATGTACCTTAAGTAACTTGTTTTTCTAGATTACTTGTTCCTCTCCCAACTTCTTCCTTAATTTTCTGATAGTTAGTGAAGATGTGCTGTTATTTCTTCTTAAGGTATTTGAGGGCCGGGCATGGTGGCTCACGCCTGTAATCCTAGCACTCTGGGAGGCCCAGGTGGGCGGATCGCTCAAGGTCAGGAGTTCGAGACCAGCCTGAGCAAGAGCAAGACCCCATCTCTACTAAAAATAGTAGTTATTTAAAATTCTTCTTTTAATGCCTTTGTATTTGTTTGGACTAGGTGTGCTTCAACATCATCTACAACATTCCAGTTTACAGAGTACCCTCCACAGGTGCATTTTCTCTTTCAGCACTGACATTCCTGTGTGATACATTAGATGGCTCTTATCCCCCGCTCAACCACCCTTTCCCAAGTGATGATGCAAGAATTACTAGGTATAAATAATATTAGTCTGTCTTCGAAATAGGCCTCAAGTGATTAATACTTTATAATTTAGGACTCTTTTTTAAAAAATATAACACAAGAGTTAAATTTCTCAAAGAATGACCAAATAAATCGTAACTTTTACCATACATGATAATACTCTCAGATATGAGGCTTGATTTATATTTTATTATAGCTTTTTTCTTAAGAAAGTCCTCTTAATAATAACTATGTCTGTGGTATTTGCAGATTCTCTAATTCAGTGTTCACATTAGTGTGCATCAGAGTCACCTGCAGAGCTCGCTGAACACAGATTGCTAGGCCCCCATCCTCCTTAGTTTCTGATTTAGCTGATCTGAGTGGGGCCTAATTATATGCATTTCTAACAAATTCCCAGGTGACAGATACTATGCTGATGATCCAGGAACCACATTTTGAGAGTCAGTGGTCTAAACAATACCGTGTAACTTTAATTCTGTACCTACATATTTGTCATTGTCTAACCTAGACCGTTTAGGTTTGGATATTCTGCTATTTTCTAAGGCATAACATTTTTTTCAACATTATTCCCCTCTCAATTTTAAAGAAAAATAGTTGATGATTTCACTGTTCTTCTCATCCCACTATGATATCTTAGACATCTTTGTTTTACTACCCCTTGACACACACACACACACAGAACAGACTTCCAAATTATGCTGAATCTGTGATGGTAATGATGACTATGGCAATAACAGCATTTATAGAGCATTTATCCTGTGTTAGGCACTATTCTGAGGATTTTATTTGAATTAATGTAATCCTCATAAATCTTTTATGATGTAAGTCCTGTTATTAACCCAAAATAACTGATGAGAGGAAACTTAGGCATAGAGAGGTTCTTACATCTAAGAAAAAGTAGAAGACATGGGAATCTAACCTAAATTCTCTAGTTTCAGAGCCTAGACCCATAACTCCTACTCCTCACTACTATCCTACCATCTTATATCACTTCTGCATATTATGTCTGAAACCACTTGCATGCTGTGTTTTCTATAGCCCTCACTGCTCCATGTCTTAATAAACTTATAGGTGAGCTATATCCCTACATCCAAACACTGGGCTTGGATATTAGCACTTTACGTGCTTGGGATTAGTTAAAGCTTCATAACAATACTATGATTTTGTGAGAAAATTGAGGCTTAGTAAGTCTAAATAACTTGCCCAAGTTACTACTTCTAAGTGCTAGAGTCAAGACTTAGATCTTTCTATCACTGTGCCCATCCTCTAAGCCAATATGCATCCTTCCTCTCAACTTCTGCCAATTTCCCAAACTCAAGTCGCATACAGCATAAGAATCACGTTCCCAGTGTTGGTTCAGATAATTTCTTGGAGCAGTAGTTTCCTGTTATTTTTTATATTATAATAAAATACCTGGTTTTCGTTTTAGATTCTTTCCACCCATCTCATCTCAACCACTCTTTGTTTTTTTTTAATATCAGGTAAAGCCTTTTGATGTAGCATTCTCTTGCCCATCTGAATCATCTTATATACCATTTTTCCACAGTAAAGCATATTAAAATTCTAGGCTTCCGGGCAAAGTATTGTGTCCCATCTTCCAACTTGCCCTTTTATGTTCTCCGCCAAGCAATATTATAACTATTGTACAGTCTGCCATGTCTGTGATTGTACCTTCTGTGTTTGACTTACAGTAGTCAGTAGTGTTACAAATGACATTAGTTTTCTATAACTTAGGTGAGAGAGAATACCATTATCATCTACCTTATAAAATAATTTAACTTCACTATTAAACATACTCAGTACCCTACGGATGAAGGTAGAGGTGAAGGTAGGCAGAAGAAAGAATTAAATGTGCACTATGATCTATGTAGATAACCTCAGTTGAAATTTCCTGGGAAGGGAAATAAAGATGTCTGTATGGCATTCAGCTTCACAGATCTAAAATAACTCTCTTTGCTGGAAAATTACATATTTTAGTAGGAGATTTTTTTTCTCTCTCTGCTAGAATCTGTTCAACTCCTGATTAACACTTTATAGTCCATACTCTCTTCATAGTCTTCAGCTATTTCCTTTTTTCTGTATGATCTCTAGGACCTTGATCTTTCCCCTTGACTCCATCTCATAATTCTTGTACACTTCTCATACCTCCCTCAAGTCCTTCTATCATCCTTCAATTTCTTTCTTACATCCTTACCCTAAGTTGCTGGTCTGTCTCCTATCCCTAAATTTTGTTACGAAAAATTATTAAGATTTTTAGATATATAGCGTCCCTCAAGCAGACACCAGAGCTGTCTTTGTCAGAACTCAGCAGGTAAAACAGTTATTCTGATGCCATAACAATACTTTAATAAAATTCTAGTAAAGGACTTAAGAGCTTTAAGGATTAAATTACTGTGTAATCATTTCTTCTATACTAAGCAATATTAAATAAGTAAAGTTTCATTATTTTTGAATTGGTTGGTGAAATTATAATGAAAGAGATTCTAATATTGGCTGCATATATGCATATTAGTATCCTGCATAAATGCATATTCTAATATTGGCTATTAGTACCCTGCATATATGCATTTAAATTACTTGAGATCTTTATTTGTGTAGTGATTTCAAAAAACAGGCTCAAATATAACACTCTCAGCAGAAGTGAGAGTTCTGCTATTGCAAAGCTTGCTTTTGACAGAGAACCATATCGTTAGCACTCTTAGCATTAGACCTTTGTTGCCATGGAGACAGTAACAAGCTGTATTTTTTTTAACATACACTTAAAGTATACATACATACCCTAAGGTTTTAAATGTTACTTAATCGTAGGTTTTGAGTATTGGCACATTTCAAAAAAATGTTCTGTATTCTTTTAATACTTCATCATTTTTATCCTCCAAAGAAAATAAAGAATTATGGCCATTGTTTTTTTTTTTTTTTTTTAGAGACGGGGTCTCGCTCTTGGTCAGGCTGGTTTCGAACTCCTGACCTTGAGCTATCCACCCGCCTCGGCCTCCCAGAGTGCTAGGATTACAGGCGTGAGCCACCGCGCCCGGCCAGAATTATGGCCATTGTAATGACGAAGTTTTATATTACTTTTTACAAGGTCTTTTAGGAATAACTTAGAATCTCCTATGGGTCAGTACCAGATGAGGATTTTGAAGAACATGCAGAAACTTTTGAAAAAAGTATTATGATCTTAAACACTCATATATCTTGGCCACCTATAGTTATGACACTAATATGTAATACATACGAATCAATTTCAGATTCAACTGATAAATTTTTTGCCAGTGCTATATGCTAAGCACTTTCACCCTATTATAGTTTATTTAATAGAACTCAGAAAACACCAAAGCATTCTTCATAATTTTAACTTTTAAAATGTTTAACTAATTATTTGAATGTATTTCAATAGCGTTCCTGGATTTTCCAAAATAAAAATCATTAAATAAAATTTATACATGCTTTCAGTAAGTAAAACTTTCAATTCATAAATTATACTTTATTCTTTATAAAAATGAACGGATTCCATGGCATAAAATATTGCTATTCCATAGACCTCATGATTAATTTGGTAACTAAATCACATTACTTTAGCATGGAGTGTCCTACTGGCATGGCCTAGTTAATATTTTAGTCCACCAGCAGTTTTGATTTCTTATGTTATTGACTGAGCAGTAAGGTGATTGATTTCCTTGTTAAGCTATGTAGATTAGGCCTGATAGTTTATATTTAGTCCCACTTATAGTATTTACGACTGAATATTACAGTAGTTATTTCTGAATAAAGAAAACCTTTTGATGATAATTATTATAAACAAAACTTAAAACATAGTCCTGTTCGTTCCTTAGTTAATTAATATCTGCATTTAATGGCAAAGGAAGCCGAGATAAAAAGAGCCCTTTGCTTTATAAAGAAAGAGAAAACAGCTAAAGGTAATAGACGACCCCAATTTGTGCTCATAGTTTTGAATATAAGATTTTAGCTTTTACAGTTTTCAGTGACTTTTTAACAAGACTCATCTCCTCTATGAAGAATGCAGCTAGTTTTTTTTCTGGCACAAAAAATAGGGTAACCCGATCTGAGTCTGACAGAGTGTGTCGTTCATTTAAGTGCTTCCATCTGTTGCCTGCTGTTCCCCTTACTCATGACCCCTCTGTGTTTCTCTCTTTCCCTTTCCCCTTCTCTTTTCCTCTGTATCTTTCCTTTTCTCTCTTCCCCCCCCCCCCACCTTTTTGTCCTTAGCCCCTCTGAGGAAGGCAAAGTTTGTTGAGAGCCCACGAATTCCAGAGTCCGAGCTTGGCTCACCAACCCTTACTTCAGCTCAGAAGCTGGACGTGGATGCATACTGCCCTGGTAAGCACGCATGCAAAGTGTCTGCTTTGAAAGAGGGAGGATTGGATCAGGCCCATCCAGCAGAGCAGTATTTTGCATGTATATTCCTCATAAAAACATGTTACCTTTTTTGCAATTGATTGCATATTCTTCTTAATAGAAAATAGTTTTTACTGAACGTCCTTCCTGTTTTGACTATTGATATAATAATGAAAGTATTGAAAACAATTTCAAAGATAATTTTTTAAAGAATTATTTTTAAAGAATAAAAAGTATTTTTTAAAATACTTTTGGTAAATAGTTTTCAGGGTCATCTTTGTAATTTGAGATACTTGAAGAAATTTTGCTGAGGCCATGTGCAAACAGGAATGCTGAAGCCTATAAGAATGTCCATTCATATTGGATTTCTGGATAGTTATAGAAAATACTTGTGATGTTGAAAACATTAAACTTGAATTAGAAAAGAAATATTATAGGTTTCTGAGATGGACTCCTTTTGGACACTCACTTTTAGAAATACCTCTTCTTATGAATGGCCTGTAAACACATGTAGGAGTTCACTGAAACCCTTCCTGTGTGGGAGCCAAACGGAGACAGACTCATTATCAATGCTTAGATTCTTTCAAACTTAGATGAGTTGCCTGGCAACATTCTTTACACTCTCTCTACAGTGAGTCTATAGAGCTGTGTCAGAAATGTTCGTAGCTCTAGTTGAGTATACAGACCAGAGCATTAGTAAAGGACCTTGGAAGACTTGGTTTTAGGTCTTTTGTTTATTCCTGCTCATTAAAATTGATGTTAAACCACAGTGAATGCAACCGCTACATATTTACAGTATTAGGGGTCAGCAGAATAAAATGATTCCTAGTTCTAGGGAAGATATCAGTATTCTCTGATCTGAAATGTCAGGATAATATACCCCTGAAGCCACATAAGACATGTTAAAACAAAAAACAAAACAGTGGGAGAAAACTTGGGCCAAACCTACTAGAATGAAAGACATTTGACTTTATGAATCAGTTTTGAATATTGAAACACCTTGGGGATTTTGATTTCCAAGAGTTGAACCCTGAGCTTCACTGTTCTGGATGACTATTCCTTTCTAAATCAATCGCAGTTATGTTTTAGGAATCAACTTTTCTGTTTCCAAAAGGAACAAAATAGATCTTTAAGTGGTACTGTAGCACATGGTTAGAGAATCTTTTTCATATTTTGAGGTATTATCACACTTCTTGGGCAATGGAATATTGTACTTAGCATTTCTTTATGCAAATTTTAGTGTTGTAAAAAAAAAAAGTACTAATTTTATATTCCTTCCTTGAGTTTTGGAAGAAAAACTCTATCAGAGGTCTTTTCTTTTCTAGATTTGCAAGTCAGAATGACTGTCAGGAGAGCCTAATCTTTCACTTCCTGATTACTCATTTGACATCCTTAATATAATCTAGCTATTGCTATTGTCATGAAGCAAAGTAGCTACTGTTTGTTCATAGGAATGCCAGTGCTTAATCACTATGAAAATTTTTATTCCTGTGATTATTTATGTATATTTTCCACAAGCATGAATTCCTTACTGAGTTAGAATAGAACCAAACTAAACCTCAGTTAAGATTTTTAGAAAGCCAGAGAGAAACTAAAACATGATGCCAAATGCTAATTACCGTTCTTTCCTTTCTTATCTGAAATGGGTTTAAAGCATAGAAACTTCATAGTGATTTACTCTTTTATAATAAAGGTGTTAGACTCTCTGAAAATAAGTTTCTACTGAGGTAAGAGTGGTAACCTTAAGGTTGAAGTTATCATCTCTACATAGTACCAAAAATTAACAATAAACAAATGAATTAATGAGTATACACATAAAACAAATATCAATCCATGCTTTTAAAATTTCTTTTACATAGGATATACTAACAGAAACAGAACAGTGATCATATTTTATTGTACCATCAGTGTTCTGGTATCTTCATGTCCACTTGCTTTATTCATTGTCACCTGCAAATTTAGGAAACTATATCTCACAGAGGCAACAATCATAAACTGAAGGTTAGAGCAGTGGTTCTCAAATTTTAACATACTTCAGAATAACCTGGAAGATTTGTCCAAATGCAGATTGCTGGGTCCACCCCTAGAATTTCTGATTCAGTAGTTATGGGGTGGGTTAAGAATTTTGCATCTCCCAGGTGATGCTAAATAGCTGCTCTTTGACATTCCACACTTTGAAAACCAACTGCTTTACAGGGCTGCTGCAAGATACTTTCAGTGGTAGAATGAACAATGCCGAAAGACTGTGGGATTTAGTCTACTGTTGACTTCTGAGGAGTAATTGGCAATGTTGTTTCTGTGTTATCTAAACTTAAACCTTTGGCACCTATGTTTTAGGTTGGAAGAATAAAGCTTTTGTTTCTGAGAAATGGACATAAGTATTTTTCTTCATTTGTGTGTTTGTTCCTGGCATCTGTGTGCCCATGCCTAACTTCTCTGTGTTGTTATACATATAAAAGGAAATTGTGGATCAAACCAAACCAAGTCCTTGATGTTTAGTCTGCAAAGTCTAGGGAAAGCTACTCTGGGATATAGCTGTTGATCCAGAATATTTATCTAATAAATTTAGTGATTCAACATAGCATTAGATTCTAGAATATCTGATTAAAGTTTTACTATTCTTCAAATCAAATTTGCTGTATGCAGAAATGTGGGAAAAATACAGGTAAACAGTAGGTATTTGTAGTTGTAACTACAAACGTGGAGATGATTGGTGTTAACTGAAATACCAGAGTAATGGGATGTTCAGGGAATTGTTTGATAATTGTCTCACAGTGGGAAATCTAAGACCTAGAGAATTTAAGTGATTTGTCTGGGGTCACAAGCAGGATTTATTGTTGAACTCTTGAAGTGGGCACAATATAGTCCAAAAATACATTGTCCTATAATCCTATTACTATGTAAATTCCATAAGCATCCCTTACTACCCTTAGATTTAAAAGTAGAAAATTCAGTTTTCAAGCATGAGATAGGGCTGTATTCCATTTTTGTGACAGACGGTAACCAGCTATCAGAGATTTTAGTAAAACAATTCCTAAAATAAGAGAATAGATTTATCCTACATTCTATAATTTTTCTGCCTACAGTATTTACTTATTAGCTGTGTGATTTTTGGCAAGTCACTTTCCGTTTCTACCTCTGTTTTCTCATCTATAAAAATGGGGATACTAACCTTAAACCAGATTAATACATATAAAGTATTTAGCGGAATGCTTGGCTAACTGTAAATGTTCATGTTAGCTGATTTTATTATTTTTATAGTATAATTATAAATATCTTAGCACAAGTTCTTAAAGTGTCTTCTAAATAATCAGAAAAAAATATTTAAAAGTTTAGGGTCATTTTTAGTTAAATGTGTCTTATTGTATTTCAGTTCTATTTTTACTAATCTTGTAACTGAAGTTTGTCATATAACTTTTTTGTGTCTCAGTCTCCTGTCACAGCAACATTATGTATACCATAACATTATTTCTGTAATTTAACACATTACATGTTTATATAGATACATGAATATACATTCATAGGAAAAAATGTCTAGAAGAATACACTAAATAGTTACATTGATTGCCTAAGGAGGGAGAGATTTGGGATTGTTGGGAAGTTAGAGTAGCATCGGTGAAGATAATGCTAATGTTAGCAGAGGTAATAGCTGGTTGGTGGGATTATAGGTAGTATTAATTTTCTTTCTTAGGCAGCACATGTCAGTGCATAAGAGCTTATGTTCTGGTGTTAGAGCTGAGTTTATGACTCCTCCACATACTAGCTGTGTGACTGTGATAAAAATAGACATATCTTTAAAAAAACAAAAAAGACCTATCTCATAGGATTGTTACTAAGATTAAGTGAAATAATGTATATGCTAGCACATGCAAAATAAATAAGATACAAATTTCAAAATATTAAAGGGTACAAATAATTTTGGTTACATGAATTGCTTTTATAATGCTTGAGTCATGATTATAAGAGTACCTGTCACTCAGGTATTGTTCATTGTACCCATTAAGTAGGTTTTCACCTGTCCCCTCCTCTCCCTCCCCCCTGCTTGATTTCTGTTGAGTTTTACTTCCCTCTATGTACATATGTGCTCATCAGCTAGTTCCAATTTAGTAGTGAGTACATATGGTGTTTGTTTTTCCATTCTTGAGATACTTCGCTTAGAATGGTCTCCAGTTCCATCCAAATTGCTGCAAAAAGCATTAACTCGTCCTTTTTATGGCTAAGTAGTACTCCATGGTATCGATATACCACATTTTGTTAATCCACTCAGGAATAGATGGGCCCTTCCACATCTTTGCAATTGTGAATTGTGCTGCTATAAACATTCGACTTGCAGGTGTCTTTTTGATAAAGTGACTTCTTTTCCTTTGGGTAAATACCCGGTAGTAGGATTGCTGGATCACATGGTAGATATACTTTTAGTTCTTTGAGGAATCTCTATACTGTTTTCCATAGAGGTTGTACTAATTTGCAGTCCCACCACCAGTGTATAAGCATTCCTTTCTCTCTGCATCCACACCAGCATCTGTTGTTTTGGGACTTTTTAATAAAGGCCATTCTGACTGTAGTAAGGTGAACAATAAGAGATATTAACATCCTGTTGTTATTGTTTATCATCATCATCATCATTGCATTTTTGTGCATTTTCTAAAATTTCTATAATGAACTTCTGTTGAACAATTTCAGTAATCAGATGACACTAAATGATGGTGATACTCTGTTTATAGTTTAGTTTTTTAAATGTTTATGTTACACATTATAATAATATAAAATTTCAAGTGTAAATGTGAACTTTGACACAGACAACAGGCCAAGTTGATGGTTTTATAGGACTTTTGACTACACATGCAAGGTTAAGGGCCAAAATCCAGACCAGTTTTCTGAAAATAGACATTCTTTTATCAACATCAAATCTTTCAAAGGAATTTGAGATAATTTTTTTTATGATTCTAGGAATTTTTTAAGTGATATATTAATGGGATATATGTGATATTTTGGTACATGCATACAATGTATAATGATCAAATCAGGGTATTTAGGATATCCATCACCTCAAACATTGATCATTTCTTTGCATTGGGAATATTTCAAATCTTCTCTTCTAGCTATTTTTGAAATATACAATAAATTGTTAATAATCTTTTTATATGGATTCTTTTAAATCTCTTTAAAAATAGCAGTGTCTTTCAAAGGACAGTGTCATTTAAGGTGACAACAAAATTAGTATGTATTTAAAACTCAAGGGGGGAAGAGAGTTGTTTAGTTATTTGGTACATGTTCATATTGTGTATTTTGCCTGTATAAAAGTTTTTTCATTTGGATTTCTTATGAGCATTAAACATTCTATAGTACAAGTAAAAGCCACTGTAGACAAATAAAATGTTTTATATAAAGTTAATAGTTCCTTGAACTGCCTTTTCCCAATTCCTATATAGTCATGGCCGTTTCAATTAAAAGAAAAGGACAATTTTTTTTTTCTTTTTCTTCTTTCCGTTTTTTAAACTCCTAAGAACATTATCTGATATTATCTTTATCCTAAATAATTAGGCATACTTCGTTTTGCTACAAAATTTGTATGTACAACCCCCTGTATAATTTTGCATTGGCCTGTGAGTACCACAAGCCTTTTTCTCTAATTCACTTCTGTTACATTGTGTTTATATTCTACTTTGTTATAAACACAGTAATTGTAAAGCAGAATTTTTAACCTTAATTAAATTGATGAGCTTTAAGGGAGCTTTTCGCTCCTTAAAATTATACATAAAAACTTTCTACATGTACATATGTACTTTCTTCTGTAACAGGTTCTCAAAGCAGTCTATAACCTCTCGCACCCACCACAAAAAACAAAAAAGAAATACTGTTGTAAAGGTTGACATGAAACAAAGACTGTTAATGGTTAGAACAACAACAATAAAAAGCTAGTAGTTGGATAGTGGATAGAAGTAGAATGAAAAAGGAAATAATTGAACTACAGTGCTGGCCTAATCAGGATATGAAAGTCTGTATAGAAAGTAGAGATTGGAAGACAGAGATAAACAAATAATATCAGTGTATTTTAAGTATGAGAAATATGAAAATAAGCACACCAAGGCACTAGACTATGAATAGCTTTTCTTCCCATGCTTCCCTATCCACATAAGTTCTTAACATGTCTGAAAATTATTTAAATGGAGAGATGCTTTGATGAATAAAACTTTTCACTTTGAACATTTTGAGTTGTTTTCCTGTTTATAAAACCTATAAAACCTATAAGGTTTTCATTATTTGTGTAGGGACCAAGGGTAATCTTTCCTTCCACCCTCAATTTGCTAAGAATGACTGACAATAGGCAGAATAACAGGAGAAAAAGGCATACAAATTTATTTTGTATGCATAAGCGCAGGGGAATGATTACCTAATAAGCCAATGAGGTCCAATGCTTATGTACCCTTCTTCATAGGGGAAGGGTACTAGAGGAATATGAAAATTTTAATTCTCTTTGGAAATTGAATGAGACCTGAGAACAGCCAATAGTTTGAAATAAAGTTCGCCTAGGCTCTAGGTGTGATGTTTAACTTTCAGTCTCTTCTTCTGTGATGAGTCTTAATCTTCTCTCGTTAATGAAATTTCAAGGAGGGGATCAAAGGCAATTGTGTTCTTCTTTGGCAGGTCTGGTTACTAGCTTTGGGAGAGGCAGAAGATTGAGAGACAGGAAGTGGGAGGGGAGGTCAGAGAGCCCCTGAAGCTGCTTTAGTTCAGCATGTCAGAGCACCATATTTTAGGGGTATCATTTTCTGGGCCCCAATATTTGAAAGGTTAATCTCATCACAATAATTTTATATTGACTTTTGTCAAGACTTTTTTGCATCACAAATTCTAAAGACTTGGCCTATGAATGTGATGTTTAGATTCATAATTTAGTCAGATATCCAGATGGACAATTTTTTCATTAACTGTGAAAAACATTTTAACTTTCAGTTTTTGAGGAACTAAAATACACTGGTTTGGAGTAAAATGTTAGTGGTTTAGAAGAGCACACACCTTGGAGCCATACTGCCTGTGTTCATACACCAGCTCTGCCACTTACTAGTATGACCTTGGACAAATTACTTAACCATGACTGATTAAATTCCTTATGTGTAAATTCCTTATGTGTAAAATGGGGATAATAATATTACCTAAATCATAGAAATGTTGTGAAGATATAACACATTAAAATAAGTAAAATAAAAACAGTTATTTTTTAGTCCATGTGCTATAAATCTTAGCTGCAATTATTATAGTGTCTTATGTTGATATTGATCTTTTACGGCCTTTTATCTAAAGATGTTATAGGTAAAGTTATATCTTTTTTAAGAATGTTTCACAAGGGGATAAAATTGCACTTATAACCTGTAGTGATTGACCTGTTTTACATGCAGCTTATATATAAATACAAAGTTCTATGATATTTTGGGGATTTTTAATAGGATCAATTTTTCATAGTGGTGAATAGCTCAGGCTCTGGGATCAGGCAAGTGTCGGTTCAGTTCTAACTGTGCCACTTACTAGCTGTGTGACTTTTATTTAATCTCATCATCTGGTTCCTTGTCTGTGAAATGAAGATATCACTCTATAAGGTGTTCGTGATGATTAAATAAGATAATATATATGATTTACTTAGCACAGTGCCTGGAACATGAATTATTATGACTAATAACTTATCTGTCATATATATTATTATAAATTTATTTCTGGAAAAATATGTGGGTTTTTTTCTTTTCCTAAGCAGAACGTATGTTCTTGCAGTTCAGTGTTCAGAAAAAATTCTATGGGAACAAGAAGGGACAGAAAGGTATTCTTATGTTTTGACACACGAGAAGCTGGAGATTTGTGAATTTGGTATTTTATGTCCCTGCAGCCATCCTTTACCTCTGGGTCACTTAAAATCCTTTGTCTTTTTGTTTTTTCTTATCTAGAAGTTATTCATTATAGCATTTACATTTATAAGCCTTGTGGGAAGTGTCCATTAAATTCTGCTTGTTATTATTGAGTGCCCTTCAGAGTAGGTCCTTGTATTAGTTATCTATTGCTATGTAATAAATCACCATAAAATTTAGTAGCTTAAAACAACATTTGTTATCTCACAGTTTCTGTAGGTCAGGAATCCAAATGTAGCTTAGCTGGATTCTGTGGCTCTCAAAGGTTGTAATCAAAGTGACAGCTAGACTGTCAAGGCTCAGCTAGGGAAGGATCTTCTTTCAAGTCTGTACACAGAGTTGTTGGAAGGATTCACCTCTTCATGGGCTTTTGAACTGAGGGCCTCAGTTTCTAACTGGTTTTCAGCCAAAGGCCACTCTCAGGTCCATGTTATGTGGACCTCTCCACAGGGCAGCTCACAGCATGGCAGCTTGCTTCATCAGAGCAAGCAAGAGGCAGAGAGAATACGAGTAAGACACACTGACAGTTTTTATAACCTAATTGTGGAAGTGACAGTCTATCACTTTTTGCTATATTTTGTTTGTTAGAAGCAAGTCACTAGGTCCTACTCACGCTCGAGGGGAGTGGATTACAGAACAGCATGAATACTGGGGGGTGGGGATCATTGCTGGGAGCCATTGAAGAAGTTGCTATCTCAGTTCTCTTTGTTTAAAAATAAACGTAAGTGTCTAGAGTCTATTGGAAGCCTAAGTGCTGTCAAAAGCATTCTCAAAAATGTTTTCACTGTATTCTTTTGAAAATAATTTTTAGTTTTTTTCTTATTTAAAAAGTTATCTAAATTATATAAAATATCAATTAAACTAAAAGAAGAAAATATACATCACCTAGAATCCCACTAATCAGAAAGACATTGTTAATATTTCGGGATATAGCTTCGTAATCTTTTTAATGTGTATGTACAGTCAGCCCTCCATATACGTGTGTTCTGCATCCACAGATGCAACCAACCACAGATCAAAAGTATTCAGGAAAAAAAATAACAATACAGTAATAAAAAACAATACACTGTTTACACAGCAGTTACATTGTATTAGGTATTATAAATAATCTAGAGATGGTTTAAAGTATATGAGAGAATGTGTGTGGGTTATATGTAAATATTACTCTGTTTTATATCAGGGACTAGAGCATCCACAGATTTTGGTATTGGGGGGGATTCTGAAACTAATCTCTTATGGATACCAAGGAACAGCTATACTACATTGGTTTGCTCAAACTACCGTAACAAAATACCATAGACTGGGTGGCTTAAACAACAAATTAATTTTCATATAGTTCTGTAAGCTGGAGGTTCAAGATCGAGGTTCTGGCTGATTTGGTTTCTGGTGAAAGTAGTCTTCCTGGCTTGCAGGTGGCTGCCTTCTTAGTATGTCCTCACATGGCCTTTCCTCTGTGCATGCATGTGAGGAGAGAGGGAGATTGAGAAGTTTTATGTTTTATAAGTACACTAATCCTATTTAATCAGGGCCCCACACTTAGGACCTCATTGAACATTAATTACTACCTTACTCCAGATACAGCCACACTAGGAATTAGTGCTTTAACATATATTATAAATATAGAGTAGACACAAACATTCAGTCTATAATATATACTTTGAAAATTAAAATGATACTGTGTATATCATGTTTTGAAATTGACTTTAAAATATTACACTGTAGCCAGGTGCAGTGGCTCACACCTGTCATCCCAGTGCTTTGGGAGGTGAAAGCAGGAGGATTGCTTGAGCCCAGGAATTCAAGGTTCTAGCCTGGGTAACAGAGTGAGACCATCTCAAAAAAATTTTTTTATTATATTGTAAGTATTGCTATCTTAAGAACTATTCCTCTAAAACTTTTCTTTGTATGGCATTACATTATATAGATGTAATATAATTTTTTAAACCAATATACTGTTGGTGAACATTTAGATTGTTCCAGGTTTTTTTTTGGTGGCTATTGTTATAAACCGTGCTTCAGTGAATGTACTGATTGCTAAATATTTGTTCATATTTACCATTATTTCTTTGGAATAAATTCTGTGAAATGAAATTGATAAAAATCCCAGATTATTCAAAATTTTAAAGCTTTTTATTTATATTACTGAATTTCCTTCTGGTATATTCCTTCCAGCAATGTATCAAAATATCTTCCTCAAAACCTTCACCAATACTGCATAATTTTGATGGGTAAAAAAATTACATCCCATTATATAATTTTGTGGGAGTTTTTTATTTAAGGAGATTGAAAATTTGTTATTATGTTTATTTGCCATATTCCTTGCCCATATTTTACTGATCTGGTCATCTTACTGACATTTAAAAGAATTCTTAATATATTGAGGATTATAATCCTTTATCATATGTTCCCTATTTTTCCATCTGACTTTTAATTTTGCTTTTGGTGTTTTTTGATATGTTTGTGTATAGCTCTTTACATCTCCTTCAGAAGCCTTTTCCATCACTTCACAATTCTCAGTCGTCATCTTCAAATGTTTTGGGTTTTTACATTGTTCTATACAGAAAAGCATTATGTATTTGATTTTTTTCATGTGTTATTATGTCTCCTCATATAGATGTGTTATGACTAAAAATTATGTGTAGGAGTGGTAAGGCTTGCCTGCTACATGACAATACAGTTGAAGTCTCACCCTTCATTGAGATTTCTCAAAACAAAAAATTTGTCTTTTTAACCATTGTGAAATAAAATGTATGTATCATAAATTACAAAGTGGTTTCCATATACTCTGAACAGTTCTGTGGTTTTCTATTTGTTGTAGTCATTTTCTTCCCTCCATTTTGCTAAATCCAATGCTTAATTTTCAGTTCTCATTCTTTTTAAAAAATTTTTTTTATTTTTAATTATTATGAGTACATAATAGTTGTATCAGTTCTCATTCTTATTTAACTTTACCTGCAACACTTAACATAGTTTGTTCACTCCCTGTTCCCAAAAACACTTTATTCTGTGGCCTTCAGATTATCACATTCTTCTTATTTTCCTCCTAATTCTCAGGCATCTTCTTCTCAGTCTACTTTGCCACTTCTTTTCTTTCCCCACTTCTAAAAGTTGGAATACTCCAGAACCTGGACTTTATATATTTTTTCTATTTATGCTCACTTTCTTGGTATTCTCATTCAGGTCCACATGTTTTAATGCCATTTATATATTGATACTTAGTGTCATCATCAGATTTACTAAAATCTCTTAGGGCCTCTGGGACCCTGTTCAAGTTTTATGTCCACTGATTAGTGGATGCCTATTCTGTCTCCATTGTTAAATATTTTCAGTATTCGCCCAGGCTTGAGTCCTTAATTTTTTTTAGATCTTTGCTAAAATGTCATATTTTTATTAAGGCTTTCCATCAGCACCCTATTTAGAATTGCAAACTGGAGGTCATTGAAAATATTGACAAGCCATTTTGGTAGAATCATGATGGCAAAAATTTGCAGAAGGTTTAAAAGTAAATGGGAGAGAGGAATTGTAATCAATGAGTGTAAAGTGCTCTTACAGAGAATCTTGCTTTGAAAGGGAACAGAGCAGTAGGGAATTAGCTGTAGGAGGCTGTGAGGCAAACAAGAATTTTCTAAACTAGAATAAATTTCAGTCTGGTTCTATGTTGTACTCTGGTAGAGAGGGGAAATTGATGACAGAGAAGAGAGGAGAGAAATGCTAAAATAATGTACTTGAGTAAATGACAAATGAGATAAAACGTGAAGGGATTAGCTGTAGAAAGGAGCAAAGTAGCTAGGGAGAAGGCTATTTTATGGGCACAGATAGAGGAAAGTAGGTAGATCTGGTGATGAGAGCTTGTAGAAAGCCTTTTCTGATTGTTTTCATTTTCTAAATTAAATGGAGAGTGACATAACCAGCTGAAAGTGAGGATGGGGGAAGCAATCTTGAGGCTTGAAAAGAGAGAAGGAGATATAAAATTGTGTTCCAAGAGAGTGAATGGAGTAGGGAAATGTAGGGTTGCTGGGCAGTACTAATATATCACTTAATGTTAGTGGTCATTAATCTAAAGAGGGATTTCTTAGCATGATTGTGTCAGCCACATTTAACTATACTGGAGGTATAGATTAGGTGGAGAATTGGCCCTTAACCAGGCCCTTTGCCAGATTAGAGTAATAAAATGAGAGAGTTTCAAGGGAGTTGAGGATGTTTGCAAAGGAGTGATTATGTTGAATGGCTCTGAAATCTAAGCTGAGCAAGAGAGGACATGAGAATATGAGGGGTGAGGGTCAGTAAACTTGTGGTAAGTTCAGTGAGTTATAGGTAACGAAGTGAGCTAGAAATACCAGAGGTGGTGGTCAGAGGCATTTGAAATTAAGTTTACAGACATGTTTTAGTCATTAGTAATGACAATGTTAAGGGTGTAACCTTGGGAGTGGATGACTGAAAAAGGATTGTGAAACAAGATCACTAGAGGTAAGGAAGTACACAAATTCAGAGGCTAGGTTATGAGAAGATCATCTGTCTAAACATTGAAAAATTATGATTAGAATAGTGTTTAAGAGTATGAGAGTGTACCACTAGCTAAAATCTTCAAAGAATGAGGAGTACGACCTCAAAGTCCAGAGAAACTACAACAAGGAAAGGTAGTAATTGGTACAGTTTGATGTGAGATTTAAAGCTGGAGTGTTAGGGAAGAAAGTAGCTTAATATATACTATTATACATATCTAGTATTTACCCCTGCTGATATTTTTAAATGGTCCAGTTTTTAATAGCTGCTATTATTTCATAGTTCAGAACATTTATCCATTTAATCTTTCTTAAGTGCTATATAGCAGACATTAATCTAAGCAGCAGGGATACAGTAATGAAAAAACTGAATAGAGTACTACGTTCTTAGATCTCGTAGTTTTGCACAGCTCATTTCTCATGAACTAACATCTCAGTTCCCTGGATCACAGTTTAGGAAATCCTGTTCTAAGGATGTCTTTTCTAATACAGTAAATATAGCCTAAAATAATAACTAAATATAGTAATTTTCTATAATGTTTATGGTTCATGTATGTTTTTTAGCATAAATATATTCAACTGTTTAAAGACTGACCATATACTCATACTGGTAAGTGGAATAATATTACACTTTGAAAAAATTTTTTGACTAGTAGTAGGAGGGAAAGGTACAGTACAAAAGGGTACTTGTTCTCTTTTTTTATTCTCTATTTTTCCTTTCTGTGTTGATCAACAAAAAAAAACCAGTACTGGGAGATAAATCAGCAAATCTTAGCTGCAGTATCATAATGAGAGACTTTTCCAAACCCAAACCTCATGACAGTGGCATGAATTACCTTATTATATAGTTATTTTCAGGGAATATATTTATATATATATAATATAAGCCAAAACCCATTACAGTAAATTTAAAAGAACCTATAATAGCAATGATTATAAATTTTAAATGAAGCACTGAATGTATTAGCATTCTCCAGAGAAACGGAACCAATAAGACACATATAGATATATAGAAAGACATTTATTATAAGGGATTGATTAATGCAATTATGGAGACTGAAAAGTCCCATGATCTGCCATCTGCAGCCTGGAGGCCCAAGAAAGCCAGTGGTATAGTTTTAGTCCAAACCCAAAGGCTTGAGAACAATGGTGTAAGTCTCAGTCTGAATCCAGAGGCCCAAGAACAAGGAGCTCCAAAGTCCAAAGGCAGGAAAAGATGGATATCCCAGATCAAGCAGAGAGAGCAAATTCACTCTTCCACCTTTTTCTCAGGCCCTCAGCAGATGCCATTGGTCAATGCCCACCCACACTGGTGAGGGCAGTCTTTTTTACTCAGTCTACCAATTTAAATGCTAATCTCTTCTAGAACCACTCTCACAGACACACCCAGAAATGTATTACTAGATATCTGAGCATCCCTTAGCCTACTGAAGTTGACAAATAAATTAACCATTGCAACACACTTTGTTCAAAATTCCAGTTTATACCTACATTGTAGCTTTCAAATTGGAAATATCTGGTTTAGTATGTCTTCTACATATTTCTGCATATTCGTTATGCCATTCCATGGTCTGGAAGTATGAATCCTTCACCCTTATCTTCCAATAGATCAGTTCCATAATATTGCTGATACCCTACCCTTTATATATTAAAAACTCCCTGCTGCCCTTCTTGTAACTGTATATATAGGGTCTTTCACATTGCCTAATCTATACTATTGCAGTACAGTGGAGTACTTCTAGAATGGTGCTTTTCTCTTTACGCCTAGGTAATTACATCATGTTATTTTATAATAGTGTACAGCTTCTAGAATAAATCCCAGATTTGGGAGCCAACAGAGAATAAATTTGCCATTTAGATCAGTGTGACTTTTGAGAATATTATGCTACTTTTCTTACTGTGACTAGTGTATAAATGCCTTACTTTCCACATTAGAATAAATTGTGCTATGGATGAGGAAATCCAGGCCAATAAGGGCATAATATGGAACTACAACATTGCAGAAGAAATAAACCTTTACCATATTTTGCATCTCAAACATATGTCTATTCAAAGCAGACATTAGAAACCTCAGTTTAAAACCCTCAGTTTCCGTGAGAAATATCAATCTTAGAGATTTCAATGAAGCATTTAAGGTCCTTGACCTGCTCAAAAATTGCTTTCTCTTTTAGCCAAATAGTCATCTTCATACATTAATGTGCATGTAGTGTCTCTTGTATGTTGGGGGCAATTATGTAGGCTAGGAAACACTAGTTTCAGTGTTGCTAAGCAATGAATACTTTCTGTCCCCTATAGCATGTCTCTACAGTGATTCTAATTTCCAATGGGAGAGAATCAGAATAGTGAGAAGTTGTGATAGAAGATTACAGTATGAGCATTTAAAAGCCTGTTCCCCTACCCAAGTGTCAAACTAATGATTTTTGTAATGCAAAAGGAATAGTCCCGAATCTCATAAAAATTTTATTCCTAGATAGCAAGAGGGAGAAGGGTGTGTGTCTGTGTGTGTGTGTGAATGTGAATGGAGGATTTTTCCCCTATTTATTTGTGTATGTCTTAAGTTGTTAATAAAAATACTATAGTATTATTAAATATGGAGTAGATAAATTTATTGGTTTTAGGGAGTATATATATCTTAAGGGACAAAGGCAAATACTTAGTCACTTAATCATAGAAACATAGGTTGCTGCAAAACTTATTTACTTTATTAGCTTCTGCTAGAAGTTCTGAGCCCTAAAAGAAATATCAGAGTATTTAAGATTCTAACTGCAAAAGGAAATAATTAAAATTCACTGTTTTAAGTTTGAATGTGGAGCTCATAAAGATAATGTTAAGAATATTAACTTTTCATAATTAGTTGAATTTCTAATTAATGAAGAGGGACCACTTTTTACCCATAACAATGTTAGATCTTCACCACATCCCCCATGCAGCTGACTATAGAAGCTACTGTTGCTTTTTTTTTTTTTTTTTT
>VBSM01003215.1:10639195-10650023 GCA_008086735.1 Cheirogaleus medius | reverse complement strand
GACCACCGGATACAGGCGCCATCTTAGAATGGCGTTGCCGCCGCGCCCCACAGTTAAAATAGCAATATCTCCAAAATTGAGTGAACATAATCCCAAGGGAAAAAAAGTTTGTAGACATTTACAATCTGATTCTAAATTTACTTTTTATTTTATTTTATTTTTTATTTTTTTGAGACAGAGTCTCGCTGTATTGCCCAGGCTAGTATGCCATGGTATCAGCCTAGCTCACAGCAACCTCAAGCTCGTGGGCTCAAGCAATCTTCCTGCCTCAGCCTCCCGAGTTGCTGGGACTACAGGCGCAGGCCACACTCCCAGCTAATGTTTTCTATTTTTAGTAGAGATGAGATCTCACTCTTACTCAGTCTGGCCTTGAACTTCTGACCTCAAGTTATCCTCCCACCTTGGCCTCCCAGAGTGCTAGGATTACAGGTGTGTGCCACTGTCCCTAGCCTGATTCTAAAATTTATATGGAAATGCAAATGACCTAGAATGGCCAAAGTAGATTTTCAAAAGAATAATAAAGTTAAAGGACTTGCATTATTCTTTAAAAAAGGTATCAGGGAAATTCAGTGGGGAAATGAATATTGACCCTTACTTCATTCCATACACAAAAGTTAAAGTAGATTTAGACCTAAATGTAAGAGCTAGGAGTGAATCTTTGCAACCTTTGGGTAGGCAAAGATTTCTTGAGTAAGAGATAACAAGTGTGAGCCATAAAAGAAAAAAGTAAAAAAAAAATTGGCTTTATCAAAATTAAAAACTTTGGTTTTCAAAATAGTGTTTAGAAAATGGAAAGGCAAGCCATATAATAGGAGAAAATATCAGCATACATATATCTGACAGACTTGTATCCAAAATAAAGAATTCCTACAACTATTATAATTAAAAGAAGACAACCAAATGTTTTAAATGGATAAAAGATTTAAACAGCCATTCATAAAAGAAGATATAAGAATGGCCAATAAACATGTGAAAAGATGCTCAACACCATCAGTCATCAGAGAAATGCAAATTAAAACTTGAATGAGATACCACTGTGCACTCAATATGGCTAAAATAAAAAGGCTTCCAATACCAAGTGTTGGTGAAGATAATGGAGCAGCTAGAACTCTCTTACACTGCTTGTGAGTGAGTAAAGTGAAAAATCACTTTGGACCGACTCTTCCCTGGTTCTTCTGTGTATTTCAGAAAATGAAGCACCACACCTGTTCTCATATACCTTCAGCTTCCAGTGTACCTTCCTAGTGTCACTCATATCCTTATTTTGGCAGTTGTGTCCTCTCAGCGAGGTTAGTAAGAGGAAGAGGAGGATTTGGAACCTGTGTTCTGGCTGTCATTTCCACGGAATCCCTAAATAGGCAATTTAAAGTAAAGGTTTTCATTAGTTGAAGATCTATTTAAACCATAACACATTTTATAAATAATTCCTTGAAATCTCTTGATTTGAAGTTCCTGTCTTAATAAAATGTCTTATTAGGAGAGCAACTTTAAATGGAAGATCTAAACTTGTAGAGTATTAAGTTTGCTGATATTTAATTAATACCCCTCATCTGAGCAACTTGAATAGTGTTTGTAAAATTTTATACTAAATTATAAAATACATATAGTATTATTTGTTTTTTCAAAATTCTGGACTTGTTTCTTAAAGTAAAACGAAAAAAATAGGCCGGGCGCGGTGGCTCACGCCTGTAATCCTAGCACTCTGGGAGGCCAAGGCGGATGGATCGCTCAAGGTCAGGAGTTCGAAACCAGCCTGAGCAAGAGCGAGACCCCATCTCTACTAAAAATAGAAAGAAATTAAGTGGACAGCTAAAAATATATAGAAAAAATTAACCAGGCATGGTGGTGCATGCCTATAGTCCCAGCTACTCGGGAGGCTGAGGCAGTAGGATCACTTGAGCTCAGGAGATTGGGGTTGCTGTGAGCTAGGCTGATACCACAGCACTCTAGCCCAGGCAAGAAAGTGAGACTCTGACTCAAAAAAGAAAAAAATAAGTATTGCGAATATTGTTTTATTCTCAAGGTCGTTGTCCTGTGTCTCGAATGTAATTTTTTTAAAAGTAAAATATAAATACAGAAAGGTACCCAAATAATAATTATGCATCTCTATGAAAATCTGTGAAGTGAACACATCCATATAACCTGCCTAAATCAAGATATAGAACATTATCGGCACTTTTTTCCTTTGTCCCTGTAGAAATGTGATATTCCTTCATGCTTCCTCTGCATCATTATCCACTCCCTACCGATATATCTACTCTTCTGACTGCCATCATCAATTATTTGTTTTACCAGTTTCTGAACTTTATATAAATGAAATCATTTATTATGTATTTTCTTTTGTTCAATATTATATTTGTGAGATTCTTTTTTCTTGCTGTCATATTTCATTGCATATCTACTGTTGATGAGCATTTTCAATTTGGGCTATTATGGACAATTTTATGAACATTTGTTACATGACTTTAGTTGCGCCTATGTATACTTTTTGGGGTGTATATAACTAGTACTGGACTTAGTCATAAGGTTTCAGTATGTTCACTTTAACCATTTTTAGGCATATGATTCATTGGTATTAAGTACATTCACAATGTCAAAACCATTCCCACCATCCATTTCCAGAACTTTTTCATCATCCCAAAAAACTCTCTACCTGCTAAAACAATAACTTCCCATTTCGTCCTCTCATCAGTCCCTGGTAACCTCTATTCTACTTTTCTGCCTTTATGAATTTGCCTATTCTAGGTACCTCATGTAAGTGGAATCATGCAATGCTTATTAAGTAAATGTTATACATCATTTTAATGCTCATTTCTCACTTTTTTTTGCTAACGACTTATTACTTGCTGGGTTTTTTTGGTTTTTTTTGTTTTGAAACAGAGTCTCACTCTGTTGCCTGGGCTAGAGTGCCATGGCGTTAGCCCAGCTCACAGCAACCTCAAACTCCTGGGCTCAAGCGATCCTCCTGCCTCAGCCTCCCGAGTAGCTGGGACTACAGGCATGTGCCACCATGCCCGGCTAATTTTTTCCATATATTTTAGTTGGCCAATTAATTTCTTTCTGTTTTTAGTAGAGACGGGGTCTCACTCTTGCTCAGGCTAGTTTCGAACTCCTGAGCTCAAGCGATCCACCTGCCTCGGCCTCCCAGAGTGCTAGGATTACAGGCGTGAGCCACTGTGCCCGGCCAACTTGCTGTTTATATTTATTTTAGACTGTGGAAATGATGTTAGACAGAAAGCAAATTCCAGTAATTTTTTTATTTGAGTTCAAAATGGATCATAAAGCAGCAGAGAGAACTGACAGCATCAACAATGCATTTGGCCCAGGAACTGCTAATGAATGTGTAGTGCAGGGATGGTTTGAGAAGTTTTGCAAAGGGGATGAGAGCCTTGAAGATGAGGAGCTCTGTGGCTGGCCATTGGAAGTTGACAATGACCAATTGAGAGCAATCATCGAAGCTGATCCTCTTACTGCTATATGAGAAGTTGCCGAAGAACTCAACGTTGACTAAACAAATTGGAAAGGTGAAAAAACTGGACAAGTGGGTGCCTCATGAGCTGACCGAAAATAAAAAAAAATGTTGTTTTGAAGTGTAATCTTCTGTTTTTGTATGCAACAACAACAAACCATTTCTCAATCGGTTTGCGACATGCAACAAAAAGTAGATTTTATATGACAATTGGCGACGAACAGCTCAGTGGTTGAACCAAGGAGAAGAAGCTCTGCTCCAAAGCACTTCCCAAAGCCAAACTTGCACCAAAAAAAGGTCATGGTCACTGTTTGGTGATCTGCTGCCGATCTGGTCCACTACAGCTTTTTGAATCCTGGCAAAATCATTATATCTGAGAAGTATGATCAGCAAATCGATGAGATGCACCGAAAACTGCAATGGCTGCAGCCAGCACTGGTCAACAAAAAGGGCCCAGTTCTTCTCCACAACAATGCCCAACTGCACATCTCGCACTACTAACACTTCAAAGATTGAATGAATTGGGCTACAAAGTTTTGTCTCATCCGCCACATTCACCTGACCTCTCACCAGCTTAACTACGACTTCTTCAAGCATCTCAACAACTTTTTGCAGGGAAAACGTTTCCACAACCAGCAGGATGCAGAAAATGCTTTCCAAGAGTTCTTTGAATCTTAAAGTACAGATTTTTTAATGCTACAGAAATAAGCAAACTTATTTCTCGTTGGCAAAAATGTGTTGATTGTGATGGTTCCTATTTTGATTAATAAAGATGTGTTTGAGCCTAGTTATAATGATTCAGAATTCACAGTCTGAAACCGCAATTACTTTTGCACCAACCTAATGTGTTTTAAGGGAAAAAGCATAGTTTTATAGTGGAAAAATCTGGCAGACACTACCATAACCAAGTGATCAAAGTTAGCACATTACTTTCGTGATATTGCTGCCAACAGTGTATAACCTGAATCAAATCGAGAGGTAACATCAGATAAATTCAAATTGAGGGACATTGTACAAAACAACTGATATTTAAAAGTCCTTAAAAGTGTCAAGGTCATGAAAGTTAAGACTAAAGAATTGTTCCAGACTAAAAGAGATAAAATTGATAGCTAATGCTGAATTTTACATCCTTTTGCTAGAAAGGACATTATTGAGACAAGTGTTAAAACTTAAACGGGGTCTGTGGATGAGATCACAGTAATACAAATTGTTAGTTTCCTGATTTCTTTGTTGGTACTGTGGTTATGTAGCAGAATGTCCTTGTTTATAGGAAGTAATACTGTCAGAGGATGATGAGACATTATGTTTGCAACTTTCAAATGGTTGAGGAAAATAATGTGTGTACTATACTTGAAACTTTTTTAAAAGTTTGAAATTATTTCAAAATAAAAAAGAATATTTACACAAACTATTTTTCAAAAAAAAGAAGATAAAAGAACTTGAGTGGTGATTGTGGCTGAGAACTAGATCCCAAGACTAGGACTGTATTGGAAGGCTAACTGCCAAAGAAGTGGGAGCCTTTTTCTATTCAGCAAGTTACAAAAACATTCTATCAAACTAAAGTGTTTCAAGTAGATAAATTGAGTTGACTATATATCAGTTACAATCTTTAAAAGTAGGAAAATCAGCTTATAGGCAGGGACCTTGTAATTTTGGTTTTAGAGTATGAAAAGTAAAGAAATAACCAAACTGAATGTAAGAATAGTTGTAAAACTAGACAGTTTTATTTTGTAAGACTCATGTTTTTCAATGCTGCCTTGTTATAGGTGATGCTGAACAGGAACTTGGCCCCCCTCCATCTGTAGATGAGGCAGCAAACACACTCATGACTCGTCTGGGTTTCCTCCTTGGAGAGAAAGTCACAGAAGTTCAGCCAGGGGACCAATACAGCATGGAAGTACAGGATGAAAATCAGGTAAGCAGCTTGCCATCAATTTTGTGAAACTTGGTATGAATTAGCTTATTATACCAGGAAAAGAAAAGCGTATGTGTGTATACATGTTTATTCTGAGAGAATAATTCTAATTTTTGAATGCCTTTTGAGGCCTAGAATACAACTCAATTTTCCATAGTCACTATATTTCTTCAGTTTATAAAACATCTTTTAGTTTCATTCTTAGATTTAAAAACTCAAAAAGCCACTTTTAGGCTTTAATTTATTTACTGAATGAAAGAAAAAATAAGCCACAACAAACAAAATCGACATATGTATGAACACTGTACCCCAAAATTGTAAAATACACATTGTTTTCAAGTTATTTACCAAATTGGTGATATGCTGGGCCACAGAGCGTGTCTCAGTAAATTTCAAAAGATTACAGTTACTGTGACCACAGCATTAATTGGTTACAAAATGATAACTTAGAAAATGACATCTAAAAAATAACTTAGAAAATCCCTCAAATGTTTAGATAGATATTAAGTAATATACTTCTAAACAGCATCCAAGAAGAAAATCACAAAAAAAATTAGAAAATATTTTGAACTGAAATAATAAAAACTAAGTATAACAAAACTTGTAGGATATAGCTAAAGATGTGTTGAAAAGAAATATTAGATTTGAATACATATATTAAAAAAGTAGAAAACCTGAAATATTAATAATCTAAGTATCCATCTCAGTTAAAAAATATTAGCAATTTAAAAAATTATTTTATAGTTTTTTTTTTCTTTTGGCTATTTCCATTCTTTTCAGTTTAAATGTAGCAAAGAAAGTACTAGAGTCACATTCATTTATGTGGTCTTAATCTTCATATCATGAATGCCTTGTAGTGAAGCATTTTATTCAGATGATAAAAATCAATTTCAAATATCATATTTTATTGACAAATGGTGAAGATTCTATGACATAATAAGATATACAAGGATTATTTTAATGTATTTATATGTCTTATAGGCAATGTTCAAGTGTTTCAGGGTGCTCTCCTCAACCTTAGGTTATTGGTTTTACTGGCTGCACATTATAGTTACCAGGAGAGTTTTTATAAAATTCAGATGCCTGGTAACTCTAATCTTAAGATTCTCCTTCATTCTTATTTCTTTAAATACTATCTTAACTCCCAAATTGTCTCTAGCCCTGCCTTTTCCCCTTAACTCTAGATTTGTATATTCAGCTTCCTACATGTTTTTTATGCATGTTTAAGATACATCTCAAACTTAACATCTCACAAATTGAACCTTGCATTTCCCCCCAGAACCTGCTCCTGATGCATTGTTTCCTTTCTGAATAAATGGTATCACCTGCTTGCTTAGGATGACTGCATTGGAGCCATTCTTGACTTCTCTCTGTCAGACCCCACATTCACTCTTTCAACAAATCATGGACTCTGTCTTCAAAATATATACTAAATCTGATCCCTTCTCACTACTTTCACTGCTACACCAGAGTCCAAGCCACTGTCATCTTTTGCCTGCACTACTGCAATACCAACTAGAATGTAAGGCTAGGAGGCCTGGGATTTTTGCCTGTTCTACCTACTGCTGTATCTTCTGCACCTAGAACAGTGTCTGTCATTAGTAGGTACTTAATAAGTATTCACCGTATGAATGGCCTCCTAATAGGTCTCTGCTTCCACTCTTTCCCCTCTATAGTCCGTTCACACAGTAGCCAGTGATCCTTATAAAATGTGAATCTGATCCTGTCACTTTGCTTTTAATCTTCCCCTGTATTCCGATCACACTTAGAATAAAATCTACAATTTTTACCATGGCCTAGAAGGCCCTATCTGATCTAGTCACATGCTGCCTCTCCTACATCATTTCCTACCCCTCTTCCTTTAATCCACTGCTCTCCAGCCACACTGGCCTCCTTGTCATTCCCCAAAAATATAAAGCATATTCATTTGTAGTGGAATGTTCTTCCCACATAATTCATTTCCACATTTCATTCAGTGCTCTGCTCAGATGTTACCTCCTCAGAGAGGTCTTTCTTAATTACTTTATCTAATAGCACCTGTCTATCACTATGTTCTCTTATCCTAATTTATTTTCTTCAGAGCTTTTATTAACTGATATTATGTTTTTAGTTGCAGGGTTTTTGTCATTATCTCATACAAGAATTTATGTTTCATGATGGCAGGGCTAATGATTTTTTAAAATCAATTTATATTGTAATTATGTCAATATGCTATGCTCTATGAATAAAAAATGGAAATAATTGTTGAGAGATTTTTAAAAATTGATATAAATAAAAACATCTATTTTTCTTTTCATTTCTTGATATTCATGTCAAGTTTAAATATGACTGTTTTAATAATGACCAAGTAACATGATGTAAGTCATATATAATAGCCAGAATATTTGCCAAGGACCCTGTTGTTTCTGCATGTCTACATTTCTTTAGGTTAGCGATCCCTAAACTTTTTGGCACTAGGGACCGTTTTCATGGAAGACAATTTTTCCATGGACCGGGCTAGGAAGGTTGAGGAGGACTGGAGAAACGGGGGAGGTGGGGGGGTGGGGAGTGGCAGAGGGTGGAGCTCAGGTGGTGATCTGTGGCCCTGTTTTCCTAAGATGGGTACTTGACTGCAGCCCAGGGGTTGGGAACCACAGCTGTAGATGATAAAATTTATACTTTTTGCTTTTGAGATTCTATGATGTGATTTCTGAATAAAGCCACAAGTCTGTGGAGTGTGCCTTACTTGTACGTTACCAAATAAAATAAAGTAAATTAGTATGATCATTGATTTAATATAACTAAAGCAATACGGTATAGAAAAGTCATTGAACCAGGAGGGAGAAAACTTGTGTTCTAGTTCCAGCTCTACCACCTACCATTCTGTAAATTTGCACAGGTCACTTAACCTCTCTGAGGTTTAGATTTTCCATAGGTAATAATAACTGAGAATTTATTAAATGCTTACTTTGTACTAATCATTGCACTAATTGCTTTATTTGCACTATTTTGTTTAAGCTTCCTTACATCCCAATGTGGTAGGGTTCATTCATATTTTAATTATCAGATGAGAAGATGGAAACACACAGAAAGTGATGGGATAGTATTTATATCTAAGCAGTCTGCTTGTATAACCTATGTTCTTAACAGCTACACCATACTGTTCCAGTGTAATATGAAATAATAACACCTGCCAGGATTGTTGTGCAGATCAAGTTAAATCATGAATATGAAAATACTTTGTAACCTTTAAAATGTCATATAAGTAAAAAGTATAAATAATGTGCAATATAATTAGTATATAAATATATGTAGGAACTATACAATTTGAGGGAAATTACTTCATAGCTTTCATATTTTCATTTCATTTTCAAATTTCTTAAATGGGGGAAATAACATTCATTTTGCCTCTTATAAGGTTGATAATGGGTAAATGAAATAATATACAAAAATATTTTTAAGCTGTTAAACATTACATATATGTAAGATATTAATAATGACACTAAATGATAGCCTTTTTGCAATATAATATACCCTGAAACTATCTTGGAACCACATAAGAAGGTGGCTAAATTGATCATTGAATTTCTAGTCTTAGGAAGATTATTAAGAACTAGGGGATCATGTTCATTTGGTGACTTTCTTCTGAGCTAAACAGCATACTAACAAAAATAGACTGCTATGTTTAAGACCCTATAGTGACAATGTCCTCAGAATTATTACTAGTGATGACAGAATCTAATACAAGCAAGTCAGCATATATTATTTTTTCTGCAAAAGACAAAGTAGTAAAAGTAATATTTAACTGACTGTTTTCTTCTGTCAGTAGTTTCCAGGATATTAAAATGGACCTTATGAATTCCATCATTTGGTTCTTACCCTGTATATTTATAGCACCTTTAAGAGATCCAGATTGGAACCTTTTTAGGATCCTTCTGGAAAATGTTAAGTACAATGGGAAAACCACTAAAAGGTTTTGGAAGTGCAGTGGCTTAATTAGATGTCCATTTTAGCCTATAGTATGGAGAATACATAATGTTGTCCTTCTATATCTCATTGACTAGCCTCCTTAAATCAATATAAAGCCTGCCTTTTAATTCATAAGCTATGAACAATTTTCTCCTTTCTAAATGGCTTGATATTTAAGCTTTGCTTTTACAGTTAAAGTCTTTAAATTGTACATTCTGTGATAGGTGCTTTATTTTGCAGAAAATAATTTGTTGTAAAAATAGGAAGTGTTGTTTGGACTTAACTTCTCCATTGGCTGTATTATGCTTGTATAATATGACTCTCACAAAGAACAGAATGAGAATCTTGTCTAAGAACAGAAATGGGTTGTTATAAAACTTTTTCAATATGGGATGACTATAGATATTAGGTCCTTATGTAAAGGACCTAAGTAGAGTTCATTTCATCTACCAACATGTTCCTCAAACTAGGGGTGGAGAGGTTAAAAATTGCTTACTAAATTTCTAACCTGAAGGATTCTAATTCAGTAAGTCTAGGATGGGGCTTAGTATCTGTCAATTTTGTGAGAGAGCTTGTTTGTTTTTTACATCTCACATCTGAATCTAATATGTGCCTAGTTAAGATTCATTGCTGTGGTAGACCAACATCATTTTATAAAAATAGAAGAGATTACAAAGAAATTGAAACTCCCCTCTCCTCTGAAGAGATTATATATAGTAGAAGAGAAATTTGCATAAATTTGAGGGCTTGTGTTATTAAGAAAAATTAGTTTCTAATATTATTATATGATTGAAAAGATTTACTTGGTTGTAGGGTAATGAGAATGTCACTTGTTGAGTCGAATGTATCTTTTATGACCTGGTGTATTCCACACAGATGATTAATTACAAGGGATTGTACCTGGAAATCCTTTTAGGATGAATTGAAGAGCCTTAATATTCTCATAACTAGTTATCAACACATTTCTCCAGTTATCCAATGTTAGCCGGAAAAAAAAATAGCAGAGAGAATATAAATAGACTCTGTGTAAAGAAATTAAAAGGTTTCTTTTAAATTTAACATTTAAAGATATTAAATTTATCATTAGTGTTACTTCAAGTAATTTTGTCACTGATCACTTAGCATTTTAAAAAGGATAAAATTTTTTTAGTGTTTGAAAATATATACTTTTATTCATTGTTTCAGTAATTTATTTGGGTAGAAAACTAAGGAAAAATGAAACATTAAAGCAGGTAAACCAGAATATGTTACCACCAACCTTTTTAATAAATTATTCATTCCTTTGCATCACAATTTACAAAGGAGGTAAGTGATCTCAGACTGTTCAGCTTCTACAGAGAATTATATAGTTTTGTATTACATTAATATTGTTCAATCTATTTTATTAGACAAACTTTTAGAATAAGGCATTTTTCCTTGCTTTTATTTATTGTCTCTAGGCAGCTGCCTGTGTATCAAAAAGACACTTCTTTGGTTTTTTTTTTTTTTTTTTTTTT
>VBSM01003215.1:10608623-10639036 GCA_008086735.1 Cheirogaleus medius | reverse complement strand
CTCAGCTGCAGGGATTTTTTTTTTTCCTCTGTCTAAAGAAAATTATTAACAAGACAATCTTCAAGCCTTCTGAAAAGTTTTATTGATTGCAAGGAAAACTTGTGCTTAATAAAAAAATTTCTCTACTCTGTTAATGAATGGTAATGATAGAATACTTGTTACTGGAAATTCCCTTGGCAGAAAAACTGGGCATAGTCTCTGCTCATGATAAATTCATTGAGTTTCACCATAATTGTAGAACCCAAAATCTCTTATTCTGGAAAGCAAAAATGAATAGAGCCTAATAAATGTAAAAGCTGTGCATGTAGATTATTTCTTCTTTTTTCATCAAGGCATTTACCTTACGATATACTTTACTTTTACAGCTGGTCAGTTTATATTATTCATGACTCCAATTTTTCAGACCTCAGCAATCACCCAACGGATAAGCCCCTGTTCCACCCTGACTAGCAGCACTGCTTCTCCACCAGCCAGTAGCCCCTGCTCTACCCTCCCACCAGTCAGTACAAATGCAACTGCCAAGGATTGCAGCTATGGGCCTGTTACTAGTCCAACATCCACACTTGAAAGCAGAGATAGTGGCATCATTGGTGAGTCGGTTTTTATATTAATCATTTTGTGAACTTTTTTTCCTTTTAAGATAATTACACAGTTTAAGGTTTTAAAAAATTCTGCTTTTGAGTTGTTAAGATATGTCTATAAAACTTATTCTGGTCTTTTTAATGATGCTGGCAAGAGAAACTTAAATGTAAAAATGAAAGGTATCCCTCCATGCCTAACCACTCCTTCTCAGGCCATTACTTGATAAGAAGTAGATTTAAAAAAAAATTGTCTGCTTCTTCCTGTAAATTCACATACACCATCTATCTAACAACAAAAGTGGTTCAGAAGAGTTCATTCCCCACTGGTATAGGGAGTTTTATGAAAACAGGAGACTAAGATTAAATGGCTAAATACTTACAATTAAGTTGTTCTGGGATCTATTTGGGAAAACAAATATAAGTTTTTAAATTAGTTTTGGGAGCCCTTTCAGACTTTGTTTTTCTTCTTGTCAATAAGACATCCTTGTGTTTTTACCTTCCACAAAGTAGAAAAATGTTATTTCTTTGCTTATGATTCAGGAATCTTAGACCAATATGTTCTTATAGCAAACTTGGGCAAAAGGGAATTTAGAACTTGGAAGTATCCAAGCAGAGAAATTTGCTATCTCATTTACCTTGTGAATTTTCTAATACCTTTCTTTACAGAAGATCCTAGTCGACTAGGATTCAGCACCCTTTTATGATAAGAACGCTCAATAAAATAGGCATACACGGGACATACCTCAAAATTATTAAAGCAATATATGACAGACCCAAAGCCAATATCATACTGAGCAAGGAAAAATTGAAAGCATTCCTGCTTAGAACTGGAACTAGACAAGGTTGCCCACTATCACTTCTGTCCAACATAGTGTTAGAAGTCCTAGCTAGAGCAATCAGACAAGGGAAGGAAATCAGGGGTATCCAAATGGGGAAAGAAGAGGTTAAACTATCACTCTTTGCTGCTGATATGATCTTATATCTAGTAAACACCAAAGATTCAACCAAGATACTTCTGTAATTGATAAATAAAATCAGCGAAGTCTCAGGCTACAAAATCAGCATACACAAATCAGAAGCTTTCATATACATACGCCAATAACAGTCAAGCTGAGAATCAAATCAAAGACGCAATACTTTTCACACTAGCAACAAAGAAAATGAAATACCTAGGAATATATTTAAGGAGGAAAAAGATCTCTATAGGGAGAATTATGAAACACTGAGGAAAGAAATGGCAGAGGATATAAACAAATGGAAAAACATGTCATGCTCATGCTACTCAAATCAGAAGCTTTCATATATGCCAATAACAGTCAAGCTGAGAATCAAATCAAAGACACAATACCTTTCACTCTAGCAACAAAGAAAATAAAATACCTAGGAATATATTTTGAGCCTGGGGCCTTGTGAAGCATATGTAACTCTCACGTCTCTTCATCTTCAGAGCTGAGAGAACTATTTAATATTTTTCAAGTTTCATATAACTCATGCGCAGAAAACAATAAAAAATAAATTTTTCATTAAATTAGATGGGAACATTTTGTTTTCAAAGTTTTTATTCTATTTTCCTAATAAAAAATCATGGCTCCAATGAAAAAAAAACTTTTCTAGTGTAGTAGTCAATGTGTTAAAAACACCTTGCTCTAATTTATACTACTCACTGAAACCAAAGTAATCTTTTTAAAATGCAAGTTTAATCATGTCCCTCAAAACCGTTTAATCATTTCCTCAATTGCCCTTAGGTTAAGCAAGATAAAATCCAATCCCTTTAATATGGTTTATAAGTTCCAGTCTAATTTGGACTATGTCTCCTCCCCATTGCTTCACCTGGTAGTGTGCTGTGGCTAGCTAGCACCAGTGATATCCAATTGTTAAGGTTTCAGTAATTTTTGTGCCAGCTGTTAAATCATAGGTAGCTTGAAATCAGCCACCAAGCAAGCATTTATGCCATGGAGATCAGCAAACACTAAGAATCAGAATTTTGTTTTGTTTCTTGTTTTATTTTTCAGAGAGCCAGTTGTTAAACCTGTATCAGCAAACCACTGGCCCCAACTCATTCCCAAGTTCTAGCCTATTGAACTTACTTAATTCTCTTAAAGAACGTTGCTGCCTCTTGCCTCTACACCCTTACAGGTTTTTTTCTCTTTGGATTATACATTCTTTACCCAGCTTCACCCAACAGACTCAACTTAGACAACAAGAATGTTCCCTAACCTCAAGTTTGGATTAGATTTTTCTCTCCTTTCTCATAAAGCAGGTCTCTCTCTTTTTCCAATGGGTAAAATAAAGATAAAAGTACAAATTTAGGTGACTATGAAATTATTATCTGGAATGACTGGAAGTTGGGCAAGTATTGCAAGGATTTTTATTGAAGTCTTTGATCATTATTGAAAATGCAGCCTTCTCTAGAGCTGATAGTTCAGTATCTGTTTGTTTGTTTGGCAGTATCCTAAAATAGAAAGCCTGATTGGTCTCTTCTACCTCTTTCCCTAATACAAACACAAACCACATCCTAAATACTGACAGTATAGTTCTATATTCCTAGCAGACATATAAACACTTCACCAGTACTGGATTCATTCTTCAGAGCTTAGCTTAAGTATTTCTAAAATACTGTGTCCTCTCATTATACGTTCCTCCCAAAAGTAGGCAGTTTCTTTGCTTAAGTAATTTCTCAGGTAACATATATACTCATATGCTTGGTAGAAATATTTTTAGTATAAGTGCTAGAAAAATGAGGCCATTTATTTTGCTGCTCTTGTATTTCATTGTTAATGTTTGCAGTGTCCTCTCAAACTGCCAGATCACCTAAGTGTTCACTACTCACTATTTTTCTGTGATTTTTATAGATGACAGTAGGGCTTTATTTAGCCTTCATGCTCTCCCTTTTTATCCCTTTTTTTAATCATGTGGGTATTATAGAGCTGGGTGCTAAAAGTTTTAAAAAATTGTAAACATGAAAAACATTTAAACTACGATTTCTACTCTCCAGAAATGTACAATCTAGTGAAGGGGCCAAGGTAACATCTACAAAAAAAATTATGTAACAGTATGAGGTAGTAAATGATTAAGACCCCAAATAATTAGTCGCCTGGGCGTGACTACTTGCTAGCTACGTAACAGTGGGCAAGATGCCTAATCTCTCCAAGCATTGGTTTCCTCGTCTATGTAATGAAGATAGTAATACCAGCTCTGCTTAGAGTGTTATATTAATGATCAAATGAGATAATGTGTATTTATGCAATTTAAAAATTATAAGGTGATAAATAAATTTGAATTTACTATGATTACTTGTATTAAAGTTTATGATCTAATAGAGAAGGAGGAACATCATGCTTAATACATATCTGAGCTTTTCCTTGGGTGTTGTTTCTTTATTAGTTATCAAAAAAATCACTTTGCCCTTCAGGTTGTTAGGCCCTGGAGTTACTTTTCAGTTCCTAATTTGTTCTCTGTGTTCTTCCTTTTGAAAGATTTTCTGAGTTTCAGAAACTGGTTTCCTTTCTTTTTCAGGTTTGCTACCACCTACTATAGTTTCTTGTCTCAAAGACTGGACCAAAATGTGGGAATATAATTTTCTCTGCTTTCTTTTTGTTAGCTGTCTCCCCAGAATGAGGATAGATTGTCTATTCCTTAAGGGTTTTACAAATAATCACTTAGAGGGAAAGGCTGTCCCCAGCCTTTCTGACACCAGGGACCGGTTTCATGGAAGACAGTTTTCCTACACAAGGGTGGGGGCCTCAGGTGGTGTTTGGAGCCAGCAATGGGGAGCAGCTCTAAATACAGATGAAGCTTCCAAGCTTTGCTTGCTCACGAGCACTCACTTCATGCTGTGCAACCAGTTCCTAAGTTTCACGGAAGACAGTTTTTCCACAGGCAGGGAGGAGAGATCAGGCAGCAGTGCAGCCCAGCCCAGTCCCTAACTAGTCAGCAGCCTGGGGGATGGGGACCGCAGAAATAGAAGATGTTAATATGGAAACTGAGCTTCAGAATCTTGTAAGGGTTCCAAAGGTATTCTATGATAGTTCTGATTTCCTTTCTGAGGAGGGCCCCAAAGCACATGCCCTCCTCTCTCTTTTAATCCTGAGGATTGAGTTTAGAAAATTTTCCCTTTTCCTAGTTCTCTCTACCTTTTTATAGTTCACTTAGGTGTCTTTTTCATAGCCTTTTATTTTTTGTGACAACAAAGTCAGATTTTCTGTCTTAAAGAAAAATTTATAATTCATCTTTTCCTCTTGTTACAAAAAATCTAGAATTCCATTTAAATTTGCAGAGAAAGAACCTCACTGAAAAGGACTGTGGAAATAACCTCATGAGGTTAGGTCTTTTCTTTTGGCAAAAGACACATTTGAAGTATAAGAAGAGAAAATGAACTAACATATAAAAACTCTCCTGAACTGATACTTCTTGTATTATCCTGGATGGAGCTGGAGCCCATTCTTTAAAGTATCACAAGAATGGGAAAATCAAGCACCATATGTAGTCACCATTAAATTGGCACTAATTTATCAACATTTACATGCACATACAGCAAATAACATGCATTGGGTGTTGGCCAGGTGGAAGGGGGTAGGAGGAGATGGGTATATTCATACCTAATGGATGCAGTGCACACTGTCTGGGGTGGGCATTCTTATAGCTCTGACTTGGGCAGTGCAAAGGCAATATATGTAATCAAAGTGTTTATGCCCCCTTAATATTCTGAAATTTAAAAAAATTTTTTTAAACTATTCACATATGCAAAAATTTATAAAATCACATATGTAAATCACAAAACTTCCATTCAATTGAAGGGAAAACCCATTTTCATTAAATGTAAAAAAGGGTTGATATCTATATTTAAGTGTATAAGAAAGTAACCCCAGTAGTTTAGTGGCCAAATGATATAAACAGTGACTTCACACAAAAGAGATAAAAATTATAAGTAAACACAAAGTCATCAAAAAAATCAAAATATTTGTTTAAACCTATCAAATAATACAGATACTAACAATGATGTGCCATCAAATAGTCACACAATACTTGTCATATTATAACTTGGAGCAACCAGTTTGGAAAGTTATATTGAAATGTCATTTTTTAAAGTTTATGTTTTGTCTTTAGCAATTCTGTTTCCTAAGCATAAAATCAATAGAGTGAATACAAATATAAAAATAAAAAATAAAAACTCTCCTCCTGGGATGACATCTTATATTTTTATTTTATGACTTTTTTTTTTTTTTTTTTGAGACAAGTGTCTTGCTCTGTCTCCCAGGCTGGGGTACAGTGATGTGATCATAGCTCACTGAAGTCTCCAACTGTGGGGCTTAAGTGATCTACTGCCTCAGCCTCCAGCACCCACGATCATATCAAGCTAATGTTTTTTTCTTTTTCATGGAGACGGAGTCTCACTGTGTTACCCAGGCTGGTCTCGGACTCCTTACCTCAAGCGATCCTCCCACGTTAGCATCTCAAAGTGCTGGGATTACAGGCATGAGCCACCACACCGAGCCTTATTCTTGTTTTATAATTATTGCTAAAAAATTTTTATAATCTAGACTTTAATGTTTTTAATCCTTTCATTTCTGGAGTTGATGAAAATTTTTCTTTTCATGTATAATTAGTTGTAAGACTAGATAAAATTCCAGAAGACCTTTTAGTTTTTTATTTTATTAAGGGACTTAACATATTTAGGGTTAGAGCTACAGTGACGATCTATACAAGAAGGGACTGTATTGCTTCCTTATTTGGGAAGGTTCTTTCTCCTATAATTGTTTCTACTTAGGGACTGTTTGTTTTATTCTAATTCTTTGTTACATATACAGGGCCAGGAAATAAATTTAAGTGGGCGAAGGAATAGGATAAAAAAATATATAGACAACTTTTGGGGACTTTGAAGCTCCCCAGCAATCCATGAAAATTATATAAATTCCCTTTTGATGAAATGTTAAAAATTTTAATACTAATAGGCTTAGCTCTAGGTCCTTTAGTATTGATGTATGAATTTGTTTAATTTATTTAAATAGAATTGTTAAATATATGTGAGAGGTGGTTGTATTTTGGTTTCAGTTATTTATACTTCATCATAGAGGTGAAATGCTTATCAGTAACTTTTTAAAATAACGTTACTAATATTCTCATTATCTAGTCATGGATTTAGATAGTCATAAACAGATTAATCTCTCCTTTATATTTTCTTTTAAATTCATTTTACTTTTTTTTTTCAGCTACATTGACAAGCTATTCTGAAAACGTGGAACGCACAAAATATGCTGGGGAAAGCAGTAAAGAATTAGGATCTGGAGGAAACCTAAAACCTTGGCAGTCTCAAAAATCCAGCATGGACTCCTGTTTGTATCGAGTAGATGAAAACATGACTGCTTCTACCTATAGTCTGAATAAGATCCCAGAGAGGAATTTGGAAACTGTTCTATCTCAGTCAGTACAGTCTATTCCTTTGTATCTCATGCCACGGCCAAATTCAGTAGCAGGTAAGGTTTTTTAAAAAAATAATCATTTTATTGAGGTATATATTGAAATGAAAATAAATCCTGCTCTAAAGGTATTTAAATTTTCCATTCATCTTGTCTGACTAAGCTGTTCTTTTGTGTTTGGGTAATATACATGTGTGTATTTTTTGAACCTGAGGCAAAGTTCATCTTCCTCAAGTGATTGCTTAGTTCTGCTCCCAAAATATACAAAAACACATATAAAATCAGAAATAGCCTATAAAATATATCATCAACTATTAAAAGTCTTTTCCCTTACATCATAAGTCTTTGAAAGAATTCTAGCTTGAGGTTTTAGTTTTTGAAAATGTAGTTTTAAAAAACATTATTTAATTGAAGTATATTTCAGTATAATTATCAGAAATCATGATCCATAGTTTGTGGGAGTGACAGGCAGGCAAGAATTCAGCTGCTTCTTCCATGAGTTCAGTATTTTCACAATACCCTTGCTCTCATTTCATAGAAGAATCACCAGGTACCTACATTTCTAAAGAATAACTCAAACACCACTGGCAAAGTCAGTTATACAGAAATGATACAGAAGGTTAAGTTTCTGAAACATGAAGTCATTATTCTTTAGGAGCTACTCAGAATTGATGTCAAGAGATATTTTTAATACAGCTAAGTTGCTGTTTAATAATTCAAACTAGGAGCTTTTGCAGAATAATTGAACATTCTGACATTTTCAAAATGTATCATCATCTGGACTTTGTCCAGACTACAAAATCAAAGTTATGTTTGTCTTTGTTACTTTACTGATGAATGCCTGGATAGATTTATCTCACTGATAATTATTTGTTATACAGATGATAGTGTAATGCTTCTTTTTGCCATTGCCATTTCTCTGTCTTACATGTTCTACACCATTATTCTTTGTTCTTACCTCTGGAACACGTCTCAGTATCCGTCATCAGGTACAATTATGAGGGGAATGGCTTATCTGAAAGATCAGTAACTGCAGAAGATTTTAATATTAATTTTTTAAGATTATTCACTTTTATATAGTGACAGCAAATTTTCTTTCCTAGGGTCTTCTAAAAAGGTTGATCCCCAACTACCATGTCATATTAGAATCCTAGAATACTATAACTTACAAAAAGTGCTAGGCAAATTGAGTCTTTCCAGAAGAGAAGCATATAAATCCTTGCTTATATATAAATAGGGAAACGTAGCTACTAACCTTATAGTACCTCCCAGTTTACTTCCTAACTAAGCCATAATCATTTCTAAGAAAATTCTGGCTCTGTTATTTGGAAAGGCACTGAGCATTCAGGAGACAGAGAAGTTTGTTTTAATGAGTTGAACTATATAGTCAGTCGCAATGAACAATGTTAATTCAGAGCTGTGAGTCTCAGGTACTACTTAACATTAACATTCTGTACTACCTCCTTCCTTATTGCTTCCCATTATATTTTATGAATTCCCTTAGATCTGTTTTTTTTCATTTTATTAATTAAGGATCTCATTTGGTTAAACCCTGTTCAGCCCTTCCTTAGGCTTCCCTTAGGCCCAAACATACCCCAAAACTATTCTGCCTCTGTATTACCCCAGTGCTCCCTCCCTACTCGTATCTTGTACCTTCAGACCAGTGCCAGAACTGTGAATGGACTATGGAAAGAAAGAATAAAACAACCAAGCCTTGGTTAATTTAATATTTTGCTATTAGTCTCCAAAAGTCATCAGGACTGCATGTAACTAACCACCAGTCGGTAAAAAACCCTGCGGCAACTACCAAACTATCTCCATCTAATTCCTAGGCACTTTTCCAGACTGAGCTCAAATACCTCCTCCTTCATGAAGTTTTCCCCAATCATCACCCCCTTACTCTCCCAGCCACAAGTAATTGCTCCTTTCTCTAAACTCTGTGTGCTTTATATGTATTCTCTGTTCATATTGGCAACAGTCTATTTTGTATTATGTACAGCCATTGTGTATATATGTTGGTCTAACTACTAGAATATAAACTTTGAGATTAGGAACTAAAAAGACTCCAGTAGATGCTCCATAGTTGTTGGTTGAGTGAACTCATTAATGAATGTATGCATGCACCAACAAATCTGTGAAATCAGCTTTAAACAAAAATAAACAATTTAGTAAATCTAATAATAATTTTTTTCATTCTGTTATAGGGTATAATCTTGTCATAGGGGAGATTACCCCCCAAAAAGGTGAAGGGCTTTTATTTAGAAAAACCAAGATCCACATGAGATGGCAATATAGGCCAGCCACAAAACATTTTAAACTTATTAAAATCTCAAAATCTCATTTCTTCCAAAATTATAATCTGTGGATCTCTTTAATATATAGACTGTGTAAACAACCTTTATTATTATTTGCTAACAACTGGCAATATATATTTTTCAGTGATAGATCAGAAACCTTTTATTCAGCTAGAAATGTAATTGTGTTGAAAAGGAAAAAAAAGGCATCCAGAATCATTTGGCCCAAGCCATCCCTCAGCTATACATATCATAGATAGTGTTAGCTGTGCATAGGAAGAGAAACTGTTTTAGACTTTGTGTAAAACTTTGATGATGTATTTCACGTGACTTCATAAATTGCATGGAGAGTCAAAAATTTGTAAAAGTTCTATGAGAGGGATATTGCTAATTAGCTGTACTGATCTTAGATAACAAGAAGTCTAGAAGGATTTGAAAGAGGTAAAAAAGCTGAAATTTGCTCTTTCATTTTTGTTTTGTTTATTCTTAAGTTTTTATAATATGCATTTAGCCATATTGTCATCATCAATGTGGTACGTAGACAGTGCCCAGTAATAAATTGGTTGTCTGCACGAGATCCCTCATTTCCAGAACTTAATTTTTGTTATGGTGGTGAAGTCTCTTAATGTGTTTGTTCTAATCCTCTCTTGTCCTCCTTTTAGTTTACTAAAAGATCATAAAATACTTTGCCATTCTTGGGCAGAAATAGCTGTAGAGCTTCATTATTTCGCCCTATAAAAATGCTAACCGTGTGGCTTACAAAATGATGTCTAGGACTCCTATACTAATTAGCCAGATATGCTTTTCCTCTCCCTGTCTCTAAAGCTTTCTTTAGCATAAGACAACTGGCAGAAGTATCAACAAATTACCAATTACTTTACTAGATATTGAAGAATTGTGCAACTCTGTTGCAGAGAATGGAACTCAGGTTTCTATGCCAGATATTTTAATCACCCAGTAAAAATATCATTTGAAATATGGTTTTTTTTTCCAAAAGGCTTTACAAAACAAGCAGCATTTTATCAGATAAAGAGCACATTCTTCCATTAACATGGATTATAAGACTTGTTTAGAATTTCATCCTGTAAAAGCTGATATTCTAGTTACTTAGTAAAATCTTTTAAATTGTGGTCAACTTTTAGGGAACTGTTATCCAGTCTGTGACTTTTTCAGGCATCTAAACTTCTACTTCTCATGATGTAATTTTTTACTAAATGCCATTTAGCAACTTGACTACTTATAGGCATCAACATAATTATGGCTACAGTTGTACCTTTAGTAAGTTTCTACATATCCATTAGAACAGTGATTAAAACAGATAATAGCAAATGTTAAGATAATGACTTGTAGAGACAACTGCAGGAGGAAATTCTAATTGATATGCATTGTTGGTATTTGTAACATGCTCAGCTACAATGTGATAAATGCAGTAATTTATAAAGCACTGTAGGAACACAAAGGAAGAAGCATCTAAGTGCAAAGGGAGACATGGGGTAGAGCGGAATAGAAGACATCATAGAAAAGAACAAGTAAGAATTCACCAAGACTAATGGGAAAGAGGAAGGGAGCACCAGGAAGTTCATTCTCTTGGCACATTACTAGTATATTTCTGCATGACTAGAACCTGAGGTACATGAAAGGAATGGTAGAAGATGACACTGAAAGGTGATACCAAGAACCAAGAATAACCTGAGAGATTTTCTTCTTTTCTACTTAAAAAAATTTATTAGTTGTTTTAAATACAGAGAGATACAAAAAATAAAGCAAAACAAAAAATAAGCCTTCATTTCCTTGCACAGTGGTCCCTGTTGACGTATTCTAGAAATTAAAGATTCATATATATTACATAATATATATAAATCAGATAAAAGTTCAAATTCAAACAAAAAATACAAAAGGAAAAGGAAAAGCCACTCTCCTCTCTTCACATAGTACCTCTCTCCAAAGGTTAATATATTTTATGATTCTCTAAAATATAGAAATGTATAATATCTGTATGATAAGTATAATACATAATATATAATCATATATCTATACGATTGCCCTCTGTGTCCACAGATGAGGAACCGCAGATAAAGAGGGCCTACTAAAAGGGACTTGAGCATCTGCAGATTTTGGTATCTGAGCAGGGGTTTTAGAACTAATCCCCCACAAATACCAAGGGATGACTAAATTAAATATAATATATGTAAGAGACATGTGAGTCAAAAACTCAATAGGATTTATACAAGAGAAATGAAAGCATATGTTCTTACAGATAAATCTGTGATCATTTGTGTACATCTTTGTAACAGCCAAAAAACTGTGAATATCCCAAATGTTCATCAGCAGGTGAATAGATAAATTATAGTATATTCATACAATGGAATACTACTCAGCAATAAAAAGATAATGAATTATTGATATCACAACAACACATACAAATCTGTGTGAAAGAAGCCAGATAAAAAAATACATACTATATGGTTCCATTTATATAAAATCCTAGAAAATGCAAACTAATCTATAGGCACAGACTGCCTCTCTTGTAATACATTCATCTGTATGTACAAGTATCACTTTTTGTGTTTCTGTATGGGAATTGGGGCTTAGAGAACTGGCACTAATATTGATCCTCTGGCTACTGCTATTGCTCAGAATAATAAACTGTTTTTCATCTCTGATCCAGAAGTTTCATGGCAATGAGATACCACTATACCCTTGCCCACAAAATTAGAAGGACTGACAATGCCAAGTGATGGCAAGGAGGTGAAGCAATTGAAATGTCATACATTGATGGTGGGAGTATGTTAATAAATTAGTACTACCACTTTGGAAAGCTGTTTGGCAAGGTCTATTAAAGGTATACAAAGCTATATATGCATGTTATATAACACCTAGCAATTTCACTCCTAGGTAGAATGCCCGTGAAAAATAAGTGCTTATGTTCATCAGAAGACAAGTATAAAAATGTTTATATGTTTTATTCATAATACCTAAAATTTGGAAGCCACTCAAATGTCTAACAATAGAGTTGATAAATAAGTTGTATACAGCAGTTCAAAAAAATATACTGTTAAACGCAACATTGTGGGTACATTTCACAGTTATGATTGAATATAAGTTAGACCCAAAAGAGTGCATATTATTAATATATGAAGTATGTACATTTATATAACATTCAGAAAAGCAAACGAAGCTATCACACTTCTGTGATGATAGAACTAAAGTAGTGGTTACCTTTGGTGGAACTATTGGCTAAGGACCTTTCTATATCTTGATCTGAATGGTGGTTACATGGGTATATACATACAAGAGGACTTCAGAAAGTCTATGGAAAATAGAATGAAAAGATAGCAATAAAATATATAAACTTAGACTGTGCACAGTGGCTCACACCTGTAATTCCAGCATTTTGAGAGGCCGAGGTGGGAGGAGGACTTGAGCCCAGGAGTTCAAGACCAGTCTGAAAAACATAACGATACCCTGTCTCTATAAAAAATTTAGAATGTTGCTTTAAAATAGCTTAATAACTGCAACAAATGTATAATTTATTTAAAATGCTCCATTTTATTGAGAGTATAAACCTAAATTTACCATGTTGTTTAACCTTCACCATAAATCAGTTTTGGAACATTTTCATCACTTCATTAAGATTCCTATCTTTATTTAATGTTAATCCCATTCTTTCTCCCAGTCCCAGGCAACTAATCTAATCTTTCTGATTCCATAGATTTATATTTTCTGGACATTTCATATAAATGGAGTCATACAACATGTCCACTCTTGTGTCTGGCTTCTTTGACTTAACGTAATGTTTTTGAGGTTTATATAGGACATAGCATGTATCAGCAGTTTCTTCCTTTTTATTGCAAGTAACATTGAATTGTATGCCTATGCCACATTTTATCTGTTCATTCACTAGTTGATGGACATTTAGGTTGTTTCCAATTTGGGGCTATTGTGAATAGTGCTCCTGTGAACATTTATGTGCAAGTGTTTGGATAAACATATATTTTCATTTCTGTTGGATAGATACATAGGAGTAGAATTGCTGGATCATCTGGTAAATTTATCTTGAACTTTTTAAGAAAATGCCAAACTGTTTTCCAAAGTGGCTGCACTGTTTTATAGTCCCACTAGCAATGTATGAGAGTTCCTGTTTCTCCACATCCCCTCCACCGTTTGTTATTGTCTTATTTTTTTTATTATTATAGTCATTCTAGCAATTGTGAAATGCTATCTCATTGTGGTTTTAATTTGCATTTTCCTAATGACTAATAATTTTATTTTGTGTACTTATTAGCTATTTGTATGCCTTTTTAGTGAAACATCTATTCAGACTTTTGCACATTTTTATATTGGGTTGTTTTCTTCTTGAGTTTCAAGAATTTGTTCTATATTCTGGGTACAAGTTGTATCAGGCATGTGTTGCAAATATTTTCTTCCAGTCTGTTGTTTGTCTTTTCATTTTCTTATTGGTGTATTGTGACGCACAAAAATTTTGAATTTTGATGAGGTCAGCTTAGCAAATATTTTGGTGTCATTTTTTCTTTATCTTTTTAATATAAAATATACTGTTTATATCTAGTATTATAAAATATTAATTTCTCCATGTTTTTGGAGTATATTTGTTTTAACTCAAGTATCAGAAAATACTTTCTATACACACTTAAATGTTTTCTCCCTCTTTTCTCTCTCCTTCCCCTCCCTCATGTTAACGAAAAATGTTATTATATTATCCTAAATTGTTGTGACTATAGACTTTAATTGTTGATAGTTTTTTACCTACCATGGTTGTCATCCCATAATTTTAGCAGAACTCTTTAGATTCTTAAGCAATAATCTTTAAAGAAAAGGTAAAAGATAAATGTACCACCAGAGATCAGTTAGCTCTGTCCTGGAGAGTAGGATTTTATCCTGTTGGAGTAGTACATATTAATTATATTGAACAAAATACATCATCAGAAAATTATTTCTTGTCAGTGTTAAACATGATACAAACAGACCTATATTGCCTATAGGGCAAGTCATAGGTCATAGAATAGTTAGCATTAGGTTGTTTTCTGTATCTGGAAACCACGGTTTCATTGTGCTTACAAAGAAGCAGGAAAGTAAGCTATAAACCAATGACTCAGTAATTTTCAGAATTTAGTAGATTGTAAGTTGAAAATGTTTTCAGAATTCAGAGAAATAAAATTACTTTCACAGGGAATTACACTGGTGAATGTATAATGTATGTAAATATTTGATAAAACCACAACCTCTGGTAGCTTAAATGATGAGATATGTAAATAATTTTTAAATTACATTTTCTTAGTTGAGAATGGTCTCCTCTTTTCTTTCTAACTGTAGATATATATGTTTTCCTTTACTTTCTAATACATACAAAGAAGTGGTTCCCCAAACTGAGGAAAATCAAGTACTCAAATCTCTTTGGTGAACAGGAATAATTTAGGTTTTCAAATATGAAATGAACTTGAAATAGGAAAAAAATCCAGTATGTTTGTACTTATCAAATTGTTCTGAACATCTGAACATCGGGGGTGGAGTAAGGGTGGGGATGATGAATGCCAGTAATAAAAGGCTTTGTTTAAATCCAACTTTTAAATTTCCCTTCATTTTTAAACTTAGTCTCCGCCTGAGTAATACAATTATTTGTTTTAGAGACCAGATAATGTTGTGAAAAATACCATTTGCGTCGCTTTTAAAAACCTAAGGGAATAATTGCTTAAATGTTCCTTGACATGTTACAGCCTTCTCCCAACTTTGGGAAGAGAATCACCTTCTTTTGCCTGAGCTCCTTGGCATCTTTACAGGACCACATCTTCTGACATGACAGGAAATTGTCAAGGGATTATTTAAAATTCTTGAGCCTGCCACTGGACTGAACTCTAAGGAATAAAACTATTGATATTATTCCATAGGACCAAGAGCCTAGATTTTAAAAAGAATGGAAAGCACTTGTGGCTTTTATGACACTTTTATTGCAGGAAGAATGGAGTCAGCACATATGCAAATGTTTACTGTGAATTATTTTTAAAAATATATTTGCTGAGTTTTTAACTCACTTGTGACAAATGATTAATATAAGTATAAATATATTGGTCAAATAGACTCAGCTGTATACTTTTTAAAATATAAAGATTCAAACAAGTGATTCACTAGTCTATAGTTAGATGTACCAATTAAAAGCTCCATGTTCCACATATGAAGATACTACATTTGGTGAAAACAAAAACTTTTAACTTGAATGACAAAGTGATTAAGGTTGAGTTTTGGCAGTCTGCAGCATTAAGGCTCAGGTTTTTCTGAAGTACCTCAGCTTTCTGAGTATAAACTTAGATGTTTATATACCTTTAAATTAAAATTCTAAAATACGGAAAAAAATCATGTGTTTTCTTGTTTTCAAAATGTAAATTGCTGTTGCATATTTGTTTTTAAGCCTGTGTGTTGGAAGAAGGTAGAAGATCCTTGTGGACTTGTGGTTGCATGGTAGAAATTATCAGAGAGTAGGCTGTCTATGGTCATTCTTGATGCCTTAAAATGAGATTGGCAAGGAACTGGAGGGATGTGGGAAGCAGGAAATGTTTGCTTGCAACAGCTGTCGTCAGTGTTTTGTGTGAGAATGAAGGGTCTATCAGGGAAACATACAAACAACAGAGGTCAGTTAAAATATAAACTTCTCACCATCTACTTACTAATGCTTGGACTAATGCTGCACATTTTCCTAAGAAACGGATCTTAAGATTCAGGTAAATGCAGAATGGGAATCTAGGGGAATTTAAATGAATCCAATCAGAAACTATAATGCAGATTTTACCAAAAAATCAAAAATGGGCTTTTTAGCCATCAGAATGTTGGCTTTATATATCAAGGGTGTAAGGACAGCAGAGTGGCTTCTTGCCCAGGCAGTAGCAAAGATAAAATGTCATTCCAGGCTCCCTGCTCAGGTCAGCCAGAATGACAATTATGCTGCTATAATCTGTTTGCATTAGCAGTAATTGATATAAGAAGAAACAATTCAAACTGGCTTCTAAACTCAATATAGAGTTGTGTCTGAAATGCTTTATGCCAAATGTTGTTTGTTGGATTTTTTTTCTTCCCATTTGTAGTGTATTTAAATTATTTTAACTTTAAAAAAGCATGTCAGTTAAATGCTCTATATGTCAGTGATCCTCAGATGTTATAATCTGATAAAATCTCCAAAAATAGTGTACTCCTTTTTCCTCTTCTCTCTTCCTTCTCTAAAAACAAATCTTTTTTACCACAAATTTTGTGGATTTACTTTATAAAGCTTTTCCTTTTTACATAAAAATTTTTATTATAGATTTGTTTTTCTATTTTCTCAATTCACTTGAACTCACGTAATTATTATGTGGAAAGTGTTCACTAAATATTATAGTATTAATTTAATCTGACAGAATTATCTCAAAAAAATTTGCCAGTACGATTTCAGAGTAACAGTAGTATTAATACTATAAGGTAGGAATATATGTGTTCCTATAGAGCTGTCACTGTTGTTTGCAGAGGATGATGATGTATAAGGCCTTGTTGCTATAGCTACCTCCTTCAAAATAACCCAGTAAGACAAAAGTTAATTTGTTATTTGTTCATTGTTTAAATGTATCTGAAACATGAATTGTACATATAATACAATTATTCATTCATTAGACAAGTATTTATTGAGCATATACCATATGCCAGGCACTGTTCAAAGTGCTTAAGTATCATCAATAAACAAAGATTCTCATCCTCATAAAGTTTACAGTCTAGTTGAGAAAAGTAAAATAAACATAATCAATAAATAATTTATATAGTATACTAGAAGATGGCATGTGCTATGGAAAAAAGTAAAAGAGGGATCAGCAGTATCTGAAGGAAGATAATATGAACATTGTTGAAGCCAAGCAATTATTGTAGTTATGTCTATTAAGTGTTAAGCAAGCAAGACAATGAGGAGGATGAGGATAGGGCCAGATAGATTAAATCTAAATAGGACTAGTCTGGAATTTAGTTCTACAGTGAGCATTATATACAGGGCATTCTGATTTACTTGGAAGGGATAGAGTGATCAAAGATGAATCAGGCATTGCCTCTTGCCCTCAAAAACCTACTACAATCAATGAGGGGCAGACAGACATATAAACAACTAGCTGAAAAAACAAGTTCTAAATAGCAGTATATAAGAGGGAAAAACAATTAATTCTGACTAGGAAATTCATCAGAGAAGCAAAGAAAGTGTAGCCTAGGCAGAATTTTGACAAAGGGAAAGATAAGTTTGACTCAGTATGACAAAGACCTTTTTCTCTGAAAATAACTTGCAAATGGAAAGATTCAAGTGACTATGAGGAAGAATACAACTAGGTACAACTAGTAGAACAAAGGGCAGCGGCCAACAGAATTTTGGATCCCTTGGCTGATTTTTCCAATATTTGTCTCATGGGCCTTTAAATAATCCATTAGAAGGGACAAAAATTTTGAAATGATGAATCAGAGAGAAACTGAAAATAGGACTAATGAGAATAGTTCTTTAATAAGAAAAAAAGGTAGTAGAAAATGATTTTGTATTATTTGATAAAGAAAATAGTGGTAGGGTAGGACTGCAAATTAGTACAACCTTTATGGAGAACATGTGGAGATTCCTCAAAGAAATAAATGTAGACCATGTTCCATCAAATCCAGCAATCCCACTGCTGGGTATCTACCCAAAGGATAAGAAGTCATTTTATAAAAAAGACACCTATACTCAAATGTTTATCGCAGCACAATTCACAGTTGCAAAGATGTGGAACCAACCTAAGTGCCTGTCAATTCATGAAGGGATAAAGAAAATGTGGTATATATATACCATGGAGTTCTACTCAGCCATAAAAAAGAATGAAATAATGTCGTTTGCAGCAACCTAGATCAGACTAGAGATCATTTTCCTAAGTGAAGTATCTCAAGAATGGAAAACCAAACACCATATCTTCTCACTAATAGGTGGGAACTAAATGATAGGTACACATGGACAAAAAGAGAGATAAAGGACATTGGAAACCAAGAAGAAGGAGGGTGGGATGGGGAAGTTTTGGGAAGGAAAACTTACCTATTGAGTACAGGAACACTATTCTAGTAATGGACACACCAAAAGCCCTGACTTCATGTTATAAAAACATTTGTACCCCCTTGATATTTTGAAATAAAAAATTAAAAAAGAAAATAGTGATAGATTCATAGACCAAAAAAAAAAGAAGATATTAATTGCTAGAACAAGAAAAAGATTGAATGTTTTAATAGAGTCAGATAACACCAACCATAATTTTATTGCAGTCCCAGATTAAAGCCATAGTTCCCCATTTACCGAATCAGGGCTCCTGAGCTTTTGTGCTTGATATAGAATATCACTGCTTTTCCTTAGTTCAGTTTACCTGTGAGTATTTGGATTTGTGAAAGAATGAACTATTCATTCAGCTTAGTGATGGCAATCTTCTAATGTCATCTGGCTGAAATCAAGAAATATGCTCATTTCAAAATATATTTACTATATTTCTTGGTTTTGTGAAGTAAAGTGATTAAACAACTGATGTTCGTTTTCCTAGACTAGTTTTCAAAGACTTATTTCCTTATAGAAACTATAGCTACAATTTGGGTAAATTTCTTTGGCTGTATTTCCAATAGACCCAGATAGCTAAGAAAGGAAATGTATGTATTGTCAAACACATTTTAATCAGCCCTTATCATAGTTGAGTACAGAGAATATTAACAGTATAGAATATAAAACTCAGTTATATTAATAGTGATGAACTGGCTATGAATTTTCAGCCTTCCAAGAAATCTTTTAAAAAGAGCTTCTACTTCAAATTCCCTGTCTTATTTGATTTAAGGTAGAAAAGTAGGATAATGCAACTTTATAATTAAGTGAAGTCAAATAAAAACAGAGATCTAGGGCATACAGGACATATACTGACATTCTTTATGATAACTGGTCCAAAATGTCAGTAGAACTGTTGAACATTTCAGGGCTGTATTATAAAAGCTGGTTCAAACAGTTAATTCTAAAAATGTCTTTTGAAGCTTTTAAAATAAGGTACTATAAGATATGCCAATCATTATGTTTCAAAGAATGACATTTTGATTTCTCTATAAATCAAATCTGAGTTGTTTTTCATTGTACTCATTTCTATTAGCTGATTCTGCCTTTTGACCAAAAAAAGCCAATGTAGTCTCCCAGATTACAGAGCAGGAAAGAATTTTCCTCTGCCTTTATACATGCAATACAAAAGAACATCAGCTAGCCTATTCTTGAAAACATATTTGTCAGAGCTGCCTGCCAAGCAGCTCTTAGTCCCCTTTCAACAAATTAATAATCATTTTAGGTACCTATTTTATGCCAGACATAATGCAGTTACTGACAGTAGAGTGTAAATAAGACATGGTCCCCCGCCCCATGTGGATCTCAAATTACTACAGCCTAAGCTCATACTTGGGTGCAGAAAGATCAACAAGTGAATCATTTTGCTTTAGTGCACTAATGCTGTGTTACATACTACCCCAAAATATAGCAGCTTAAAACAATCATTTATTTTTACTCACACATCTCAGGTTGGCTAAGAGTTGACTGACCTAGATAGAGTTTGATTCGTCTTGGCTCCGAGGTGGAGATTGGCTCCAAATCCTCCTCATTCCTATCATGCCCAGGTAGAATATGGGCTACCTGGACATATTCTCTCATAGGGATGACAGAACCAAAAACTATAAGCCCAATTACACAGGCACATTGTAAACCTTTCCTTGTGTCATATCTACTAATGTACCACTGGTCAAAGCAAGTCAAATGGCCAAATCCAAAGTCAAAGGCTAGGAAAGTACACAATACCTCCAATGGGAATTACTGCAAAGTAGGATGTAGGTCTAGTGGGGAGACAGATGACAAGAAAGGGGTAAAGAATTGTGGCAAGTATTTCAGTTTACCAAAGGCATGTTTTGGAGAGCAGCAGATGTAGAGATATTTACTACCTCCTTTACGCCATCTTCAATGGACCATTATGACCAGGTATAAGGACTGAGTCACCAGAGAGTGTTCTACCTTGCCTTTGAAAGGAGAAAGGAGGCTATCATTGTGCCTTGAATGTCGAGGACATAGGTTTGAAAGCTTCATTGTAACATTAAAGCTATTTAATTGAATGATTTCAGGGAGATGCTATAAAGAGATTTCCCAACTTTTTGTGGAGGAAATAGCTACTTTTATAATGAGCATATTGAGAATAAGCTGCTAATAGTTCATGTTTGTTGACATTAGGCATAGAAAAAGAGCAAAGAAGTTATTATCTTCCCCTGTTGCCAACATCGCCCTCAAATGTGTTTATACCCAACTGTCACTATATATCAAGAGTTATACTCTGGGAGGAGTCTGTTATCACAATTTTTTGAGCATTGTGTAGCCCTTATGCTTCAGCAGTAGAGGAAGGTTTTTGGTGGAGGCTTCTGCTTAGAATCAATTACAGTTCGAATATCCCTAATCTGAAATCTGAAATGTTCCAAAATTTGTAACTTTTTAAGCGTCAACATAATATTCGAAGGAAATGCTCATTGGAGCATTTTGGATTTCAGATTTTTGGATTAGGGATGCTGAACCAGTAAGTATAATGCAGATATTCCAATATCAGAAAAAAATCTAAAACATTTCTGGTCCCAAGCATTTCAGTTAGATAATGGATACTCAACTTGTATCAGTTTCTTAATCAACTAACTGTCTCAGTGGGCCTATTGCTCTGGTCTCTGTTTGCAATTAATGACTCATTTTAAAAGCTGCTATAGAATACATATAGATTAGAATCTCTATTTTTAAGAAAACTGGGATATCCTGATACAGAGGATTCATATAATGACTAATGTTTTGTAACTATTTGGTAAAATTTAGGGAATATTTGTGTTCAGAATATCAAGGAAGGGAAGGGAGATGATACAAAGCTAAGGAAACATTTGTGCTCAGAATATCCTAATATTATTGCCCTAATATGGGCCGAGGCTGAAAATTACCCATAGGGATTTTTGCCAAGGAAATAATGATCTTCCAAGCATCTTTCCAGGCAAGAAGCCCATGAATTTCTCTTTAAGGAGTTTGTAGAATGTCTTCATTGTTACACTTTTTGATTTTTTTGTTTCCCTTTAAAATAAAAAACGTTATTCAAGAAAAGCGTGTTGCACATTACCTGGCACATGATGAGTGTTTAATAAATAAATGTTCATTTCTTTTAGTTCCTTTCTTTTTACTGTATTAGTAAACTTTTTTAAAGGGTTATTTTTGGCCAGGTATGGTGGCTTATGCCTGTTATCCTAGCACTGTGGGAGGCCAAGGCGGGAGGATTACTTGAGGACAGGTGTTCAAGACCAGCCTGAGCAACATGGAGAGACTCCCCATCTCTACAAAAAAATTTTTAAGTTAGCTGGGCATGATGGTGCATGCCTGTAGTCCCAGCTACTCGAGAGGCTGAGGCAGGAAAATTGCTTGAGCCCAGGAGTTTAAGGCTGCAGTGAGCAATGATCAGACCACTGCACTCCAGCCTGGTTGACAGAGCAAGACCCTATCTCTTAAAAAAAAAATTGGTATAAACATCTATAACACCAAGAAGCATCTATACCACCAAGAGAAAGAATGGGTAGCAGGTAGGGAAGTAGAGAAAACTGTATTACTAATAACAGAATTGAGCAAAGATGAAATATGATGTCTCAGGAGATACTGTGTTCCCACCATTAGACATGTTCAAGCATAAGCTATGCAACTACCTCTAAAGACAGAAAAGAGTTGAGCATTAGGCAGGTATCAGATGGAATAACTTTTAAGGCCTAATTTCATTCCTATAATTTTAATAAAACATTCTCTCGAATGCTATCTGCTACATTCTTTAGTAAAATGTTTGCTCACTCATCTTCTTTTCTGTAGACTGATTAGAAACCATGATAAAATTATTGTTATGATACAGTGCTGATACTTTTATTAACAGTTTTGTTATATTTGTTGAATGAATGAATAAATGAACAACTTAACAAATGAATATCACTACTCAAGGTCAATCACCATAATCAACTTATATGTAAGGTTGGAGACATAAGTTTACTTACTGTCAGCATGCTTGTTTCTTTATGCTGAGAGAATTCTAAGCTGACTCCTCTTCCTTTTTTGTTTGTTAGTTTCTATTAAAAAATTCATTTATAATCAACTATTAGGCAAAGTAGCACATATCCAAGATGGTCAAATTAGATTATAAAGTCTTTGAGACAGACAACTATATAATCTCAACAAATGATATAATTTTTCACATGTAGAAATATACCCCAGGTACTTGGTAGCAAATCATTTGAGGCCCAGCAGCCATAAAAAGATAATCTTATGGGCTGGGCATGGTGGCTCACACCTGTAATCCCAGCAATTTGGGAGGATGAGGCAGGAGGATCACTTGAGGCCAGAGGTTAGAGACTAGTCTGAGTAACATAGCAAGATCCCATCTCTAAAAATAAATTTTTTTAATCAGCCAGGCATGGGGGCACTTGCCTGTAGCTACTTAGGAGGCTGAGGTGGGAGAATCGCTTGAGCCCAGAAGTTTGAGGCTGCAATGAGCTATGATCACACCACTGCACTCTGGCCTGGGCAACAGAGCAAGACCTTGTCTCTTTAAAAAAAGAAAGAAAGAAAAAAAGAAACTTCTTTTTTGTTGTTGCTGTCATTGCAGCTTTCATGATTCAGGCATTCAGAAGCAAAATGGCATTTTAAGCTGTTGGACTGGCAGTTTATTTGTTTTTCATTTTAAATCTCAAATAATCTTTAACATTATCACTTTTATGAAGTGTGAGGTTTTACATTTGTTAAGTTTGCTTGTTTCTCTGTTTGAATAGGAAATATTGTATTTCTCTGTTTAAGATTATAGAACCTTTTAGCAAACACAAATTTATTATGTCCTGTCTTAAAGTAGCAAGTAAACTGAAGGCTTAATATTTTTTAAAAAGCCATTTATTTGGTTTTTTAAAGACATAAAATATATTGTGTACAGTATATATTATACATATGCATTTTGTGCTGGAGTAAGTTTCCAAAGTTTGAGAGATACAGCATCTCAAGTTTTCTAAACTAAGATATTCTAACTAAACTTTTCCTTCTTGTCAGCTACCAGCTCTGCCCACTTGGAGGACCTTGCTTACCTGGATGAGCAAAGACATACACCTTTGAGAACTTCTCTTCGAATGCCGAGACAAACTATGGGCGGTGCTCGCACACAACAGGATTTAAGAGGTTAGAATCACAGGAGGGCTTTAGGGATGCCCAGGAACAGATGGAAATGGAAAAAGTCCAGAAACTTCCTTTGTTTCCTATTTCCAAACTTACTTAAGCCTCCCTTAAGAAGTGAGATGATCCATTTTAGCAAGGAGCACATTCGTTTCTGCTAAGTCTAGAGGAGAAAAATAAACACAAATACACTGTACTCCTCATAGAAAGGCATTATAATTACCAACAGTTGTGGAAGCATTGATTCCCTGAAATTCTGAAAGAAATGTAAAGGGCTGTTGGTGATGGTGGAAATAACCTTTTTAAGATCCTGGATTTCAGGGCTGGGGTACAGTGGCTCACGTCTGTAATCCTAGCACTCTGGGAGGCCGAGGCAGGCAGATCACTCAAGGTCAAGAGTTCGAGACTAGCCTGAGCAAGAGCGAGACCCCGTCTCTACTAAAAACAGAAAGAAATTAGCTGGACAACTAAAAATATATAGAGAAAAAAATTAGCCGGGCATGGTGGCGCATGCCTGTAGTTCCAGCTACTCGGGGGGCTGAGGCAGAAGGATCGCTTGAGGCCAGGAGTTTGAGGTTGCTGTGAGCTAGGCTGATGCCATGGCACTCTAGCCTGGGCAACAGAATGAGACTCTGTCTCAAAAAAAAAATCCTGGATTTCAGAAGTGACTGGTGACCAACTTCAGCCCTAGCCATACTGTAGGCAAAAATCAAAACTTTGTTTCATGCACAAAAGTATTAAAGGTATTATATAAAATTACATGCAGGCTATGAAACATAAATGAATTTCGTGTTTAGACTTGGGTTCCATCCCCAAGATATTTCATTATTTATGTGAAATATTCCCAAATCCAAAACAATCTGAAATTCAAAACACTTCTGGTCCTAAGCATTATGATAAGGGATACTCAAACTGTATTTCACTAGGTAATTTCTCTCATTTCCATTCTAGTGGCCATTTCTAGTAACTTGCAGTACTTTTATTTTCTTGGAGTTTCAGAAAAAGCCTATGGTCCTGTCCTGGCTAGATCCATACAATTTATCCTTTTCCCACTCAGGCACCTGTTTGTGGCATGCTACATGCTTCTACGAGCTGGCAACTGATCTTTTCAAAGACTTTAATTTTGTTATAAAGGTGTTCTAGTTGAAGGGCCTATTACTGGTATCTCTGTGCCTCTTGTTTGCTCAAAATGAACCAAACTATCTCTGATAGCTTTAACACATAGTCTGCTTTCTCTAATATCTAGCAATCCGTATTTCTACTCATCAAGTACTTTTTTTATTTTATAGATTCTATCCTCCTTTCCTTTGCTGTCCTCCTCCCCCCATGTCCTATGCTCTACCCTAAGCAGTATAGTACCACATGCATAATTCCCACAGGAAGGAATTTATACATGTCTACTGTCCCTTCTAGACATCATTATGCTCACAGTTTTTCAATGATGGCTAAGCAAATAAGAGCATAAAAAGATTGATTGTAACAATTACCATACCTCCCAATCAACAATAGTTGATAACCTCAGTCATACTTTTAGTTCTCAATCCTTTTGTCCACCCTGCTTGCCATTTCTTCAGTTTGCCATATATCAGTTGTTTGGTATATGCAACTGTGTATTTATAGTCCAGAAAATGGAATTATGTCAAGCACTAGTTTAGATTGATTATATTCAAAAACTGGATAGATTTAATAAAAAGACCAAATAATTGATTTGTGCCAAGACCAGAATGCACAGCCAAAATAAGTAAGATTGATGCTGAGCACAGTGGCTCACCTGTATTCCCAGCACCTTGAGAGGCCAAGGCAGGAAGATCAGTTGAAGCCAGGGGTTTAGGACCAGCCTGGGCAACATAATGACCCTGTCTCAAAAAAAAAAAAAAAAAGCTAGGCATGATGGTGTGTGCCTATGGTCCCAGCTACTCAAGAGACTGAGTCGAAAGGATCACTTGAGCCCAGGAGTTTGAGGCTGCAGTGAGCTGTGATTGTGTCACTGCACTCCAGCCTGGGTGACAGTGCAAGACCCTGTCTTTAAAAAAAAAAAAAAAAAAAAAGATTACATACAGATCTATATGTACCTTCAGATTTGATTGAAAATCTGCCACATTGGCATCATCTTTCATCTCATCACTGAAAAACATGCTGACATTATTGATTTTATTTTTGCTTTGTTCGTCATTGAACAATAGATATTATACTATATAGAAAGCAAAATTAATTGACAGATTTCGGCTGTGTAATTTTGGGGACTACTTTATGTTTAGTTTTATTGCTGTGTGATAGCCCTTACCTGCTTCTAGTATCTAAAGATTTAGTGAGGTGTTTAACAGATACATCCTGGTGAACTTGGTGATTACACACAGATACCAGTTCTATCTAGAATATAATAAAGATCTTTTCCATTGTCTTGCACTTCAGCCTAAACATTCAATAAGACAACAAAGGTACATCCAAAGATTTTTCCAAGGAATATCTAAGTCTTTAGAAAGCCCTCTACCTGATAATGCATTTCTAGCAATACTAAATTATTATCTCTTATAAATAGTGTCTCAACTGTTTACATTAATACTTAAAGCTGGAGTTTGTCCAGTGATGAAGGTGCTATGACATTAGTGTTTCAGTTCCTTGAAGTTGTTATTATTTTTCATAACTTTGGTTAGAAAATGCCATCCAGGTGGGTGCATTGATTCATAGAAGCAGAGTGTTTACTTAGCAATATTTTGTCCTTCTAATATTAACATACTTTAATTTAGAACTTAGAGGCCCTGAACAATAATCTTCCCTCAAAATGTAACATATTATCTTGATCCCTGTTTATAGATGAATTGTGTGGCTTGTGATATGACGTAAAACACATTGTCAAGAAAAGAAAGCAAACTTGGACAGATATACTTTCCTTATGTTTCTATAGACCTGCTTGGCAGGCCTTTATAATTTGTGATTATTATATCCAAAACATTGTACTTTATTTTAGAAAAAGAATCAGATGTGTTTTCCTGGCATAATTTTAAAAAACATGTCACATCTTGCTTTCTAATTTTATTTAAAGGAATATATAAATTGTGGTCATCTTTCATTTTTACATATTTTTCTTCTGAAATTATGATTGAAGTAAAACTACTCCCAAAACAGTACAAAGTGATTGAAAACCTTTTTTAGTGTAGATTAAGGCATATTTTTTCATTTTAGAGTAGAGGTGTATCTTTCTACATTTTAAAATATTACTCCAACACATTCTATGAAATAGCTCTTTAATCACAAATGCTAGTTTTAAATGAGCCTGGGTCTTTTATGATAGTTAATGGTCATGTACGCTATAGTGTAAGGGTACTAAGTTTGTTGACTGATTCCAAGTATAGAGACTGTCTTAAATAATATATGGATGTACGTCTAAAGAGCATTTGAGGTGGTAAGCATGTATTGGGAGTTCCATATAGGCAGAGTCTTGTACTATTCTGTTAACACCTTACGGACCGCTTACGAGTTTTCTTCTGTTTCACGTGTCATCTGTTAAGGACCGCTCACGAGTTTTCTCATTTTTCACTGTAGTTTTAATGATTTAAATAACGTGCAGTTTGCCCAAAAACGTGCAGTCCCTGGCGTATGTCTTAGAGATTTCTATGCCGTACGAAAGGTGTTAAGAGTAGTGTTTCTCAAACTTTTTGGTCCCAGGACCCCCTTATACTCTTAAAAAATTATTGAGGACCCTAAAAGGCTTTTATTTGTGTAAGTTGAATTGATACTTATCATATTAGAAATTAAAAATAGTATGTTAAATTTATGTTAAAAGGGAAATAACCATTTAGTATTACAAAAGTAGTTTTGACTTTGCAAATCCCCAGAACATATCTTGAGAACCCCTGGGAATTCCCAAACCACACTTTAAAAACCACTGGTTTAGAGGATACCATTGTAATTTAAGTTTTATGCCTCAAGGACCAGATAGTTTGTTTATAGAAATGCAAAGCAAGTATAGTTCAAGAGCTGGTTAGAACCATGAACATGGTTTAAGAGTACAAGCATAATTCATTTAACAATTGCCTTAATAATAATTGCAATTGTTTGATCATAATAGTAGTCTTTTGACTGCTGAAGCAGAAGTTTGGGGGGTAACATGTGAGCTAGAATTTAGATCTTCAAGTGAGGTATTAAAATTAACATTTGCTTCATTAGCAAAAAGTCCTTTTTTTGACTTTTCATGACAGCTGTTTTGAACAAGTGCTCTACTGAAATTGATGTTTCCAGAAACCCAGCCCAACAATGGGGAGAAGGTCACATAAGTGCATTGTCCAAGATCCCATTGCAGCAAGTTAGTAGATTACTAGCTGTCAGCCATCCAAGACTTTGAGCTTTAATGTTAGAATGGTTACAAAAGGGTTGTGTACTAGTGCAGAGTATATAGCTGGCTATATACACTTACCCACAAGTACCTTTTCTGGTCCCAAAGCCTAATGTCTTTGATGGATATTAATTTGAATTAATTTAACCTTATTAAAGTTCTTAAGGTTTTAAAATTATTTCAGAGTTCATATTTTTTAAATTTAGTCACTAGTATGTTAATGTGGAGTTAGGCTAGAAATTATCTGCCTGAAACCTTTCATTCTTTCTAGCCATCTTAATGAACTCTCTCATTCCACAGAGAAAGACAGAAACTAAGTTTGCTGCCTCTTAAAAGGGAGGAAGAGATAGTTGTTTTTTATGAATAAATGCAATAAATCTTATGGTAGAATAAAGGGTACCAGTGGGAGTTAAAATACACAAAGCAAATTCTAGTATGGTGACTTTGAATAGTAGCTACTTGGGGTAAATTAACAACAAATTATTAATGATAAGACCCTAACCTGCTTGATGTTAAACTATAATCACACTGTTCTGCTTGAAGAGGTTACACATTACTAATTAAAACATCATTTCTTAATATATGTTGATTTTCTTAGGACTTTTACTAAATCCCATTACATAGAAGGCCAATTCAGAGGCTTCATGTTTAGTTATTAGCTCCTTTAATAGACCCTAGGTTGGAGGGCATATGTACAAATGCTAGTCTGATTCGTTGGAAGAATTTATGTAAAATTGGCCCTGCTACAGTTAACTTGGCTTTGTCAAAACAGTGAATTTAATTTTTATCAAATAAAATCAATGCTTCACACCACTTATGAGTCCCTTACTTTTCTGAAACAAAGAATCCTTTATGAAGATGACTAAGAGGCATGTCATGAAGCTAAATGCTCTTGCATTAACCCACTGAGTCACACATCCTTGAGGCTGCTTAGTCATCTTGATCATTGCCTGGCCGGCTCTCACATTTACAAGGGAATATTTCCATCAGTCTTTTCCATGTCATTGTTCATTATTTTATTTTTACAAGTTAAGATTAAATTTCTTTCTTCTTAGGTAAATTCAAAATCCAGAGATAAGGTTGTATGCACATAACTGCCTATACATAAATATTAGATGGGTAGGTTGGAAGCTTTAGTTGTATGAGGTTGTTCCCTTCATCCCCAACTAGCTCTTCTGCAAAGTACCAGAAAATTTGAAAATGCAGTACTCAAACTGGAAGTCTTTGAATGTCTGCTAGAAACTATATGCTTTTTGGAATAGTCTGCCTATAATTTTTTAAAACAAATCACTACTTGTTAAAGTGGTTCTTGATAGGTACACAGATCTGATTGTTACACAAACCAGTCTTAAATATAAATTATATCTTAAAAGTTTGAAAACCCAAACAGTAGCTACTGTGTTTCCCCAAAAATAAGACCTACCCATAAAACAAGCCCTTGTAGGATTTCTAAGCATTTGCGCAGTATAAGCCCTACCCCCAAAATAAGACCTAGTGATGGGTGTGGCTACGTAGTATATCTGCACAACCCGTACATTTCGTCGCAGAGCAGTAAAGAAGACAAGCAGCCCTTCTCATCTGCCCCATGAGAGCTCTGTTGCTCGACATGAGAGATTGGGCCAATGGTTCTAAAGGAAATAGAGTTGCAAGAAATTCAGGATGGAATTTGGGGTTTGGAGAGTTATGATGATGTTCCAGAAGAAGACAACTTAACTGTATTTGAATAAATGTAGATTGTTGTACCATACTTAAAAAAAATAACACATCCCCTGAAAATAAGCCCTGGGGTGTCTTCTTGAGGAAAAATAAATATAAGACCCTGTCTTATTTTTGGGGAAACACGGTAATACACAACAAATTCTTCCACAAGACCTACAAGAAAGAAAGAACCTTTGAGAAAGAGAAGAGTCTATAAACCAGGTAATCTTCTCATAGGCACATATTGCCCTCGTGCACTAAATAATACGTCATTAAAAGAAAGACTGTGGAGTAACATGAAAAAAATTCTAATCATGACATCTAACTCTGAAAGATATATCACTGAAAATATTTTTAAATGCTTAACTGCAGTGAAGGGAAACAACATACTATAAAGGCATTTTTATGTTTTGATCTAAATTAGACTTAAAGAATCAGCTTCCCAATTAATCTTTTTTATCATTATTTTCCCCAAAAGCCATTAAATCTATTAAAGTAACCGTAATGCTAACAAATTTACTTAGATAACACTTTGCAAACATTTTTTAATTCAGTAAAATGATATAAGTTTTCCAGTCTTGTAGTGTGTGAAAGATTTTTTTGTGGAATATCTTCCCAAGATACTCATAAAATTTCAGAACTGGAGAATTTCATTTGTAGGGCCCTAGCTATTTTAAGTGAATGAGAGTTCACTTAAAAATGTTATATCTTAGGCTGGGTACAGTGGCTCACACCTGTAATCCTAGCACCGTGGGAGGCTGAGGCAGAAGGATTGCTGAGCTTTAGGAGTTAGAGACCAGCCTGAGCAAGAGCTAGACCCCATCTCTACTAAAAATAGAAAAAATT